>JARGSG010000200.1:600000-1019809 GCA_030374805.1 Gracilaria gracilis
AGAGGTAAGCAATAGGGTGTCCGTCCTGTGACAGAGTTGCACCAACTGCATGCTTGGATGCGTCGGTGGCCAGAACGAACGGCTTTGTAGGGTCTGGATGCGCAAGAACAGGTGCAGAAGTGAGGGCAGCCTTGATCGAATCAAACGCAGACTGTTGCGAGGGCGTCCACTCAAACGTATGAGAGCGGAGAAGGTCTGTGAGTGGCTGTAAGATCGCGGCATATCCCTTGACGAAGCGACGGTAGAAGTTGGCGAGGCCCACGAATTGCTGCACGTTCTTCAGATTCTTGGGCGTTGGCCAGTCGCGTACTGAAGAAACAAGACGCTCCTGCGTAGAGACTCCTTTGTCTGAGACAGTGAATCCTAGATACTCCACTTTGTTCGCTCCGAACGAGCACTTGCTTGGTCTAGCGTACAGCTTGTGCTCTCGCAAAGCGGAGAATAACTGACGGAGATGTTCTTTGTGCTCTTCCATGGAGCGGCTGTAGACAAGAATGTCGTCGAGGTAAAGCACTAGACATTGTCCGTTGAGATGGCGTAGAGCGGAAGCGATGAGGCGCGAGAAAGCTGCTGGTGCGTTGCAGAGACCGAAGCACAGTACCCGCCACTCGAACGAGCCATAGCGAGTCCTGATAGCGGTCTTGTGGCAGTCTTCTTCCTTGATGCGCATCTGGTGATAGGCCCCTACGAGGTCTATCTGAGAAAAAACGGTAGCTCCTGCAACTTGGTCCAGAGCCTCATCGATGAGGGGAAGAGGCGTGGCGTCTGGAATGGTGATTCGATTCAGCGCACGGTAGTCACAGACCATACGTAGTTCGCCGGACTTCTTCTTGACGAAGAAAACAGGGGCGCCAAATGGTGAGGAGGAGGGGCGAATGAGTCCTTTGCGAAGGAGCCCGTCTAGGGTGTTGCGGAGTACGTCTAGCTCTGCGGTAGAGAGCCTGATTACGGGTCGAACAGGAGGGGGTTCACCCGGACGGAGGTTGATCTCAAAGTCTTGTCCGCGCTGCGGAGGCAGCTCGTATGGTAGCTCTTCCTTGAAGACGTCCTCGAACTCGTCGACGATAGAGGCCAGCTCGGTGTGGCATTCGACGGACGTGGAAGGGCGCAGACGTAACGCATAAAGTTCACAGCCGCGCTGCTTGACGAGGCGGCGCATGCGCTTGTAAGTGATCGTCGGTACCGTTGGTTTGTCAACTCGCTTCGAAGAGGTAGAGTGGTTTCGTGGCAGCACTTTCGCTTGAGAACCATTAGCGCGCTTAATGGTTAGGCTGTACGATGACCAATCGACGTGAGGTCGTACCTGTTGGAGCCATTGACGCCCGACGGTGATGAGTGGAAGCCCGTTATCCGTGTCTTTCATATCGATGACATAGACTTTAACCGGGGCTTCCCCTGCCTGTAGAGCGATCGTAGCTGTCGCCTGGAAATGAATTGGGACAGTTGTTGAGTTGCCAAGTTCGGTGAGGTGGTATTCGGAAGGTTCCAGGGAGAGGTTGCACAAGTGTGCAGTGTTCAGCGAGACGAAGGCATGTGAAGCTCCGGGGTCCAGATGAAAGGCAACTGGAGATCCATTGAGCGTGCCAGAGTACATCATCTCGCCGACGGGGTTGGCGTCGATAGCAGAAAGCTTTGGGAGCGATCGAGCGCCAAGCGGTGCCGCACCGGCGTGCGGCTCGACTAGTTTTTCGAGCGATTCTTGTGACCGGAGGCTCCAGCCACGTTGAGTCGACACGGGTGGGAGGAATCACTCCAAGGTCCTTTTCCACACTTCATGCAACGATCGTGAGCGCGGTAGATGCGATTCTCCAGTAGGTTGCGGACATCGGCTGGTCCCCAACACTCTGAAGAAAGATCCTTGCCAAT
Source organism: Gracilaria gracilis (assembly GCA_030374805.1). NCBI lineage: Eukaryota > Rhodophyta > Florideophyceae > Gracilariales > Gracilariaceae > Gracilaria > Gracilaria gracilis. The sequence goes on from JARGSG010000200.1 coordinate 601,867, forward strand.
CAACGACGGTTCCGTAGACTTTCCAGATCCTGATTTCGACGAACGGTCTTTGTTCTTCGACGTCTTTGATTTCGATGATGTGGACGACGGTTGGGATCCTTCATTCCATTTCTCCGAGATGTGGACTGTGCGCACAAAGTTGTACACTTCGGCCATGTTCGGTGGTCTACCATCTGGGAAGCGGACGGAGAGCTTCTTTTTGAAAAGAACAGGGAGGCTGAGTTGGAAGAAGGTGAACGCTTCCGTGACTGGAGTGTTGCAGATATCTACGAGCTCGCGAAACTTTGTGATATGGCTCTCAAGGGAGCCATCGCTGTACTTCATACGGATAAGCTGGACACGCGCAAGTGCAGTCTCGTTTGCAGGGACGAATTCGGACATCATTGCAGTCTGGAGTTGTTCGAGTGTATGAAAGTTCTCTCCTTCTCGCGTCGTGCGGGAGAACCAATGGTCCGCGTTATCACGTAGCAGGCATGACGCAATGTGTACTTCTTGTGCTGCTGTGATTGAAGGACAGAGGATGGTTACTTTGCGCACGTTGGAGACAAAAGAACGCACTTTGATCGATGTACGCTCGCTGTCACGGCCGTGGTAGGTCGAAAAGTTAGAGGACTTCAGAACCTGCAGAAGGGATGGTGTAGAAGGATTCGTTGGATGCGACGCTGTGACCGGCGGACCAGCTTTTGGAGTAAGAGACTGTGGTGATGGAACACTTTGCAGAGTTTCGATGCGGTTCTGGAGAGCTTGCAATTGAGAAACTACCAAGGCCATGGTGTTCTGCTGTTCCTGAATCATTGACAGAAGAGCGGCAGGGGGAGGAGGAGATGTCGTGTGGTTAGAAGCAACGTTGATTGCAGCAGTGTTACCTGTATTGGCGGGGACAGGAGCTTTTGAATTCGAGTGGCTGATCTGCGCCAAGGGGAGAGCTGCTGGACTCATGTGAGAGAGCGACTGGGTTGCTGGCGGTGCCTCGGCAGGGACGGCTGAAACCTGTGGTGGTTCTGGCGGGAGAGACGCCGAACGACGGGACGAAGCTGCTTGGGACGGCGGCGTGGGTGTGGGAACGCGGCGGCCAAGTTTCGACTGGCAGGCTAGCGGCATCTTGGGACACGCAGCAGTGAAAGGAAAGATGTTGTGATGCGTTCCAGCGGTGAGGAACGAAAGTTGATGCTACCAAATGTAATACAGAGGCGAGTGCACTGTATGATACGGGAAGATGATGAGATGTTGGGTCGTGGCTGGCTGCTCTCCACGCAAGAGGAGCAGTCCAGGTCGTACCTCTTTATTTATACTGCGCCTCAAAGCAGGCTTGCAGTTGAAACAGAGAGCAACTGTGACCGAACCTAGCTTGAAGGTCACGCGCCGCTACAGAGGTCATGACTAAAGAAGACAGCAGCTTGTAGTACATACTACTTTGTCACAGTCACTGTGTCGTACTCGTCTCAACGACCAACGCACCACAACATGCTACACTTGCACGGTTTGGTCCCGATTTTAACTTTGGAAGTGGTAGTTTCGTATCCCGCAATGTCTTCCTCGGCCTTCACGTTCACGCCAGCGACCATGGCACAAGTAGAGTATCTATCAGAAAGCAAAACTTCACCGCCGTTGTATTTGGTGTTCCAATAGGCCAAGTAACTGAACGCGGTGCCAGAGCCTTCTATATCGGAGGACGTATCCTGTCCCGTACCCACAGCATCGATTCCTCTAATGACGGCACTTGCGACGATACGGTCACGAGCGGTGCGCTGTATTTCATAGAGCTGAGCGCGGAGGGCCTCTCTAACCTCCGTCACTGTAGGGCCCTTCACACATGTAGCCTGTGCATAGAGCTTCAGGCCGCTAACGGAGAGATCGTCAATGTGTTCCACTTTGTTCTTGACCGCTTCCTTGTGAGCAAACCGTTTTAGATCTTTCACAGGATCATTTGATCGACCCGTTTGTGTGCAATATAACGCAAAAATACTCACCGGCAGCACAACGATCATGAGCATTGTGACTCTCACAAGCAAACGAACGGCCGACGCGCCGAAGTCCGCTGCAGCTGCCGTTCCGCCCGAGGCAGGCGCTTGGTACACAACGGGCATTGGAGGGGGCACGGCGTGAAGATGTCCCGAATGCGTGTGTGGGGCGCCGCTGCAATGAGCGGTAGCATAGGAATGTGGGAAAGCCATTGGCTGTGGTGGAGACGGCTTCTGCATTGGGACAGGGTGCGATGACGCCTCGTACAAGCTGCCGGCGATGGGCAGTAAACCCCGCCGCTCCGAAGAGTTCTCAGCGTCGAGCGCGGTTGAAGTCGCCCCCACATGGGGTATTTCGTTCTGAGAAGGCATCGAGACAGTCAAGAGCCACTATGACCCAGTGTGAGCTCAGAGCGCAAAGTTGGTAGTGGGGAACGAGAGCGGATGCATTGAAGTTCAAAATTTGAATATAAACTCTGTAATCTACTGTAAGATGTTTTGAACGTGATGTGAACGTTTTATACGTTTACAAAACGTTTAAAACGTTTGCAAAAAGAATTGAACGTTTTTAATGTTTCTATACTAAACAGAGCGGTGTGTAATACCATAGTTCCATGTAAACTACCAACACATTTAAACTGTGCCAAAAACCAAAAATAAATACAAACTTTCACCGACCATTTTTTAAAACCTAACATTGTCTCCTATGACTGACTTGTTACAAACAAGTAGAAAGAAAAAGTGAAAACATACCATTGCCTTTTCCCGGAGGCTCTACTAATTTTTCGTCGGAAGGCAGCTTCTCAAGGCTCTGATTATTCTCCAAAGATAACACCATTCCTGGTAATGGAGCTTTGCGGTAGTTTTCCTTTTCGGAGCTTGCTTCGAAAAGCTCTGATATCGTACTGATATCAGTTGGTCCGAACAATATCGTACTGATATCAATGGACCGGTACGATATCAGTACTCGTCGTGGATGATAACATCCCGTCACCAAACCGTGAGCGACCAAATCTCAGGCGGGAACTACCTTCATGTGATTTTTGATGGCAAGCCCCAGCTCTCAGAGCGACCTCCCCACATTTTGCCACGATACTGGTACTGGACGTCACTTGCACTACGCCGCAACTTCGTTTATCTCAATAAATCAGGGTTCGTTTCCTGACGTGATTTTGTCATCATCAGGTTCTGAACGAGTGCTGAAGCTGCGAGATAAGAAGAGCCAACTCTTTTGCAGAGCTGCTAGTTTCGATATAGCAAACTCCCGGCGATTCTTCCAATACGTGGTTTCCCCCTCGACTACGCTGCTTCTTTCTGCAGTAACCCTGGTATGTGTCCTCATTCACAGGATCCAATATCTGGCCTTCACTTTACACTAGTATGATTATGTCTTCGGAATCTTTCTGTTCTGCCCTTCTCCAAGGAATAGTTTTACAGCCAACTTGCACGTCACTCCCGACTTGATATTTAAAAGGATCTCTCTTCTTTAAACGCATCTCTCTTCGTTCTTATCGATCTGTTTGCTCGTCGTAATCTTTTCATCCAAAGTATTCGTCTACATCTTTACATCGAGGTCAGCATCACCGTGTCTACCGGACAGCAACGTACACATAACACATATGCACAACAAACACATCCGACTTGGAATCGCAAACCACAGGATGCAGACAAATACTCAAACCGAAAGCGGTTCCGTTGCGCTGGGGAGTAAGATTGGAGCCATGTCCATTTCCGCACCCTTTCGTCAATTTCGATCCCGTCAAGTGGTATTGGACACCCTTCTTCCAGTTTGACTTCGTGTTCATCCTCTCTTTACTCGTATTTCTCTCCATCGTTTCATGCATTCTAGTGTTTGCACTGGCACCGTCACGAGGTGGACAGATCGGTGGAGGTGTATTCCTTTTTATTGTGGCATTCCTACTGGCATACTTTCGAGCGAATATTCGCATCAATCAATCACTTCGTACCACCATATTTCGTTGTTATGCAAAGACAAACCTGGCGTTGAAGGTGTGGCAAATGTCAGATGCTCGTGATAGAAACTATTCAAAGGATGTATTTCACACTGAGAAAGGTTTCTTCTATGAATTAGTCGTCCTTCGAGACGGCACTGTGGAAGTACGAAATGGTGCTGATGCTCAACATCTGGTTCTGCCGAAATGCATATTGACGTTGCTGTTGGAGTTTAGGGTTGATAGGTCGGCTATTGTGCGATCGAATACCGGGCGTACGCCGTCAGCTTATGCATTGCTTTGCAAGCATTATTGTAGTGAACTGGGGAAAGGAGCGGCAGGGCCGGGGTTCGAGACCGTCTGTGAACGCCAGCTACAATTATCATATCTGTATCTAGATGGCGACTGATTCTTTGTCTACGACGCAAATTCCACCGTCACAAACCGCTGCAACGAACAGCAAAGAATCCTAATGTCACCGTGACGTGGAGCAGCTCTGGGTAACCTTACTAAATCCAACTCAGCATCTACAGTGCTATTTCTTTTGCGGTGGTTACCTGTTGTTCATTTGCCAAACCCGAATAGATACAACCGATTTGTTTCACGCTGATTGGGATAAGTGATGGGTGATATTCGTGTAGCTTTATTTTAGAAGCTTGGTTGTGTAAGTTAGCTGTTCGCCATGTTGGAAACTCCCCGAAGCGGCTTTAATCTTTTGGCACTGATGTTTGCTCAGGCCCTGAGAAAACCCTAATGCCAAAGGATTCGCCCATTCTTTTCCCATCATTTGGCGTAATTTCTAAAGCTCCAAACCACCCCCCTTACTCGAGGTGCAGTCATTCCTCCGCCGACTTCGCCGAAGAATAACGCTCCGTATCAAAGAAGTCCCCAACACCCTGCACGGCGCATGCGAAGCATTCCGCACATTTTGGTGGGTATATACAGAGCCGTGGTAAAACTGTTTGGGCAAACTGCGAGGAGTCGGACAGCAACCTGTAAGAGCCTTAGTCTCGCCGTGCAATTCTTGGTAAGATACGTAACTGTTCTGCTTGTTATTTGCACGAACAACTTTAAAGTGCTGTTTCAAAAACGGGACTTTAGAGGGTGATTTTGGCATGCTAGCCTGAGCTCCAAACAGGTCTTCCCCAGCACAACTCGTTTTGCAAACCAGGTTTTCATATGATTCTAACGAAAATTATACAAGCAAGAGGCCAGAGAATGTTCTTTTGCATGCAGCTTGAAAGAGATTAAACAATTGTTTAGAACCAGAATGGAACTCAAACGATCATAGTTGGTTCCGAGAAAGGGCGCTTTGAATTACCGGAATGATACGAAGACGGCCGCTTTAACTTCGTCATTTTGTTGATTATGCACCGAAAAAAGCCCACTTGAGTTTTGATGTCCCCTAAAAACCAATAAATCTATGAAGGTTCGTTTTCTTGACTCGTGCTGCGCACAAGTTACAATTTAAAGTGAAAGCCGTTTCTGACGGCTACGAGAAGGTGCACTCTTTTGCTTGTATCTGCCGATCGGCATGTTGAGGGGCCTTGATATCCCGGCTTATAAAAGCAAAGATCAATAGCTTTTATTCAAGACAAAGATAGTGCGAATTGGAGCTGTGGGTGCGACGCTAGAGTCGTTTAGATTCGAAGAACGAGCAGCGGATACGAAAATTACAAATTACGAGTAGAACGGTTATGTAACGGGATTCTCTGCCATCTCCGACGCGGCCATGCCCAGAGTAATTTTGCATGAATTCTGATGGTACGTCTTACAGAGTGCATACGCTCCCACATGACCTTGTTGCCGTCAGCCATATTTGCATATTTGCAACATATTTGGCAAAAATTGGATCCGTGCATAGAAAACAGTTGGCAAAGTTGGCAATTCTCGATGACAATTCTCGATAAGAAGGTTGTGCCCATCGCAACCCACCCCGCGATCGCAGCGTCAATGCTCGTGTGCCATACCGACTCTCGCAATGAAGCTACAGCTAATGCCCTTCGTGATCTTTGCCCTGCTTGCATATTTACCTTCCGCCCCGAATTCTCTCTCATTCGCCGCCCCAGAGCCGTCTCCGCTGCCGATCGCCACACCTGATCTACTGCGTGAAGATTTGTTGCCGTGCGATGACCTAGGACAGCTCCCTGTCCCCTCCGATTTAGCTCCATCTTTTGAAGAACCGTTTCCATCCGAGCCACCGCTCTTCGAGATAATCACATGCACATCCGGTGGAGGCTGCAACGTAGATTTTGGACGCGAATTCAATTGCCGCAATTCACAGATCGACATCCTGCCGGATGACGAAACGGCCGTGCTGCTGCTCTCCGAGTTTGATGAACAAGGTGCTTCTCAGATTACATTCCGAGCGAGAGTTCTGGACTCATCCATCACATCTGACGACCCCGACGAGCCTGTACCCTCAATTCCCTGGGTTTCAACACAAGACGACATTGAGCAAACCATCTGTGAAGAGGCCCCTGTTCCCACGTTTACTATCGGCCCTATTGAAATCGACTTCTTTGGGCCAATGGCCTTTGGAGGGCCTTTTGGTACTTGCTGTAGGGCTTGCTCGTTCTTGAGCGCGAGACGTGCTGTGCCGCCTCCATTCTCTTGTTGCTCGGCGTGCTGAGCGAATCAACGAACCATCTCGTACAGTACCAATCATTTCTTTTCCTTTTGCCGTAAGAGCCATTTGTTTAGAGTAAAGATAAAATGATGTCCTATATAAGTTACTTCCATATGGGGCACATGCCTTCTTATCGGCCAACTCTTTGCTACTGTACCCTGAGTGCGGAAAGGTGCGAGAACAGGCACGAAAGCTTGCAGAAAGCTTTTTCTGCTCTGCCTCCCGCCTCCGAGGATCTATCCTCAGAAGCGGGCTTTTGTTGTTAGAGAGAATCGCCCGAAGGCGGCGACTCTGACTGGTACAGTTTAGTAACAGTTAGCGTTTGAACGACTTGATTCACATCGCGATGATGTGGCACCCAAATTGCGTGGGTTGCAATCAACTTCGGCAAATTCCAAACGCTGCGTTCTCCCCCCGCACGACTGCGTGGGTTGCAGAAGCTTCCATCAACAAGTGTGGAGCCTCAAACAACACCCAACCTATGTGTCTAAGAAGCGACCAGGCCGCCCCAGGGAGAACGCATTTTTAATTTGATTGCTGAAACTTTCAGCATCATCTCAAACACATGCACATCAACAAGAAGAAACAGTTGGCACACTTGTTCTTTTCAACAGCCAAGACACTGCAACTTCAAGCTCAAACGCAACATCCATATACAGTACCGCAAAATTTACCGAGCTCTTCAAATCCGCTCCCCATCCTCTGCCACCGCCTCTGGCTGAGATGGCGTGCTCAGCAACTGGAGTCAAAACGCAATCGCCGATGTTTGCCGCAGCGCGAGATGCGCTCTCCCACCGTCATCACCTCCGCGCCAACATATCTTTTTTTAATCTCAGTCAGTTGCATACGTGCCGTCTGTAACGTCATTCGCACTACTGTAACGCCAACTGTGCGAGAGGCTGCTGCACGGTTGCGCGTGAGTGCTGGCACACTGCTCGCGTGGCGGCCAACTCCTGGAGTACCCGTATCTTTACGAGGTCGTACAATTCTCCACCCTGATAAACACGGCTCGGTCAACTCTTGTTCGCTAAAGATGCCAAACATGATCGTTGAACGTTGTGATGGACTGGGTGGAAAGGGAGGCAGGATCGAGGTTCGAACCACGAACCCCGGGCCACACAAAAATCACACGAAGGCGGTTACCGATTGAGCTATGGTCGCTCACGGTGTGGTGACACCGCCGGAATTGTTATCGTGGTCCTCTTGTGGCTGACAGATGCAGCTGACAGCGCCATACACGTGTTGGGCTTCTTCTGCACCGTACGATCAATGATAATTAAACTCTGCTTGTCGGCTTCCTTTTAATTGCACAATCTGGAATCCTAGAGAAGTGCCGCAGAGAAAACCGCAGACTTGACTGGTTCTCAATCATGTGTACAAAAGGATGAGCAACACCCTCCGAAAGGTAGGTTTGTCCACCGTCAAGACAAGACACCAAAACAGTGGTTTGGATGATCGTTTACTGCTGCACCTGGCAGAATCGAAGGCCACGGCCAGATACGTAGAAAAAGCCGAGCTTGCAGGTGCGGTAAAGCGTATCACTGGGCATGTCTGCTGTGCTGTGCAGACGGTGGTGCTGCGAGTCGCCAAGCTCGAGCTCCATTTTGCTCGAGCCCAATGGACAGGGCGGCGGCGCCGGATGCGGCACACAAGTGGCGTCCTCCAAACTGCACAAGTACGCGCTGCCATCACTATGCCAAACGATGGCGCTTGCGCTGCCGAGCGAAACGAAACACGGAGTATCGGGCAGAAAGATGATCTTGGGCAGGACCCCGGGCACCACGTCCCACACGCACAGCATCTTGCCAAGCGACGCCGACGCCACGCGCGTGCCGTCCTGGGACATGGCCAGCGTGGACGCCAACAAGTTGCCGATCAGCGGCGTGCCTGTGGTAACGGCGACCCCGCGCTGCGTGTCCCACACGCGCACTTCCAATCCCGACGCTGACGCGGCGCGCGCCCCGTCCGCACTCATCGCCACGTTTGACACGTCGTGGCCGTGGCCGCGCAGCGGCTCCCCCACGGCGCGCGCACTGCGCACGTCCCACACTCGAACCGTCGCGTCGTCACCGCCGGACACGAGCCGCCGCCCGTCCGCGCTAAACGAAACATCCCGCACCGGGCCGCTGTGCCCGCGCAGCACCTCTGGAAGCAGCGCGCCGCTCTCGCCGTCCCACAGCCGAATCGTCCCATCTTCTGACCCCGACGCGATCCGATTCCCGTCCGCACTCACGGCCACGCACCGTATCGCCTCGTCATGACCGTCTTCATCGCCGCTCCCAATCTCCGCCTGCACACCACTCATGTCCCACACTCGAACGGTTCCGTCTCTACCAGCACAAAGTCCCTCTGAGCCGTCTCCAGATATTCCAACGTAGCAAACGGCTTCCCCGTTTCGAAGAACTGTCTTTACGGCGCCCCCATTCTCACGCTCCCACAACCCAAACGCTCCATCCCACGATCCCCAAAGAATCTTGGTGTCTTCTGCAGCAAACGCCACACTCAACACCCAGCCTCCAACCTCAGCAGCCCCCAAGCATCTCCCTGTTTCTGCATGCCAAACCCGGATACTTCTATTCCCTGATCCGGAAGAAACCATTTCCCCATTTCCACTGAATGCCACACACTCTACTGCACTTCTATGTCCCGATAGCGCCTCACAAACTGCTTCTCCGTTCTCCACATGCCATATCCATATCGTACCGTCATTCAATCCACACACAACCTTTCTTCTACTCCCACTCACAGCGACACAATTCACACCCTCTTCTCTCCCAGTCACCAATTCACGAGGCGCGTCACCGCCCTGCACGTTCCACACTAATACCTTTCCATTACCTTCAAGCCCACACGCAACCCATCTTGAGTCCTCGCTCACACAAATGCACCGAGTTCCAGCCGTCTTCTGTCCTATCTCAGTCCGCACACGCAACTCAGCGTCCCATTTCATCACATGACCGCCATCATCCACACATACAACTGTTTGTCCATCGTTTGACATCGCAACGTTATCAAAACTTCCTACCATTTCGACTGTGCTTCGACTTCCGTACTTCACATTATACTTCACTATTCGCATAATTTCATCACTACAGTGGCAGAGCACCTTCAGATCGTTCCCCTGCTTCACCACTCCCCGAACGTACCCTTCCACTGAAATACTCTCCAAAACTGCCCCTCCTGCAGCTGTCAGGAAACCTTTCTTTGCTTTCAGCCATGGTCTGTCTGCTATCTCTTCAACCTCCTTCACAAACCTCCGTATGATTTTGCACTTCTCCGAGTACCCTACCAGACGTCCGTACAGCTGAAAGTGTGCTTCCCGAGCGTTCTCAATCAAAGCATGGTAGCTCAATCGCGCTGCATGTGCAATTACTCCCAAAGCCCTCTTCTTCTCCTCCTTTCTTTCCATATCAGAACAATCCAAAGCCTGCTTACCGGTGGAAACGTCATTCTCAACCCCAAACACTCCACCAGTCTGCAGACGCTTCACCACCCACTGCGGTTTCAACAGCAACCAAATCAATTCTTCATACTCCCCAGCTTCATGCAACAGACGACAAAGGTTATTCACGAGATATTCGTCATCATCTACCACATTCCACCATTCTCTTCTTTTCCTTTTGGTTGTACAGTCCACAACTGCCAGTTCGTTCTCAACCTCTCCCTCACTCACGTTCGACTTCCCGCGACGAAATCGCTCCCGCTTCAGCCAAGCGCCAGAGCTTGTTGTTTCTCTCTCATCAACATTAGCAGAAACCATCTTCGCTTCAGGCGCAACAGCATCACCAGGGCCACTGCAGTAGTTGTCCAACAAGCGTTTGAAATGCCATGGCTTCTCATTCTCCGTATCCAACATGAGCGCGTCAAGTATGTCGTCGTGAACACGCAGCACCGAACTCAGTTCTCCCTTGTTCTCCAGGATTGCCAAATCCACAACTGCAACCGAATGGAGCGCTTTCATCACTTCTAAAGCGCTCGTATCCTTTCTCAAACCCCAAAGCCGTCGAAGCATCGACACGGGCACCTCTTGGTGCTTCTGAAGTACACACAGAGATCGATGCATCTCTCGAATGGACAAAGGACAGTTCTCCTGATATGATTCCTTCGCCCAACGAAGCTCCAGTACTGCAATAGAAGCGTTAGTGACATTCCGTACCGGTCCATATCCCGTCACTGTGCTCTCCACCATCTTGTTCGGTTCCCTTTGCAGCTTCTTATGATATAAATGTAAAGCATCTTCTTTGGGTCCCTTCAATAATGAGAAGTACTCTCGAACGCCTGACCCGGTCACAGCGAGCAGAAACGGAATGCCAGCACATGCTTCTAGTATCCACTCCAACGCTTCTATGTTTACCTTCTTCTCAATATTGCAGTGTTGCATCTCTGAGTGTTTCAGGAACATAACTCGCGAAGTTTCAGCTTCCCTTGGCCCAAAATATATGCGTTTGTCAGCCTCTTCGGCAAGTTCTTTCTCCCTGGTTGTGTATACAAGGCGGCTGTCTTTGTTAACCATATACGCCAACACAGAGAATGTATTTGGGTCAAATCCGTTCGACATCCAAACATCATCAACAAGAAATAGGCATGTGTATGGCGCGAACCATTTCTTTGCTTTATCCACAGCTTTCTGTAGCTGCTTCACACTGCGTATGTTGCTTCCAAGCCTTTCATTCCCTGTTGCTTCAACAACGCGGGCTATCTCCTGAATGAGCACACCAATTCCTCCATCTTTTCCAAGACGCATGAACTGCATACCATCCGGGAACCTCGATTGGACATCCCCAACATCGTTTAAGCCCCGAAGGGCACAGGTCTTTCCAACTCCACCTCGACCAGCAGCCACAACTGCCAGCATCTTATGCTCGTACGGTTCTAGAACAGCGGCCTTCAGCTTGCCCTCGAACGTATCTGAGGATTCGTAGTCCAGAGTGAGTCTTGGGGGGTTGGGCGGAACAGTGCCAATCTTTCTGAAACTTGGTTCACTTCGAGACGCCGGCTCACCCTCGAGTGGACGGCATTTATCCGCCAAGTCCGGTCTCTCATTTTGAAGGCGTTCTAAGATTCTGCTTTCTACCTTGTCAATGAAAGATTTTCTGGTAGAGGCCATGTCCGGACGGTCGCTGTTAGATGCGCCGAGGTCGTTTTCAATGCTCCACACGGTAGCGGCCGTGTGCAATGCATGCGAAACATCTTGAAGAGGGATTATGCCATCCATGGCGCGCTTGATGAGCCCGTGCTGAAGAAAGAGGCTGCTGTAAGTATCAAAGATGGCTGGGTCGCGGCAGTCGCGCGTAGTAAGACGGTAGAACACAGGGATAAGCAACGGAGACGTGGTTTCAGTGGCTCCAGGGCAGTCGTAACGTTTGACGAAGCAAATAAGCTCTCGCATGGGCCACTCCTTGGCAACAAATTCGGGACTCATAATGAAGACGCCGACAGGGGCAGTTTGCATAGCGTGGTCCATGACTTGCGGGCAATCATCACCGAGGCGGAAGGACTCGACGTCGAAGAAGACGGAGATGCCATGTCTGCAAAGTCGTTCAAACAGTGGACGGGCGATGGTTTCCTTGTCTTCTCCGGCATGGCTAAGGAAGATGTCAAATGACGGCGTCTGCGCGGAAGATGCTCTTGAAGACATGAAAGGAGAATGAACGTCTGCGGTGGGCTACGGGCTCCAGATGAAAGTGTAGGCAAAGTTGCGTTGGGGATGAGTGCGCGCTGTGGAAGGAGGAAGAGGGACCAAAATGCGTACGGGCGTGGAAACCGGAGGTCTGCCGGAGCTAGCGAGGTGCAGACTTAAGAATGAGACATTCGTGCGAAGCCAACAGGGGGCCACCTGTGTTCTGTGCGATCTCAAATTTCCACAACGCACCACATCAGGCCGCAGCCAATGAAATTGCTTCTTCGCCTTGCAGTTTCTGTCACTACAATAGTGAAAGTATGCATCGCTGGTGTGATACTTCGAAAAAAAACAGGGGTACAAGTCCTTGCAAATAAATAATGATTTTGTTCAAAATATTTCCCAGGACTTCAGTAAAATATCTTGTCAGGCGGACCGGAATAGGTAAGAATTTGCCAAAACGCGCATTTTAGAAGGGGCCATAACTGAGCAATTACTGCATAAAAACAAATAAAACGAATTTCATATTAGTGGTCTTGATTTCCTCTTTTAATTATATTAGGTCATGAAACAAAAAACTAAGATATACTGAGCTGTCGTATTCATAAAACACTGCTGAAAAAATAACAAAAAGAGCTCTGTGAGGAAGAAATTGGCCCCAGTTTTTTTAAAACAAAAGTATTCAAAATAGAAATTGCAAAACTAATACAATAAAACAAAAGCTGGATTTTTTGATCTAAATTGCACGATTCTCAATCACGATCGGCCTAAAAATTTTAAATCTGCTTATTTGTGATTATCCCTTTTGCAAATATCAAAATGGCAAAACTTACGGCTAGTATACAGAAACCTTACAGCTATTTCAAAAGTAGTGTCACTAAGGTTTATATTTTCATTCAAAAACGCGCCGTGTCACACGGCGCATTTTTTTCGTTCTTCTGGACAAACACCCCGTTTGAATCATTTAAGTACCAGAATACGAGAGTAAAGAAAAAAAGCATCCCAAGTTTTCAGATTTGTCTTTGTAATCAGTTAGACACTACAATTTTCTTTTCTTCATACTAACCCTCTACCAACATTTTATTCTTTTTAGGCAAATTATTTGGTCCGTTAAACAACATATATCTCTAAGGACTATTCTTAACCTTTTATATTGAAATTAAATTAGAAAAATAAAGTACAAAAGGAAAAGTTTAAAACTTTTTTGTTTAACAATTTGAAAATTTTTTTGACAAAAATCGTCTTTTCTAAACATCATAATTTCGAAAGAGCTTTTTGACCATTCTCTACAAGAAGGCGGATTCTAGAAGCGCTGATAAACCCTTATTTGTCTTTGATTGAAAGATATTACTTTTAGGGGCACAACATGCCGATAACCTTACTGTAGTACAATGAGGCCTCAAGGGGTTGGTGCCACGTGGGCCTACTGGTGCGCCTTGCTGGCTGCACTGTACCCAATTGGTATTCTGTATTTTATAATTTCTAATTTCTAATTTATAGTCTAGGATAGTTTAGCATTGCTGGCCCATGACAGTAGGTCATGGGCACAGCCGATGACGTCATGCCCGCATGGGAGATCGGCGTCGGTGCACCTTGTATACAGTGTGGTGCACCTCGCCTTCCCCCTCGGGTATTGTAAAGTCAGGCACCACTAGGGCAGTAACTATACCATCTTGGTCACTTGCTACTCTATTACTATTCAGGTTTTACCGCGCGTCGACGTCTACTACCGTACACCTACACGGTCTAGACTAGTTGCCCCGCCGTTTGCCCCTGCGGGTTTCAGGTGCCCTACTACCATATTGGTTGTGTGTTTTTTCCCTTAAGGTTGAGCCCTCGCGCGCTCCCTCTACCAGGCGGACCCCACACCTTATCGGTATTTGTACGACACTTACATTTCTGTACACATCAAAGCTTCAGAGAGCTTCTTTCCCTGAAGAAATGGTCGCAAATCTCTTTGATAACCAAAAAAGATTTCGTATTATTTCTAGGATTTCAAAATTTTAGAAATCTTTTTGGTTAGAATTTGTAATTGAGAGAAATCTTTTGAAATATGACCAAAACACATCTTTGTGTTCTATTCAAGGGCTTTATGAATAATTATTGTTCCGATTGATAGGCTTATATTGAAGCGCTTGGGCAGCAGTCATATTCGAAAAATACTCACTTTTAGTTATTTATGTTAGTTTATGCATTCCTTACTGCCTTGAGGTGCAGCGCCCTCTGGAGGTGGTTCTTGTGCAACGCCAGAGGCGGAAAGACACCACGAAGACGTCCGAGATCTTACTCCGTAGGAGGGTAGTCAGCAGATAGAGCCTCTCTGGCAAGGCACGACGAAGTCGGGTGTAAGCCGAGGCCAAGCCGTCACGATGGGCGTAGAGAGTTGAGCAAGGATCGGTGTTGGCAACACTTGTATCGGTGAACGGGTCCTCGAGAGAGGCACGAGTCCACGGAAGTGGGGAAAAGAGAAGAAGAATCCGCGAGAGCGGGGGATGGAAAGAAGGAAAAGGAGGAAAGTGCAAAAAGGCTACAGTAAACACTGGGTTATCCCTGTACAGAGTCGAAGGCGACACAAGTGGAAAACACTCCCACGAATGGGTCCTGTTGGGTGACGCAGGGAGGATACACTACTCGTAGGCAACGGAGCCTCTCTCCTGGAAGGAGTCGATGACCGCCGAAGGCAAAGAAGTATAGAGCCAACCCTGGTTGGAGGAACTTTACTGTGCACGGCGGCGAGGTCGCCGCCGAGCTCAGTAGTGAGCTCGCGCCAACACTAATTAAATAAACTAAGTAAATTAGGCCCACGCCCAGTGGAAATTACCAACGCCCGTTCCAGGTGTATGTGGCCAACCTCCTGACTCATCCGTAATCCACGTGTCCTTCCCACTACAGTGGTTGTTACTGTTCATATCCTCCTACAAGGGGGCGATCGGCCGACTCGTCGGAATATGACTAAGTCAAACAAAACCTCATTCTGAGAGCGTTGCTCCACACGTCCTCGTCCCTAGGCGGAAGCATCACTTCGAAGAGGGAAGCGACGTCGACACCCATGGGGGATAAAAGCACGCCCTCGTCCGGCTTGCCGGAAATCTCCCTTCCGCCATCAACGCGCACTCCTGCTTTCGCAGTCTCCATCGCTCCAACGCCTTCTCCCGACACCTCGGTTACCAACGACCTTCCTCCTCCGACTCCTGTCGTCGACCTTACTATGAGCGGCAATAAACAACCCTCCACCGGGGGATTCACCGGGTTCCGTTCCGTGCCCTTACCGCAAAGCGGGCAACAGTCCAGTGCAAACCGTGGTCTTCCGTCCGGGACGGTGGCGATTCCTTCCCAAGCGGGGGCGTCCACCGGCTCCGGGGCGGGTGGCACTTGGCCATCCTACGACTCCCTTGTGGGGCTCAACCCGAACAATCGGCAAGACGCGATGCGCCTCCGCCTGGCGCCGTGGTTTCAACCGATCTCGGTGTTCGACGAAGAGCTGATTTTTCAGTATACCGACGGCAACGAGCACCTCCCCTGGGACTTGCCGGCAATGGTTACCACTTCGTGGGATTGGCACCGGCGTGTTGCCCTGCCTGCACACTAGGTTCTCCGCTATCCGGGCGAGTCCCGAGCTCAGGCTCACGCAGCGCTTGTGCGGATCGGGTACCAACGGCAAAACCGGGCTCCATTCGAGTTCCCCATCTCGCGAGAGATGAGGTTCGATATCGAACACTACCGCGCTCATACGAAGTGCCCGAGCGGTGATACCTTCCCGTCCATGGCTTGTTTTCTTCAACTCTTGCCGTTTTAACGGTTCCATCATCCCACTTGGGCATTTCCCAGCGTCGCTGGAGGAGCTGTTCCCGTTCGACGGCGATATTGGAGCACCTTTGAACGCGGGAGGTGCTCGATCGGCTCGGCAGTGTCCTGCGCCGTATCATACCCGTATCAACGGACGTGGTAGTAAAGTATACCCTCCTGCTTCCAGGAATGCCAGACAAATCGGTCGAAAATATACTCCTGTACATACACCTGCCGGCCCTGCCGAGTTGTTGTTACCGCTGAGGATTCATTGCCCTGCGATAGGAAATTCCCCAACTCGGGTGTTGCTTCGCGCGCCGCGGTGAACCGGGTGGTTCTCCGGTGAGGTGAGGGTTCCGATCGGCGTACCGCACGTTTGCGTGCTTTAACCCGTTTCGACGGTGCTTCCGACGGGCTCGTTGCGGCTTTCCCACGCTGCGCTGCGAGTGGTGCAGCGCCGCGCGCACTCTCCGTGCTTGCACGTGACTCCACCAGCGCGTGGCCGTGGCGCACCGTGGAACGTTTCGCCTCCCTTGACTTGGTGTCCATCGGGACACGTTCCAAGTGGCGGCGCCGTGGCGATCCGTTTTGAACGGCTACTTGCGGCGATTTCGGGTTCCCTGTAGGGCGTCCAGCAGTGCTGGGTGCAGCGAGTGCTTCACCCGGCACTTAGGGAATTTCCGCCCCTATTGGCGTGCCCCCACTGTCCATGACGCGAGCGACATCCCGGGTGAGCGGTTTCTCTCTGGCAACGATGCCAGGATCCACCGAGACACTCGGAACTGGCACAACCGTGCGTGGCTCTGCAATGTTGTCCCCCCTATGTACCGGGGTTACCGTCCCGCGTCCAGCGATGTGTTTCAGCGTCGCGTCCGCCGTTGCAGTGGACGCGTGTGACCGATTGTTCGGATCCGTCCCCAACGGGGCTAGTTCCGTGTCCCCCAGCTGAGCTGGTGCCGTACTGCAATAGCGGCTCGCGTTTGGCGAGGGTGGGGTTGTTTTGTCCGCTTCTGCGTGTACATCCGCCACTTGTGGCCCAAGTACGGGAGCCTGGCTAAGGCTCCCGTACTTGGGCCTGAAAAGCCAGACGTGGTGGGTTTCCGCGGCGTACACGGCTTCTCTGGAAAGAGTTCCGGTGTGGCCGCAGCCTGTCGTGTACCACGGATGTCCTCCTCCTGTTGCGACGGCGATTTACCTTCAGCAGAAGTGACCTCCTATCCCTCCTTAGACGGAGCGGCGGGAGATGGGATTGAGAGTTCCGCAGCGCGGGTAACGTCTCCACGAGCGGGTTGAGTTCTTGACTGGCCAGTTTGGCCAGGGGTGTGGTCCGATGTCGTCGGTTTGTCCGATAACATCCGGAGGTCGGACAGTCCCCGACTAGGGTGTGGTAGAAACACAGGGCGATTCAACACGATTGTCTCGGGGGTAGCTGATTCCGTCGACACGGGGCTGGCAGGTGTCAGTATGAGCTCGGACGAGGGTGGCGGAGCAAAGACTACGTGGTCGCGGGAGATCCGCTCATGCGTTTCCTTTCTGTCCAGTACAACTGTGTCCTCCGTGGCGGAGATTACCTTGAACGGTCCATCCGCCACTAGCGAGAGCTTATGGCGCTTCTCCTTTTCAGGATTATAGTATTCCTTCCGTACGAAGACGTAGTTGCCCGCCTTTATTGGCGGCGTTGTCTTTCCTCGCAAGAGAGCATCGAAGTCACGCTTGTAAGCAGCTTGAGCTCTCGCCATGGACTGGCGAGCGGCAGGGATTAACTTGGTTAGCCAAGTCTTTTATTGCTGGCGGTAGTCACCCACAGAGAGGAAATTACCCAGCGTAGGCTGTGATTCCAACGCCACCAGCGGGGGGGGTACGGGAGAGTACTAACTCGAACGGCGAAACACCGGTAATTCTATGTACCTGCGTGTTGTACGCGAACGTCAGCGCGTCAGTGTACAGGTCCCATGTCTTTGGATGATCGGCCACGTAAGAACAGAGAGATGCTAGCATCGTCCGGTTGAACCGTTCGACTTGCCCATTGCACTAGAAATGGTAGGTTGTAGTGAACAGGTTCTCAACATCCAGGATGCGACAAAAATTCTGGAAGAATCGCAATGCGAACTGTTTCTAGTTATCGGAAAGTACTTCAACTGGCGGACCGTAGACAAAAATACAGTGCCTCACGAAGGCCTGGGCGATCGTGAATGCGGTTATTCTCTTCAGAGGTACATTCCGAACCAGTTTCGAGAAGCGATCCGTAATAACGAGTAAGAATTTATGGCCTTCCTGGTCGTCAAAAGTGGTCCGAGTATATCGATTGCGAGGAACTCGAGAGGCGCCCTTGCTGGGAATAGCCTCATCTTCTTTGAGTTCTTCCGGAGCTTCACCCGGTTTTTCGCGCACTCAGTGCAGAGCCGCACTGTTGCGTAGCAGTCGACCGCCATGGCGGGCCAGTAGAAGTCCCTTCTCAGGGTTAGGTATAACTTCCTTCCACCTGCGTGGCTAACCAGCTTCGCGTAATGCGATAGTTCGAGTACCCGCGTTTGTAGCGTGTGAGTGACCACCACTTGTGGGTTCGACTCGAACATTCTTATGAGATAGCCGATGTCGTTGATCTCAAACGAAAGGACCGCACCACCGTTTAAACTGGCGAGAATGTTCACGCAGAACGGGTTGCCATGCTGTTCTCGGATCATTTCCTCCGGTGTTACCGGGACAAAATTCCCCGTTAGAGGCTTGTGAGCCCCATTCTCGTTTGCCACGAGTAGTTCGTCGAATTCATCGTCGAATTCCTAGTCTTCTGGCCAAATGTCGAGTTCAACTCCCGGATCTTCCGTGTCCACCTCGTCAGCGACGAAACAAGGGATCTCATCGTCCCCCGAGGGGAGGGCTTTCCCATTCGTGGGTAATCTCGACATTGCGTCGGCTTGCGAGTTCAGCGCTCCCTTCTTTTACACGACTTGAAAGTGGAATTCCGCTAGGCGGAGCCTCCATCGCGTGAGGCGTCCCGACGGGTCGGAGATGTTCATTAACCACCTCAGCGAAGAATGGTTCGTGTACACGGTAAAGTGCACAGCCATAAGATAGGGGCGAAGAGTTGCCAGAGCCCACACAACGGCGAGGCACTCTTTCTCCCAAACGGAGTAATTCCGTTCATGAACATTGAGCGAACGCGACCAGTAACAAATGCGCTTACGTTCCCCTTCGGGGGTGGTTTGGAAAAGAGCGCAACCCACTTGGTAGTTGCTCGAATCCATGTCCACGGAGTACGGTAGTCCGGGTTTTGGCAACGATAGAATCGGAGCAGATGTGACAGCCTCCTTCAAGGAGTTAAACGTCTCTGTCTCGACAGGCGTGAAGAGTACCAGTTTTGGTGGCTGGCCCTTTCGCGGTAGTGCGTTGAGGGGTGCCGCGATATCCGAGAAATTCGGGACGAACCGTCGGTAGAAGTTGACCAATCCCAAGAACGAGCGCAATTCCGTCTGGGTTCGCGGTTCCTTCGCCTTGGCAAGGGACTTCACTCGAGCTTCCTCGATCGACAACCGTCCTGGACGGATAACGTGTCCCAGGTACTTCACGGTGTCTGTGAAGAATTCAAACTTCCTCAGCTTGAGGTAAATTCCTGCGTCACGCAGTGTGGTCATTAACTCCCTTACGTGGGTGAGGTGATCGTCCATATTACTGGAGAAGACAATTATGTCATCTAGGTAAACTAGACACGTCCGCAACTTAAAGCGGTTCAACAAGATGTCGATAGCACGCTGAAATGTAGCAGGGGCGTTCGTGAGACCAAATGGCATACGCTTGAAGCGGAAAGATCCAGAGAGACATACAAACGCGGTCTTATCGCGTTCTTCCTCCCTTACAGAGACTTGCCAATACCCCCAATTGGCGTCCAATGCCGTGAATACGGTTGCATTTCTGAGCGAATCGATGCACCTGTCCATGCGATGGATTGGGTACGTGCCCCTGATCGTCACGGCATTGAGCCGGCGGTAGTCGACACAGAACCTCCAGGTTCCGTCGGCCTTGATTGCCAGTACTACTGGGAACGCCCAGGGTGACTGAGCGGGCTCAACCACGCCCGCGCGGAGCATCTTGTCCACTTGGAACTGCTCCTCTTCCCGAGCCTTCGGTCCTGCCCTGTAAGGGGGTGGCGAAACGGGTCGCGAGTTTGGTAGAGACCACCGATCGTAAAATGCATAGTAGTAGTTTTCTATCAATTCGAAGTAACCCCAACGACCTACTTCAAGCTTTCCTGCAATTTAATTGGCTCTCTCTTATCTTTAGTAAAGCTAAGAACTTTTAGGTTCAAGAGGGATAATATGTTTTTCTTGTCTTTGCTCAGTAGTTAAATAGTTAAACTACAACGTTTCATAAGCAATTAAGTAAGATAATTACTTCTGAGAAGTGTATAAAACCCAAAATGGAATGCACTGATGCACCAACAGTAAGATATAGGGAAATAATATGTATGAGTTATATTGACATTCGAGTGAAGATATCGGGGTACGAGAAAGAAAAAATTGGGGCCCGAGCCGCAGGCGAGGGACCAATTTCTCTTTCGAGTGACCCGATGTCGTCACGAAAATGACATTATAACTCGCTTATATCGCACAGCTGGCACACGCGTCCAACGTTTAGGCATCCGGGTTGAGTAGATAACGTGGCGGGTGGTGTTTACCGTGACATCACTCTATGTGACGTGACTAGCCTGTGAACCCTAGAGGACCACAATAAAGATTAAATTTGCATTGCTTTCGCTGGGCCGAGTCATATTTCACTGTCTATGACGGACCAAATTGTTATTTCACTGTTTATGAAGGACCAAAATATTATTTGCACTGCTTCTGTGGAATAATTAATATTATTGAGAGTGGAAAGTCTCTCGGTACGCCTCTTTAGCTGCTAAGCGCCACGCAGACGGCACAATAGATAGCGAAATGGGCCGCAAACCGAATCGCCATCAACGAAGAAGACATGAATGCGATCCAGTCAGGCTTTTGAGAAAGCCGCTTGGCCCGAAAGAAACACATACCTCCGAGCGTGGAGCAGTACAGCATGCCGGCGAACACGCTTGTCGAACACCACGCGCAGTCGCTCATGCAGATCTGTCTTCTGGCGTTGGCGGAGCACTATCTGCTTACTCTGTCGCCGGACCACGTATGGTTGTGCATTGCGTATGGAGCTGCAAAGCATATTGACAACAACGCAGAAGCGCTTCGCACACGATTTGTATTCTTCGAAGGAAATAAGAAGCTGACGGTACGCAAAGATGATGCGGTTGTGGCGAATACTCCCGTGCATGAATGGGAGTCTGACGTGTTTCGGGAATCCAGCGAGCATGTTGAAGACATAGCATGGAAGTTCGAGCGAAGCAACGCCTGTTGTGAGCGGATGGATCAACAATCTTTATCCGTACCTTGTCGACGGTAAGGAAAACAAATTCATGAAGGCGGGGACGCCCTCATCGCAGTACCATGGCCCGAATCCCAAAAAGTTTCCGAGCATTGTTTCGCCTGTGCCTGTGAACTGGAGCTCTCAGGGCACAGACATCGCTCTGCACTTTCACGCTGGATACCTCAGCATGAATCAAGATGCGGACACGCCTGCCTTGCGCCCTTACGTCGGATGGATTAACACTCGTGATGCGCCAAATAGTCAAGAGCAGTAGGCTTTGGACAACGGTGAATAGAAGAGGTGGTGCAATCGCGCCCTGCGTTGATATGTCAACTTAACCAAAACGTTCAAAAGAATTACATGTGCATGCACTGCTTATCTTCTATCTCTTTTTGGACACTCCCCTGTTCCAAGGCATCATCAAGTGGCATCTTCTTCGTGATAGATATGCAAATACGCCATTGCAGAATTTATGAAAGTGAGTCCACAAATGGACCACTACCATAGTCCAGTAATGGGCTATAAATACGTTCAATGTTGCTTTGGATTGCTTGCGTTATGCAGCGCACTACATGTACTTGTACACTGCCGCCGGAAGCGCGTCTTATCTGCAAATGGAGTCAGCGTTCGTCGTCTCCGTGCTTGCACGCATACCGGCCGCCGAAGAACTGCATATCCGTGCTGGCACTGATTCATGAACTGTGCGTGCAGCAACTGACATCGGTAAGGCGCGCGCAAGGAACAAGCACAGCAGGCGGGCAGCTGAGTGCGAGAGCGCGCGCTTACGACGTGGAGTGGTGCACGAGGAAAGAAGGCTCGCTGGACCAAAACGATGTGAGGGACGCTCCCCAATGCGGCCGGCGGAGAATCTACGCACTGTACGGACTGTAGATTTTTTGTCCTAGATCCTCCTATTATATGAAAAAAAATTTGGAGGGTCCTCTGCTTCTTACACCGCCCTCCCCAGACCCTCTACTACCAATTCTTCTATTCCAAGTCAAGAGACCCTCCGTTTCTAGGCTCTTGATTGGTCAGCGCCCTCCCAAATCACACTTCTGAGCTCCCCTGGCGTCCAGCGTGACGTAACTCAGTTAAAAAAAGCGCGCACTTTGCGCAAGTCCTCTTGCGCGATTGCCGATTTACGCTTGCTCCATCCCAGCTGCTCTTTCTCGGCCCTCCTTCCCGCTCGTTCCTCCCACTCTCGACCCTCCGTGCCGCTCCTCCTTCCTTCTCGCCCCCTCAATTTCCATGTCCGCATTCCGCATTCCGCTCTTGCCTACCGCTTTCGCATTCCGCCACGGCCGTCCTCCCATTTTGCTGCGCTCTGTGGTTTCTTGCTTCTACAATCGGACCTTTCCTTGTTCGGGCTCGCTTCTACTCGTTTCCGTTTGATCGCTGCTTCCGCTTGCTACCGCTTCTGTTTGCTACTCGCGTCAGGCATTGGCATCTATCACTTCGCGCCCATCTTATCGCTTCTGCCTGCTGCTCGAGGCAGGCATTGGCATCTATCGCTTCGCGTCCATCCCATCTCCGGCTTCCCGCAACTGGGCGCTTTTAATCGGACCTTACCGGTCAGTGCTTGTGTTTGGCCTCTTCTGGTGACACCTTCCGCATTTAGGTTCCCGCTTCTCGCCTCCTGTGCCGTGATCCTCGCTTGTGCCTTTTGGTTTTTTTTGCTTGCGCCCTCCGCGTCTCGCCGCTCGTACCTGCCGCTGGACTTTGTCATTTTTGGCCGTTCGAGTTCCCAGAATTGATGATCACCTTACGCGATTCTGAGGACACGTCCGTGCGGTATCCTTCCGAGGGTCCTCTGGATGCCAACATTTTCAGCATTTTGGATCCTCGCCTCGAAGATTCGGGAGATGATGTCGATGAAAACTTTAATCCTGTCAAGAGCACGGAAGAAGTTTTATCCGAAAAAAAGGATGTAGATCGCAAGTTTACGAAGAAGGAAGAAAAGGGTATACGTCAGATTGTTAAGAAGATTTCACGGCTCATGGAAAAGGTAAACCAGCATACAAGAATAAAGTTCAGCCATAAGGACAGCAATGGCTTTAAAGAATTGAAAGGATTGTGGTCCTACCTCATTCTGGATGTAAAGAACGCGCATGACAATGAGAGAAATGTTGGGTCTCATTTGATATCATCTTGTGAACAGGAATCGTGGTTCTCCAACGTTCCCTTAGGAAGCAGAGTTTTGCAACTGGAGCCTTTCCCTGGTGTAGTGTTGATTACGGTAGATACGGGTCGGAATATCAATACCCTCGCAAATGTCTACGAACAGCAGTCGAGAGAGGAACAAATTGAGATCCTCGACCGCTACAAACAGCGTTTCACTGAGAAACTGTATCCGAGCTCGAAGGAAGTACGGATTATTGTTATACCTGTCATTGTCGGTGGAGAACATTTGGCAGCGTTTGTGGCGGAGAAGATTGAGGAACATAGGTAGCGAATATACTGGGGTGATAGTTTACGGATTGCGTGCCCTATTAAATGCCGCAAGCTGATCATGAAACTTATTGAGCGCTCAGATCAATTGGAAATCAATTGGATAGTGGCGAAGGAGAACTACATGCTCGATATTCTGGGCTTCACGTCACAGACGGATTCGCACAGCTGTGGTGCTTACGTGCTATCCATGATGGCATGTTTCGCGCGTACGCATGGTGCCATTTCTAATGAGAAGTTTATCCGTGGTCATGACCCGAACTTGTGCGAGCGATTCCGATGGAGCTCTGCTGAGGTTCGGGTGCGGCTTATTATGTCCATAAGTCACATCATGCCCTTTATGAACGAGTTCGCCGTCGGGATGATCCATCTGCAACGCCGTGAAAGTATCTACCTCGCGCGTAACAGTACACAATTCCAAAGTAAAAGGGTTTGCGTGCGTGTAGAGAGCACAACGGACAGCGAGGCGGTACATGAGGCGGCACAGGTGAGATCTACGGTGGTGTAGAGGAGTGTTAATACAGGGAGTTTTGATGAAGGTGTCGCTGGCGGTCCTAGCGTGGCTTTAGGTGGTGGGAACGTTCGGGATGGGAGAGATGGGACCAAGGACAAGGGCCATAGGACTCAGGATGATGCTGCAGCGAGTGATAATCGTGAGATTGTGAATGATAACAGCGAAAAGAATGTGCTCGATCTCCCCGCCTATGTGTACGATCTCTGCGCAAAGGAGGGGTATGAATACGGGGTTCAATTCTGCAAAGTAATGATGAGATCACGGAAGTATGGACTGAATGTCCGAATACGGTGTCTAAAATACAAGCATAAAGCACCTGGGTCTGCTTGCAAAGCCGCCTTCATGGAAAAAGAACTCAGGAACGAGGATGGGTGGATAATTTCTGAGACAGACGTTCATAACCATGAAAGTCTGAGTAGTGAATATCGCGGTAGTAAGGTGAAAAGAAGGGACGCCATAAAAACTGCCATAGCGAAGAACACACCCCTTTTTCTACGGATTTAATTTGTTACCTTCGACCCTCCGAAAGAAACTAAGGAGATAGGTTCTGAAAAGGAGAGAGGATCGAAAAGGAAGGTGGTTCCATCCGATGATGACGATTTTCTCCCATCAATTCCTGTACGTCCTCCCAGTGTCAATGTCTGGGTGCAGGACAACCGGGAACCCCAGAACGATGGGGAGTACATGAAGACTCCCAATCCTCGGCGTGGCCGTAGGGAAACTGGGGAAATTGCTGGGGAAACTGGGGATGACGAAGTTATATTTCTGGATGTTGAGGACAACTGTAGAGGTTCTGGAAGCGTTGTGGCGAATGAAAGTGAAGGATCAGAAGCTATACTTGAGGTACGACCTGATTCCAGCCGTTGTCTATCCGATGACAGTTCAGTCATCGATACTACAGATGAAAAATGGAAGAGAAATGGCCCACAAGGGGTGGAGGGAAGTCTTCAGCCTAGAACGTAGTACATTTATTGTAATATCTAACATTGTCCCGTACAAGTCTGGTATATTTACTGCACGTGATCGTACCTCAACACCGGGAACAGGAACAGGAGGGGACGGTGAGAACGAAGGAATGGAGAAAGGGCTGACACCGTCCGATGATGATGATGATAGCAACAGTTCTACTTCAAATTGTGAGTATCCAGCGGAGGAATGGGTGCGGCGAGGGTTCGTAGCGTCCATGGATCAGATGGAAGCCCGCAGCCACCACGAAGTTCTGCAGCACCTTCAGTATATAGCGGAGTATTTCGGCTCTAAACTCTTTATAAGAGACTCGAAGTACGTCCATGATAAGGAGGGCAGAAAAGTTTTGTTGCGAGGGTATCTGAAGTGCTTCGTCCAATATGACAAAAAGCTAAAGTGTCCATACAGTTTCAAGAGCAGGAGAGTTCGTGTTTTAAAGACACGCACAAACCAGCTCGCTTTCTCTCCCGAATTCTCCCGAGCGCAACACAATTGCTCCCCCACTCCGCCTGCCCTGCTTCATAAATAGTGTCCTACTGCACAAGTTGAAGCCCGCCATCTACGAAACAACCTCCATCTCCAGTATGACGTCGTGATAAAGTTAATCGAGGATAAATACGACGTCAGAGTGGACAGAGAGCTTTTTCGAAAGCGGCTACAATACCTTTACGATTCGCGTTACCCGAAGGAGAAGGAGTGCCTAGGAATATATCAGAACCTCATCGAATTGCAGTCGGAGAACACAAATCACAAAGTTTTTGGTCGACCAAACCCTCGCAATGGTCTCCAATTTGTGGCATGGTGTTTGAATGAGTGGTTTAAAGACTACGAAGAGTATGGTCTTGTACCAGGGGTTTCAGTGGACTTCAAGGCTACTTCCAACCGGTTTAATCTCCCGCTCCTCAGCATCAACTGGAGGGACCATGCTGGTAATATGACAACTTATTTCATGGGTTATCTTGGAGACGAAACGGAGGACAGCTTCAAATGGGTCCTCCAACACTTTAAGGCGTTGGTGGGTACCTCTTCGTCTTCTTTCAACGTAGATCAGTGCGCCGCACTAATTGCAGCAATAAGAACGGTGTTCTCCAGCTCTTCCGTCTTTCTGGATGACTGGCACTTGAATCAGAATCAAACGAAAAACACCCAGAGAAGGTGCAAGTCGATCGGCAGATCCTCAGCGGGAGAGGACATGAGACGCCGGCTATATGCCCTGCGCAGAAGCGAGACCATCGAAATGTTCCAGGAACGGAGGACCCAGCTCGAGAGCTAATTCTTTCCCACCTCGACCACACCACCGAAGTAGTACATGTTCCTGTACCATGAGAACCCGTCGATGCTCATCTGCTGCCTCAAGGATGTACAAGTCCCTTACCGCTTCCTTTTCAAAGGCAGCGGGTACAGTGAATCCTCCCATTCGCGATACCGTCGCAATATACTAAGTAAGGATGTCCCCTTTTCGGAGGTTCCCCTGCTTATTGCCGCCTTCACGAAGCGAGTGAAGGCGGAACGAAGGAACAAAGTAGCAGTCGGGGACATGGCTCTTCGTAATAGGCTCCTAACGTCCGGACTCCCGCTGTCCATGAACACTGGCACCCGACTCGTCCAAACTTTTACAACCTACAGCATCAAACAGTTTCTCGAGCGAGCCGTACGGTTTTCCGGGTACTATAGAGTTACGGACGCCGTGGTGCTCCGTACAAGTGACGCTGCATTCAATTATGAGATTGATGCGGAAGATCTCCAGATATCATCCGAACAACCTCTGGTGTTGTTCACGCTGTCCTTGTTCACTGCCACAATTTCATGTGGTGTAACGATTAACGCAGAACATACCCACAATACCACGTACATTGTGTACATGTACAAAAGAGAGGACTTCCCTGACAAAATGGCTTGGAGGTGCAGCTGCCGAGATGGAACGGCTTGGGGATTCCCTTGCTCCCACATGACCCGTATATACATCTACTACGACGATGTGAGAGCTCGCTGGCCTTATATCACGAACGCAATTCCCGCACGATTTCGAATAGAAGACCTGTGGCACCCTTATTGTGGATGCAACGACGATAATTAGACATTAAGAGATATCCTCACAATGCGCGAGAAACAAGGAGGACCCTTTGCGGACCTAATGCTTCACGACCGGGGAAAAGGAGATACCGGGAAACTCGCAACATCTAAAACGCCTGCTGGCGCGCAAAGACCTTCATATCATAAATTCCATGCTCACTTTAACCAGTTACAGCATCAAAAACAGACTGAAATGCGTACCGAAGTAGCGTACTAGAATGGAAAAGCTCTATACGACCAGATGCATTGCTTGGCACAGAATCATGGCCACATAGGTCTTGAAAGCGTCATCCAGTACCTTCAAAACGGCTTGCGTCAGGTCAACGATGGCCGATATCCATCTAGACCAGATGTCCTACTTCCAGCTTCTTCGCGTGTACCAGATATGCCCACAGACCCGGAACAAGCCCATTCTGTCAACGTTGTTAACCACAACCCTGGTCTTGGGGCACGGGCACGCAAACGAAAGAAATCTTTTCTGGAAAGAGGATCAAAACGACAGCGTGTAGATAATGCTCAGAGCAACAACGCGCAAAACGTTAGAGGTGCTCTTCCACCAGCCTCGGATACTGCAATAACAACTCCAAGCCAGGCAATTGCCAGAGCATTATCTGTTGTTGATCACCCAGACAACCAGTATGGGGCGTTCAGTAGGGGAAGTTAAATAAATCTTAGTAATCATGAGTGAAGTGGAGAATTGCAATTCATAGCAGTTAGTAAACATACCTTAGTCATTCCGCGGGAACTTATAAGCGAATTGAGGTACGCCCTCCTTCTCTGCAAGGTGGTGCAACATCTGCGTGTGTTTGCGGTCGTCATCGCCCATTCATCGGAATGATGACGGTAAAGGCCAGCAGACGAGAAAACCAATTGAAAGTGGCGACGGTGTGGCGGCAATCGCCAGTTGGAAAGCCAATGAATATTGGCGATGGAGAGGCAACAGTCGCAGCGGTAGGCACTACCCCGTAGAGCCGCTCAGCGCCCCAGACTTTGATGAAAAAAATACGATCCACCAAAGCGCTGCAGGGACGAGAAGCACCGAAGAACGCCAGAAAAAAAGCATGATAGACGAGCGGCAGACAATGGCGACAGATAAACGCAGCAAAGAGAAGCCACAGACAGAAACAGCAGAAAAAGGCAGCACAGACAAAGGGAAGAAAATAGCAACTGAGACAGAAAGCAGAGAAGAGCGGCAGATTTGAGCTGCAGAGAAGGGCAGCAGAGACAAAGAGCAGACATTAGGAGCAGCAAGAGAAGGGTGCAGCAGGCGAGAGCGACCCACAACAGCAGAAGGCGGAACCAGCAGGCAAGAGCAGTACAAACGATCCGGAGTAAAAATTTGCAGAAGGAATATGTAGAAAACACGGCAAGTACGAGTGACAGGAAGTAACAGCGCGCACGAGGAACAAAAAGGAAACGAAAGGCACGAGGGATGGGAAGCAAGGGGCATAAGCGATAGAAAAGAATGTCAGGCACTGGCAACGAGAAGAAGCGACGAGATTGGCACGGAGGTTTGGGAGGCATAGAACGGGCGGATTAAGAGCGATGGCAAACTGGCAGGCAGACAGGAGTGACATTTTTGAGAGCGCAAAGTGCGCGCTTTTTTTGGACCGAGTCACGTCACGCCGGACGCCGGGGGAGCTCAAAAGGATGACGCGGGAGGGCGCTGACCAATCAAGAGCCTAGAAACGGAGGGTCTCTTGACGTGGCATAGAAAAATTGGTAGTAGAGGATCTGGGGAGGGCAGTGTAAGAAGGAGAGGATCCTCCAAATTTTTATTTCATATAATAGGAGGATCTAGGACAAAAAATCTACTGTCTGTACAATAGATCTTTCGCCTAGATTCGGAGTAACTAAGAAGTTGGTCAAAACAATTGGAAAACAGTGCAGTGTAACATAATATAACAAAATCTTAGAACAGGTACCAAATAATTTTGTAAACATTATAAACCAAATTATCTAAAATCAGCATGGGAAAATATTCAAAAAATTACAGCGAAGGCAATCGAGGCTCAACTACTCCTGCGTTTAGGTGAAGACGAAGATATACAGGAAAAAACTTCATCTTTTACTGAGATGATGGTCACTAGCGCACGCAATCTTGCAGTGCACGCTCCGCTGCCGAGGTGCGTATTTTGGGGACCTATTATTCAAAAACTTGCTTCTTATTCTACAAAAACCGCGGTAGTTGCTTTACGAAAAGAATCTCTGCGACTCAAATATTTTTTGAGGAAATTTTTTAGTTTAATACTAATAAAGTTCTTAAAAAACAACACTTGCACCATTTTGCTGAGGCATATGGTTTTCGCGAAATCACTCAATATTTAGGATACTTCTTCTTCTTTGACCTTTTATCAAGTAAGTAGTTAAGAGACCTAGGGCGTAGATTCTCCGCCGGCCCGCCCATGCGATGGCCATGGTACAGGTGAACACTGTGATTAGTGTGGCTCACACTATTTTGGTGAGGCTGATTTTGGACACCCTCAAAAGAATTAGTGTGGGCTACACTATTTCGAAACCCCCACTAATAACGTTACGGATTTAATAGTGTGGCCCAAACTAATTACCACTCACCGAATTAGTGTGGGTGTCTGGCAGTACGAGATTGCGACATTATCAATTTTTTCCGACGGAAAGACCCTCAAAGTTCTCGCGATACTTCCGCACAATTCGTTGCAACTCAGGAAACAATTGACGCTCCTTCCACTGCCCGTTAAGATTCAGGGCCGTACCGCAGCGGTTGATTACCTTCCTAGCGTACGTAACCCCATCACTGTCGCGTTGCGCGCTTACGGTTTGCACAGACTGTGCTCCTAGCTTCAAGAAATAACGTTTCCCAGGGTTTGTAAATTTGCCTGATGACCTTAACGCATCCGAACATAGCCTCTTCTCTAACAGACCCATCTTATGCTTGTCCCGCTCCGCGCTCCAATTTGTCTTGAGCTTCTGAAATACGAAGCTGTCGGCAGGTTGCCCCCAAGTGTGTCGCATTACAGGGAAAGAAGCGTATCTCCGTGTTGCTCTCTGCGAGCGCCTGATGAACCTCCTCGTTCAGAGCGTGCGTATTGACATTGTCAATGTAGAGGACCCGCTTTCTTCCATTCGGTAACCGAGTGAAACCCCTTTTCACTCGTAGCCACTGCAGAAACAGCCGGTTATCCATCCAGGCTTTCGGTCATGTGCGGTGCACGACACCCGGCATGTCCTCCGGTAGCCCACGGATGGGGTAATTTTTAACCGCATTCTTAAATATGAGCATCGGAGTTTCGAGTCGCACGTTGGTTTCCCCGGCTATTAGCACCATCATGGTTATACGTCGTCGCCAGAAACCAAATCCGCATAGCGAACGTTTTTATCGCCCACTAGCGCTAACGTTTTGTGGTTGTCCATGTTCATACAAAAGTCAGTTTCGTCTGCGTTTTATACATGTTCTTCCCGGAGGCCATTGGATTGAAAGTCCCGCGCAAGTTGTCCGTAGTAAAAGGCCACCTTTCGCTTAATCTGTCCTTGCTTAGCTGGGGAAACCATTAACTTCCCGCACTGGTAACTGTAGAGCAATTGCCCTTGGCAGGGACTGAGGGGGATGCCACTCATATATCCGTTGTTATTTTCGGCTGAACTTCCTACTATTATGAAGTCTATTTGCCTATTTGGCCCGGATTAGGGATCCGCCTATGAAGGGTAGGATTGGCGCGACACGTGTGTGCCCGCGCCCAATTACCAGATGCGCCGTTACAAGTGTGCCACGGAGGTACACGTGGGTAGTGTTGGCCGGCGTGCCGGGTACTTAGATATTTTAGTGATATTTGTCAGCCGTATATAAGTGGCGGCACTTGCCGCCACTGTACGGGAAGTAAACCTCAAGGAGGCCTTGGCTCTAGCTTGAGTTCCGCTTGCGCACGGTCTTTTGCCCCATTCCCGGGGAATACCGCCGCTTATCCGGACAAGTTATCCACCTCCGTCACCGAGAAGCACCGATCCGCCGTTACGGCTTCTTATTTATCATTCTTCCATACACTCTTTCTGTTTTCCCGTCTTACGGGCTCGTTACACTTCGCACTGTTGTACAGGTGTGCCCCTTTTTGTATCGGGATTATTCCCAACTCTCACGAGTCTGTGCTCCGCAGTGCGGTTCATTTTGCTACCTTCTATCTCGTCCCTTTTGCTACGGGATACGCCACACCCAGTGGAATCCATCCTGTTGGCACCCCGATTGCCACCCCCAAACTCCGTCTGTAAGTCAGGAAGAGGCTGCCTGGAAGTACGCCCGGCACGTGTCGGCCTCATCGGAGGGTTCTGCCACTGCTCTGACCCAATAAAGAGCAAGGCTGAACACCTTGGGTGCGTAGCCGCTGGCGCGGTTTGTGTTCTTTCCTTCCGTTCTCGGCTTTGCTCCACAGTAACGGCTCATAAAGCTGTATATTGCCATGAAAGATTGAATGCAACTCGGGGCTACAAGGTCTTATATGGGCGTGCCATTGCACTGGTCAACAGTATTCACGGTATACAATGCACTCTTGTTTCCCTGTATGAAATGGAGCACAGGACGGCGCAATACCTGAGTATTGAACTTCGTGCCGGCTTTTTTTTGCGGTTGAATTCGTTGTATAAGTCGGTCTATAAAGCTGCTACCTATGGCGTCACACGGCACTCTTCTCCACCTTGTGTCTTGCAGTAGTGGCGCTTTAGTCCTGTTTTTGTATGCTTAACAAACTAATACCGTAGTGTTTTGGCTGCTCTACTGTGTCGTTCTAGAATTGCTTTGCGTTGTTTCCAATACCTGCGTGCGCGCTGTAAGTTAGTTCTGAAAATGCTGTGAACGAGTTCCAAGAATTTTAACACTGTCTTTGACGCAATATGAATACGGGTTTTTTTTGCTGCTTTGTTTATCATCTTTTTTGCTATGTGGGTTTTATGGGTGTTGGTCAGCATCATTTGCACTATTCGCTTGTAATTTCAATCGGATTTGAGGTTGGGTGAAAATTGTTGCCCAGTTGATGTGGTCTCTGTAGATGGAAATTCGTTTGTGGGCGTTGCAGCGGTGTTTTTGGTGCTTGCATTGGGCTGCATTTGAGCAAATGACGATAATAAAGGATAGGCAAAGAGAGACATGATAGAAAGAGTTGTCAGGGGAAACGGCTGTTGGAGAATGCCAGTGGCTACAGGGATCTGAATCTTTGTATTTCATGCCCAAACTGTTCAAATCTGTTGCAAACCCACACTAATTAAGTTTGTGATCGGTACAGGTGAACGTGAATTAGTGTGGGCCACACTACCTATAGCGTTGCCACACTATTTTTCCACCCACACTAATCACAGTGTTCACCTGTACCGTTGTACACAGCGTGAGCCAGTTTAAATTTGGGTACGCTCGTAGACGCGTCAGATGTCGAAAATGTGTATATTGTGACGCGTGTACACGCGCCTCGCCTCGTACAGCTGTACGCATTGCTGCACCACGATCGGATTGGGCGACCGTGCGAGCAAGATGATGCCGAGACGGTGCCGCTTGGCGTATGATATCGGTGACGACGTCGCCAAACAGCTGCAGTCGCCAACGCCATCGTCGCTCGTGTATGGCGAAACGTTCCGCATCTGGCAGAAGCGGTATTGCTAGCTGTACATTGCTGTGGAGTCACAAGTCCTGTTTCACAGAAACAGTAAGCCTAATATGGATGCAGGCAGATAAATTCGCCCTACCCGTGCTCTCTCGTGTGCGATAGAAATGAATTGCTGTATTCATGACATCTCCTCTGAGAGGAGTGACGAAGCTATCGCCGGGGTTTATTATTGAAGTCTTGGGAATTCATGTGTGTCATATATCAAATGGAACGATACATGGTCTCAACGTAGATCAAAGGGTATAACGTCGGTCTTGGTCATATACCTAAGACCAATCAAGCTCTTTGAATTTGGTGCGGGCAGAAGCACTATTGCTGCTGGGGTTGTTAATATAAACACCAGCCTTGAAGTAACAAGTTGGATACTGCTTCCAGAATGCCATACTTGCCTCATTGAGCACACGGGAACCACCAATCCAAACGCTCACTTTGCTATTTTTTACCCGAATCTTGTAGCTCTTGGTACCCGTGTGACGTTGAGCGAGAAACTTCTTGTTGACATCGTTACTTCCAAGTCCATCCCTCAGGTTGGAGATAATGCAATCCGAGTAGGTCTTCCCGTTCTCTTTGTAGCTCTTCCGCCAGCTGATTCGCAATGCCGGCTTAGAAGCACCAGAATGCACTTGCAGAAAGGTAATCTCGTTCATGTCAGACACAGGCTTTGGCAACGCGATTTCGGCGTGAAGCGTATTGGACGACTCGACAGACCAAGCCGCCTTGTCACCGTTGGTCTTCATTTCACGGAGCTCGGAGCGCTTTGAAGCACCTTTCATCTGGAACTGCATGTACGTGCCCCCCTGCAGGTGAAAATATGAGGACGAATAGCCAAAAAGGTTGGAGGCGGCAGTGCTTGAATCCGGGGCTTGCAGCTTTGCTCTTGCCAGCACCGGGTGGAACTTGGCTTTGGTGGACGGCGCCGTATAGGCCAGAACCTCAGGCAAGCACAGGGAACACACGGCACAAAGCAGCACGAAAAGTGGTTGCATTCTGGATACTGCTCAACCGGCGAATTCTTCTCGCCTGAATCAAAACGGATGCTTCTGGGCGGGTCGATGTGCGGAGTGAGCAAGAAGGGAATGTGCCGAGTGTGCACTTTGTGGACAGCGGAAATGATGAGCTTCGGTTCGACCGTCCGCATTAAATAGTGCTAGACAAGAGTCATGGCTCGGGCGCCGAGCCAAGCGTGGCGTTAAAAACGTACGGGGCCTGGGCGAGATTGTTCATATTGGTGCAAGAGGCATGACTCAGTGTGACAACCTGGCGGTCTATGGTTATCACACTGCGGCCGTGGGATTCTGGCTCACTTGAATACTCTTTTCCAAATATAATTCCCAGCATCACGTGAAGTGATATAGAAACCCGCCTCCCCAGGCTGTCTCTATATCAGCATGCAATAGAATGCCGTTGAAAGCGCATTGCATGACGATATTTTCTAAAAATCGTGAAAGAGCAACTGTCTGGGGAGGCGGTTTGCACTATATCAGAGTCACGTGCAGCGTCCGATAAGTGTGAGTTGTTTCGAAAACCGAGTGCCTGTTTTTTGCACGAGGTTTTTGGATATAACAGGACTTTTCGTCCGTCAATTCTGAATATCTCCGACTAGGAGATAAGCAGAGTTTGGAAGATGGCAACAAACGTTTGTAATGTTATCCATCAGAAACCTTACTAATAACGTTTTCCTCTAATTGATGTCTCGTCGAAACTTGATTTTTGCCCAGAGAGCAAGAGCCCCGATTTCTTCACTCGCGCATTGAAATTATGCTTGCTGCCGCTCAACATGACTTGCGCCAGACAAATACTCCGAACTTGAAACGCGCGCCGTGGGTAGAGAGACTGTTGGCAAACGCAAGGCTCCTTTGAGGGTTTCAACCGCAAGGAGACGCCGGCAAAGTGGGGAGAGATCCAGTTTAGTCTAAAGCGTTAATTAGATCATCCTTTCGCTCACTTTCGTTCAAATAGATCTACTTCGTTTTTCAAAATCTTAGTGCATCTACTTCGAGATACCGCGCATATGCGAATATCCAGAGCAACTGCGCCATTCTTGGTGTTATCACTGGGATTGAACGACTCTAGAAATGCGCATTTTAAATAGTCTGATACATAAGGGTTATCAACTGGCACGAGAGTGCGATATGAGCCCGAGGGAGTGTTATTTTCCCGAGGCGGAGCCGAGGGATAATAACCATCCCGATGGCAGTAACGGAAATCTTACGCTGCGCACGAAAGAGAAGATATCGATATTTTCCCTCACTTGCGGGAAAATATCGATATGTTCCCGTCCGTAAAGATAATTCCCTGAGAACCAGGCGACAAATTAAATATTTTTCTAGCTTGGCGAAGCCTGCGCATTGGCGCCTGTAATCTTATTTTTACCTAGAACTCCCTCTTACGAAGGTGACTACGAGACGCTGAACTGCTAGGACGGATAAGCATTCGGGTGAGGATCCATGCGCTTTTCTTTTTTGTCAATGTATATATGATAGGTCTCTCTCTCTTCTCTCAAGAAACACCTTCCATCAAACGCGTGATGCACATACGTATCTTTCAACCTCTTACTTATCACCACCAAGTATACTTCTTAGCACCAGTAAAGACTACTATTTTTTTGCTATTGATCAATACAATTCCCACATGAAACACCCAAAACTTCTCGAGAAAATCTCACCTATATAAAGTAGAGATGACCTTTAAGTAAGCCGTGAGCGTTTGGTATCGCTGGAATACTACTTCCGCCAGAGCTCCCGGAAGCAGTATCGGATGTTTTGTCTTCAATGTAGGCTCGCCCTCTGAACGCCAAAAGATGCGCGTAATACGCGCTGTGCACCATAGAAACAGGTCGATTGCATCTACTAAACGAGTGGGACAGACGGTAAATGTATCCATACAACGCATCTGGCGGTATGTTGTTCTCATCAATAAGTACAGTGTACTTTGACGGCTTGCAAGTGCCTTGAATTCCAGCATGTGAATTCAAGTAAAAGTCGTAATACGACTTACTTGTGATGCCTGTATCCACAACAGTTCCGGGAGGAACGTTTCCAGACCTGTCCCCAGCTCCCTTCGAAGCAGGGAAGAACCTTGTGTGGTGGCGCTTGGTTACAATCATATACGTGATTGACGGACGCATCTTGTCACTAATTTCCTTACAAGCTTTGCGGATCGCTTCAACTTCACGTTGCATCACGTCTTCAAACTGGCCTTCTGACACACCATCTCGGAACATAATGATACTGTACGCATGGAACTTTCTCTGAAACTGATGGTACCACACAGCATACACTTCCTTGAACATTTCTCCAATCTCCGTTATCGTTTCCTGTCCGCCCTCCTGTGAACGGATCGCAGAAGCAAACTGCAGCCCTTCACGGTCTCGGGAACCAACCAAGGCCGCGACACTCAGTCCTTGGGCCCCCGGTGATGGATGAGAAACATCAGCACCAAGAATGATATGGGGGATGTTTAGGAAGTTCACATCAGGGATTCGATTGCCCTGACTTTCTCCATAGGAGGCCACACCGCCGTTATGGCCACCAAGTTTCGCATTTATCTTAAGCACAACATTGTCGCAGTACATATCTCGTCCTCTTGACCTTGAACCACAGTGTTTCGATAAGCAGACCTGAGTCGCGATGCCTAGATTAAGGTCTCCCTCTCGCTTAATCGCGTTGTAAACCTTGGAGTCCTGCCTTTCCTTAATCACGATGAGGAGCTGAAGACACGGATTCTTCATGAAGAGCGTTTTGTCTCTGCTGAATTCAAGGGCAATTTCTCGCATTTTTTGTTCTATATG
Source organism: Gracilaria gracilis (assembly GCA_030374805.1). Taxonomy (NCBI): domain Eukaryota; phylum Rhodophyta; class Florideophyceae; order Gracilariales; family Gracilariaceae; genus Gracilaria; species Gracilaria gracilis. Next base: position 638,615 of record JARGSG010000200.1, read on the forward strand.
TTGCTCATCACAGAGGTAAACCTTTGGATTCTTCATGTACATCTTCAAACCGGCTCTGTTCATCGCTGAAATGAGATCTCTGATAAACTGCTCAACCTCATTTTGGCTGAGCCGCGATGTATTGCAAACAGCCCAAGACAAAAGTCTGGCAGGATTCATTACACCATTTTTCGCCCTCCACTGGCCATTAAGCGGGCGAACAACGCCTTGCTGATACTTAATCGACGGAGGGGACAACACGCGAGCCTTCAAATGAATCAAATGGGGGCGAACTTCGATGCCGAAATCTCTGCAAATCGGATGCTCATGGTACTTGAGTTCTTGAATTCTTGTGACGGCGTTCTTTCTTCTCACGAATGGTTTAGTGACTGCACTTCTGACCATCGTTTGGGTTTCATCCTGCGACAAAAGGCCAGCAACCCTCTGGTTTGGGACGATAGACAGGCACTCGATTGGTACGAACGTGTCCCTCTTCGGATTCGTTTTGACCAATGGGGCGCCACCATTCTGAAGCGCGATACCATATGTGTCTGCAAAGTACTGGGTGATCGAAATCATTTGACCATTGCAGTCGAAACAAGTTCGATCAGCCCCTCGATTTGAGAAACCGTGCACTCGATACACAATTCCAGTGTGAACTGCTTTCACCTTGAGACCCTTGATCTTCTGTGCCACTTCATAAAGCGACCTTGGATTGCCACACCTCAGGTCGCGATTGTTATTAGCATCTCGCAAAAGTTGTGCGAGTGGCATGCTTCCCTTATTCCAGAAAGCAGTGCAAGATTGGTCCATATTGAGTACCAAACCCAGCTCCGACAAACGCACACTTTGATAGAAGCCTTTCCATGCACTTTTAGTGATATTCCAGCGACCAAGAGCCACGCAGTCATGTGAGTTATAAAAGGATCGACCAACCTGCACATGGTCCACTGCAGCAGCCGGTGCTAAAACCACATCCAAACAGGTAATGAACTCTGTGGCCGAAGTGCCTTCCACAGCACCGGAGAATAAGTCGTTGTAGCGCAGATACTTGGCATGGTTGAGAACGATCCCAATTTCTTCTTCTTTACCGTCGCTTGTATCTGGTCTCCAGCCGTCTTTGTTCACCCTGATCGTGTACGTTCGTCCCAAGGCCATACGATTGATCTCGGTAGGTGCATAAGCGATAGAACGACCGTTGTACGCAAGGTTGCATCCGAACTCATGGGCATAGCGGTCCAGGAGCACGGCAAAGCAGTTACGATTGAATGAGATGGCCTCGGTAGCACTCACTTCTTGTTTCACGATTGTTCCTCTCTTGGTCTTGTTTCGAAAGAGCTGTACCGCGTATTGAGAAGCTTTGAGACGAGTTGGGATAGCTAAACGGACGAAGTTGGCTTCGACATCGATGGGCGTACCTACCCGACCATGGCGTGGTCTGCTCATGGGCTTAGGTTTGATAACGACTTGCTTGGAGGAGCTGGGGCCACTCATTTTTGTACGTAATCATCTGAAGAGCGGTAAGAAGCAGTAGTGGTGTGGTTGACGCGACAATTTATAGGAGTTGTGCTGAGCAACCGGGCTTTCGAAAACGGCTGCAAAATGGTCTCCGGTGGTTTTGTTTTGCGATGAATGAAACGTATCGCGTGCGGTGTTGACAGACTTCTTGTCTACGAGAGAGTGTTGCACTCTGGAACGTTGGGCGTTCCATCAACAAAAACGTGGCGGCTGCATTGCTTTGTCCGATATTGCTGCAGCTACGCAGCACGGATGAACAAGAGCGGAGTGGAATGGGACCGAAAGCGAGATATTGGAGAGCCATGTGGCTCGAAACAAGACGACAAGCTTCTTACGAAGAAACAAACTTTCTGTTGTCCTGAGGCGTTATCGCTCTGTCGATGATCTAAGCAGGCGCACTGTAACGATATTGTGAACGTTGTTAACTGGGACAGGATATCGAAGAGAGAAGACAAGTTTGAATCAGAGAGTTCAAATTCTTTCTTGTTGAAAATGGTTGTTGGGGTCCCACACCGGCAAATTGTCTTGAAACCTTAACTGCGCGACCAGCAACTATCTAGAATCAAAAAAATCTATTATTCATCACTATCGCAACACTCTCGGAAGATCCTTTAGTTTTGGTAAAGCGAGAGACACAGAGCGGGTACCTACCCATAGTGCTCTGCTGCTCCGTACGGCACAACCGTACGCGTTCAGTGTGTCCGACAAGGACAGCACTACTCTCTAGGGGGGGTGAGGAGGGTACTTGAAACGAAAAGTTCGCCGCCGCCGATCGCGTGATGTGAGAGCGGAACAAAACGCAATCGAGGGCGGCGACGCTGCGGGACGACGGCGAAGCGGTGGAAAATCCAGCGTAGCTAAGTAGCCACGCTGATCGCAAATTGGATCATCCTTCCGCTCACTCTCGTTCAAATAAATCCACTTCTTCGTTCCTCGAAAATCTAACCGTTCGATACTGCGGTTCGGTTTATCGGCACACGTACGTAACTTTACAGAAATTGTATTCGACTTTCGAAGAGGCCTTTTTTGTAGAACAAACTGGAAAAGGAAGTTTTGCAATTTAAATCCAATTCAGGAGAAAATAAGAGGTTTTCAAAAATCCTTTGTGCTACCTCTTAGGAATTCATTCTCCTTTTGTTCATGTGCAAGTCTGTAAGGGTCCAGAAAATTCACGGTAATCCAAAACAAAAGCATATGATCACCTGATGGCCATTTACAGATATGGGAACGGGCTAAGGCTAGATAGATTCTATGTCTCGCTTTCCGTTTTCTAACGTACAAGCCTATCCCCAGGGATCTCCCTCACTTGGATACGAGACCATGGTTGTTGTCGGTCTACTTTCAACACCAGCAACCGAGTTCCAGGTGCTAACAAATACTCATATTGTTCTCTGTGAGCAGATATATGCACAATTGATACAGCGGTTTTCGCTCTGAAGAAAAACAGTGTACCACCTCCATTGCAAATACCTTGAGAGACTTTCAACTTGCATGAACAGCTTGTGATGCTCCACCAGGTCACAACTTGGTTCTCTCTGTACTGGTCCGCTACATCGACTCTAATCCCACGATATAACTGCAGACGTTCCGGGGCAGGCGGTAGCTTGTCATGAGCCCGCAGGAACAAACCCAAATACGGGAAGAACATCCACTTTCTTCTCCCTCATGGCACGGTTCAGAGATCCGTATATTTGACCAGTAGAATACGCGAATATTACAGCTTTCTCTTCTTGGTTAACAGGCAAATCCCCCCATACTTCTGCCACCCTGCCCATATCGCTGTTAGAGCTATGCATTGTTAGACACCTGCATATGCCTCTCGTGCTTCCTGTTCGTATTCGTATCTTGCTCTCTCTCGTGCTCTCTGTTCGTATTTGTATTTTGTATTTGTTTACGAGAGCACACATGTGCTCTTCTCACGTGAGCACATATGTGACTCTCTCGATAGCTATGTTCGTCGCTATGTTGTTATAAGCGCTCTCAACTCCTGTGGAGAGTTGAGATGTGCAGGCCAACTCGTAAAACCTTTTTCCTCTTTGTTAATCGCTCTTTGAGGGGTGGGAAAGAAACGGCGAGTAGACTTGGGGTCTCGGTAGTAATGGCATATCACGTACCCCAGTTATCGGCTCTATTCCATCCTCAAATTCCAGCTCACCTTTCAGCCTTCCGAGATACGTTGTGTGCCATTCCCTTGTCTTTAGGATGAAATCCCGCAGAGCCGCTGGCTCAAGACCTCTCCTTTCAAGCTCAAATTCAGTGGGAAGCCAGCCTATAGCTTTCATTACCCGCTCATTCAGTTTCTGGTTGACAATGGTGAAATGCGGAGTGTCTTGGCAGAACTGACCTCCTCGAGCACCAGGGCTGTGCCAATCGATGATTCTTACTGGTACATTCGAGAATTTTCTCACTGCAGTTCCAACAGGGGACTTTGCACGCTTCGCTTTACCGCTCCACCAGGAAATCACTAACCCCCGGCGCTTGTCAGATGCCGGTAACCGAGATTTGGCCAACAAGATTTGTTCAATGATGCATCTGAGTACCGGGAGCCAGAACGCATTATGATCTGAGTTGGAAATTGTACCGCCTGTTGTAAAGGAAGCATTGAGAAATAGTATTCCTTGCGAAATCATGCTCTGAAACCATGGTGGTGGTGAAACCACTCTCTTGTCAGATATCAGGGCTTTCAAGCCCTTCAGTTTGGCATCCTTTCTGACGCCATACTTTGCCATCGCAGCTGCCTTCAAAATGGATCGCATGGACGTCATTAATCCCAACATTTCATCATTTCAATGCTCAAGTGTCGGGTCGAACATGGGCACACATGTGGCAGACTGCAGTGATTCGGACTGTTGACACTCAAGAAACAGATCAAGTTAGTCAACTTTGTTGTATATTGCAATGTCAATGAGGCGAGGAGTAACTTTACCGGTTGTTGCGCGATGAAGATTACATTCCAGTTCTCTGGTGATAACGGTTTGAGTGATTGGAAAGTGAGCTCCCTCATCGGAGCAATATGATGATCTCTTTCTTCCCCAACGAAAACTGACGCATCCTCTAAGCAATTGATGAGGCTGGTCAGAACTCTCTCTCACTTAAAGACACCGCCAAGTATGCACGTCAGAGATAAGGATGAATCAAAATGAGGTATGTTTCGAACTACTTTTGTGGACACATTCGTGCGGGTGAAGTTTGTGTAGTCGGTTTTGTAGTGCCGTTCTCCAATGGTAATACGGAATGATTTTGAACAAGATCTGTTGCTACATAAGTCTTGATAGCTTGTGGTAAGCTGTTCCAAGAACTGTGCTGTGAATTTATGCCACTGGCAAACGCCGTTCTCGTCTGAAGGTAACTCGTACTCCCACTCCATTGCGAGCCGCAGAAGCACAGTTTGCTGTTAGATGTACTTTTTTTTGTGGAACAATGGATGAAGCTTAGCGTAGTAGGAGGTGAAGGTGGGGTAGAACTTCTGCTCAAGTAAGGCATTCTTTTTACAAGCCACAACAAGTGGTTGTCAAGGTTCAAACTCGGAAATATTTTGCAGTGAGCAGAAAATGTGAGAAAGATCTCATTCTTCTCACGATGTTGGAAGCTTGAAGAGGAGCATCCGTGTCAATTGGAAATGTATGAAGAAAGGGTTGCTTCCAAGTGAGCAACGCCAAAACCGAATGCGACAAGGTACATGGTATGGTGGATAAACCACTACGTCTGCGACAATTCTATCGTTCTTAGAACATATAATATATGGTATATATTATATTATAGTACTGGGCCAAAGTGAAGTATGCCAGTGTTGAAGTATGCCAGTGTTGACAGTACTGTCTGTAGGTTGCATTAATGGGTAAAAGTGCAGACGATCATTTCGGTGATACCAAGTCGAAAGGTGCAAATCAAGATGGGACACTGACCAACGATCGGTGCGGCCATTTGGCTGGCACGCACGCCTCGGCGAACGGTTATTTAACTCGAAGAAGGATGATGGTGTGATGTTGATGCCAAGCAAAAGAAATTAGAGCACCAGGCGTCTCGCTGAAGCTCATTGCCTCTCCCTTCTCCCCTTATCCGCAAGTGGCATCGCTGCATATGCTCCCTCTTTGAGGTGTTCAGGATGGTTGCTGGACAGAACGACACACGCGCAAGGCGCGACGGACGTGTTGTGCGTGGCCACGTGCGCCGCCACGTCGCACATGCGAAGCGTCTTGTGATACGTCATCACCGTGGACACGTTGTCGGGTGTCGGCCGAATCGGCAGCCACTCGCTGGATCGGCACCGCGGCGGACGGGCCTGCGTGCCACTGGTGGACCTCCGGCGCAGTCGATCTGACGAAAGGTCCCTTGCGCGACATCGCGCTGGATGCAGCTTGAGCTGAGTTCTCTTCTGTCATCAACCATCGCTCTCGCCACGTTGGCGTTGTCATGCCCCCATACGCTACGCTACGCCTCCAAGCATCAGCGCTGCAGACTTGATGAAATATGAATCGGAGGGTGGCGATAGTCGTGGCGAGTGACAGCAGCCATTTATTCACTCATCAAAGTGCAGCTCGAGGCCACTTTTTGCACTTCGCCAAAGGAAGCCAAACGACACGTCTGCTTCTCTTTGGGTCAAGCAATGGCGCTACTTGTTCTCTAATTTCATACTACTAACCACCCCAAACGCGTCCATTTCCTCATGCGGGTTTCATTGCCCTCTTTTATCGTCGCCCCACTACGAAGCCGCACAGCTAGCATCAACAACGCTCTCAAACGAATTTCCTAGACCAGAAATGAAAGCGTAAGTCAATTCGCATCCGTGCAATTGGGCAAAATCCTTCAGTTCTTCTGGGACGGTGTCATCATATTTACTCGCCAGACTCGCTATGTATCTCCTTTCATATACATTTCCAGATGACACAGAATCACATGCCGGAAGTGAAGACAAAAAATACTGGTACGCCGCAACAACAGAGGCAGAAACACAATCCGCTTTGTTAGCCGATAGCGGGTTTGATTGCACGTAGAAATCCATATACACAGCGTGATCCACACCTGGATTGGAACTGCACTCAGTTATACACACAGGAAGAGAAACCCCGACTCTGTTGTAATAAAACTCGGCCGTCGGGCATTCACTCTGCAGCTCCGCCAAAGTTTTCACTCCTGCAGTAGATTTAACAAAATCCGTGCACGGGTCCACTTGCTTCGCCTCTGCAATGGTGTACTCCTGGATCACCTCTGTTGCATCACAACGAGGGTCACCGGTTTCTGCACAGGTGAGCACGACATCTCTCCCATCCAAGATTGCTTCCGCTATCTCCTCCACGATGATAGTGGCATTAACTTGTGCCAGACGAGCGCTGGCGCCCTCAAGCAGCTCAGTCGCCCACTGGAGAGCTTGGGCATGGGTAGTCCCCGTCAACCTCGATTTGGTTCCTCCATCAACAGAGCGAATTATTCCATCTTGGGTGTAGATGTAGTAGCCGGCCTTGATCACAACTTGGGAACCATTTTTTACCACAGTCAATCGTGCTCTGCACTTTGTTCTGGCGCTGCACTGCCCTGTTGGAACCATCTCATCCAAAACAAAGTCTTCGACAGCAGAAGCGTCGTTGTGAACAAATGATTTAAAGATGGAGCTGTACGGATTGACACGTTTGGCATAGCTCCGGCGCGAAGGTGACGACAGTACTCCATAGTTGGTGAGACCGATATGACGAGCAAAGTGAAGCTTTGGCGACCAGGCGGGGTAGAAGTGTGATACACGAGAGCGGGTGTGACGTTCGATGAGGCCTGTTCTGCTGGCGACAAACGCCGATATCGACAGCACTACAACCAGTGCAAGCAGGCTTCGAAGACGGCGAAAGAGCGGAGCAGAGTTGGCATTAAGCCTCACTTGCTCGTTTGAAAACTGTGCAGAAGAAGCGGTATTGCCGGGAGGGGATGGGATGGATTGGTATAGAACATGATCTCGGTGGGCGACAGATTCCATTGCGATGACGGTTTTGGTGAGAGAGTAAAAGCTGCGGACGCTGAATGATGCTGATGCGGCGGCTCTGGCTTAAATAGTGGAGCGGCTTGTGCGACGGAATGTAGCGAGCTGCATCGACTCCGATCTGAACTTGTAGACGTATGTCTGTGTGTGCACTTGTTAGAAGCAGCTGCTTCCATTGTGCCATATTCTTCATTTGTATGGATACGGCTGGATGCAGTTGCTTCCTTTGCGGGACCAATCACGTAACTCACAAAAAGGCTCTGGATAGCGCTGCCAGTAATCTCTGCTTCCAAAAAGGCCCGGAAGTGTCACGTTCATGTGACGAAGAGAGACAACCTTCCAGAAGGCACTTCTGCCGGAGAATCTACGCACTGTGAGGAGCGTAGAAAAAGTGCCCCAGAACCTCCTCTTCTTTGTAACAAATTAGGGCAGATTCACCTTTTTAAAGGTAACGCTCCCAGAACCTCTATATCCCCTGAGCTTTTTTGTTGGCTTGCACCCCTTTCGAAGCTTCAGTAGAATTCAAAAAAGCGCGCGCTAATCTGTTTTGCTTCCCGCGTGTTGAATACAGTCACTACTGTACTGTCGGCACGTTGAAACTCTTTTGAGGAAATACATTTGCAGAGATTACGTGTTTGCTGTGCGCAACAAGCATATGCGCGATTAATCTTCATTGACATACTGTATTGTCCCGTAATCAGTTTGCGTGAACAAACTATCGGTAACTGCTCTATATATACCTCAAATGTGTCGCACACGCGTCAAGAGACGACACCTCAATAGTGAACCAGCTCTCCCCATCGATACGCTTGACGACACTTGTTGATGATCCACTCATTTGAAAGCGCTACGTCTTGTCTCTGCTTGCACAGAAGAAGAGCGCCTGCGAATGAATGAAAACAAATTCGTAGAAGAAACATTACACCGCCCAAAACGGACGTGTTTTCGCATAAATTTTTATTCTGTCGCTCGTGTCCTGCACGCGTGCAGTTGAGAAGAACACATATACTGGCTCGAATAAGGCCATCACAACTGCTTTTTTGGCATTCTAGACTCTGCCGCAGACCTCAGTACAAGAAATGGTGTCGATTTTTCATTGCAAAACTCTTGTTTACTACTTCAGTGTTCTTTTGTACAAACTCTGTGCTCGTATCTCTGACGTGTTTCATATGATTCAAATCAAAAATGTTTAAGAGACAATTTGCGGCTCTTGTCGGCTAGACAACGGAGCAATATGGATATCGGTTCATACCTTCACGGACGAGAGGAAGTAGTGTGGTTGTCGTTCCAAACGAAGAGCATCAGCGAAGTAAATCAAGCGGCAAAAACTTAGTTATAAAACGACACATTAAAATAATTGCGACGGATTTGAAGTTGAACAGTTATTACGCAAAGACGATTTCATAAAAACTTCACATCAAATTCACTGCTGTTTTACCACGTGAAGTCACATCAGTGTTGAGAAAAATTGAGATTACGCGAAGCACATCAGTTGAAGCTTCATTGAAGCGCAAGAAAAAGCATGATTGCATTTGTGTTATGGGAACACAGGATTCTTTGAAGAACTCTCAAAAAGGAAGCAAGTATCCCATTTCGTTTGCAGCATGATTAGATTATTACACGTCGGGAATAAGTAATAGTACTCAGTACTCGATAAAATAGTTTCGCTCTCACAAGTCAAATAGGGTTAGACTATTGTACGTTGAATACAACATGATTTCTTTTATAAGTATGAGGAACATAAGACAAACTTAGCTCTTACTATAGTGAAAATTCTTTGAGACCTTATAGTTACAAGAAAGCATAGATCTAATAAGACAAAATAAATAAACGGTCTAAGCTTCGAGATTTACATTATTATTTTTTATGATTCACTGTGGACACAGCAGTTGTTAGGATGTAAAAGAAAAACGAATAAACGAATTTATGTTCAAAGACTACCTAACTGTTTCATACGTCAAGCAAATAGCCGCAAAGAGCATCACAAGACAGCTAATGGATATGAGAGGAATGAAAATTTCGAACAGACAGAACAGACCTTTTTTTATAATTGTAGTAACAGTGCGTTTTTATTTGAATCAAAAGCTCTGGATTAAAATATTTATCACATAGATCGTAAAGAAAAGTTCTCTCCTTCGTGCTGAAGAACAACAGAAGTTACCTGAGCAACAGCGTAAAAACAAGTAGAGTGAATTGCAATTCTGTGACGAAAGGTTTGCTGAAGTACTTCAAACGTCTTGAAACGGTGGTTTAAAGTCTCTTGACGTCCACAAATTCTAGATTGATTGATGCCCATCAAGTATAGTCTATCCAATGGAGTAATACATTTTTTGTCTGTGTATCCATCATCAAATATAACAAATTTGTTTTCCAGTAAGCTTTGCGTCATATCAGTCGTAAATATTTTATTCCGCGTACTGCGCGCATGCCAATGGTCCATTAACCCATACAACTTGCCCCGATTTGATGCACACAAGCAATTTCGTATCTAAGTCCGGCTCTGCTTAGCTTTTTAGAAAACCATTTTGTTTGAAATAGAAATGGTTCTCGGATTGGACATTCAAGGGCATCAACTGAAACCAACACAATAGGATCTCCGACAAGATCTAAAATGAACATTTTTTCCCAATTAATTTACGCAAAAGGTTAATAGACTAGTTTAGTAGAGTAAATTTGACGATGACTTACTTAATTAAGGTTCGATAACAATTTTACCGATTTTTTCACAAAACGACGTATAGTTCTTTCATCCAATCTAATGATGGCACTCAAACTGTGCACCGAAATGTAAAGTTTTTAAGAACCTGAGAGCCCAAAGTAGATTATTAGGGTCTAAAAGGAAGCCCATGTTATTGCAATCAAGCCTGTTTCATAGCAAAGAACAAATATGCGCACTAGCACTTAACATAGAATGGAAACTTCTCAATATTGTTAGCGTCGCTACATCCGGAGCATTACAAAAATATTTGAAGGCCAGGTTCTCTAATATAAAAAGAAAAATATAGAAAAACATAGTTCTACACTGCAAAAATGTAGTACGATAAGTTCTTAGTAGGTTGTTGCCACCTAAGCATATCTGTGCGCCGTGCTGGCTGCAGTTCACCTAATTGGTATTATCTATTTTATAATTTATAATTTCTAATTTCTAATTTAGTCTAGCTTCAAATTGCTGGCGTAAAACAGTAGGCCATGGACGCAGCGGATGACGTCATGCTCGCACGAGAGATCAGCGTCGGTGCAATTTGTATATATTGTAGTGCATTTTGTCTTCCAGCTCAATTATTGTAAAGTCAGGCAACACTAAAGCACTAACTGTACTATTTTAAACACTTGCTAATCTACTACTATTCAAATTTAACCACGCTTTGACGTCTATTATCGTACAACTACACGGTTTACAGTATTTGCCCGGCTGTTGGCCTATGTAGGTTTAGATGCCCACTGACCAAATTGTTTGTCTGCTTTTCTCTTTAAATAAAGCTCTTACGCGATCTTTTTACCAGACAAACCAAACATCCTATCGCTATTTGTATGTAATTCTAATCTCCCGAACTATAGGTTTTTTGCTTTCGATCTTAGCTTTACTGATGAACAGGTAAAAAGATTCTGAAAGTTTACACACCCATTTGGGGTCGTAAAATTGCTGGCCAAACAATTGAATACTATTATTGGTCACTATAAAAGAACCTATAAAGATTATTCGTAAATATATCGCGCCACCTACTAACAACGATTTTGGTGCAGTTTTGTCCAACAAACCCATTCTGGATAATCCCAAAAAGGTACTTTGGCAACCTGGGGCCGAAATCTCAATGAATATGGGTACTTCGCGTCCGTTTGCTTTTGAACCTATTACACATCGGCCGACAATGGTTGAAAGGTTTTTGCTCTAACTGAAAAACGGAGCAAAAGCTCCTTTTATGGCTGCGGTTAATGAAGCTATGACCTTTATGTACATGGATGTCGTCACTCGCTTCATGGTCGATCGAGCCTTGTCCGAGCTCTCTCAGCGCACACTTAAATTGGTTGAAATACACCCATCAACGGGTGTCCAGGAGAATATCTTCCCATTGGTTTAAGATCTATGAGTTCCTGAAAAAATGGCAGGCGCAAAAACTTCTGGTGTGAATATGGTTACTCGCATACCACGAGGGGTTGCTGAAAGTTTGTAGTGCAACGCCCTGTGATGGAAGTTTCTGACTACTTAGTCATATTCCGACCTGTCGGGCGGATGCTTCGAATGGGAGTATATGAATAGTAACAACCATTGTAGTGGAAAGGACACGTGGGACACGGTTGAGCCAGGAGGTTGGCCACGTACACGTGGGACGGGCGCCACGGCGCGTGGGTAATTACCACTGAGCGTGGGCCTAATTTAGTTAGTTTCTTTAATTAGTGTTGGAGTGAGCTCACTGCTTAGCCCGGCGGCTACCTCGCCGCCGTGCACAGTAAAGTCCCCCCAACCAGGGTTTTGGCTCTAGACTTCACGCCTGCGAGCGCCTGCATTCCCATCAGGAGGAAGGTTCCGTAGCATACGGTAGTCTAACCACCCTTTCTCAATCAAACGAACCCAATTGTGGGAGTATTATACCGCTATTTGTCGCGTTTGCCTTGTATAAGGATTTGCCCGGCTTTGCCGTTTCTTCTCGTCACCTTTGTGACTCTCCTTTCCTTTTCCCCCTCTTTTCGGGTTGTTCTCCGCGACCCGCGGCTTGTGCTGGCACTCGGCCACGCTTGCCACCCCTGTGGAAGCACCGCCTCATCTGAGGATACACACACACCGTTTACACGGATCCAACCTTCAGGTTTACCTTCCTACGCCTGGCGTGAAGGGTGGCCTCGCCCTTACAAACCGACTCAGTCGTGTCATCCCCTGGAAGGATTCTGCTTGCTGTGCTACCTCGTGTGAGGGAGATCCCGAACGTCTTCGTGGTTCTTTCCCCTTTGGGGCATTGCACTACAAGGTTCTTCCGCACCAATCAAGCCAATTTCAGCCGATAGTGCGTACCTGAAAGGTTGAAGGGAAGGTCAAGAGAGCCATATAGAGTTGGGCCCCAGAGACATGTTCTTCCCACCCATTGGAGGTAACGTTCAAAAGGACACCATGACTGGTGCACTTGAGGACGATTCGTCTGATCCAGAAGAGGGGCGACGAAGAAAAAACCGCAAGGGTAAAGAAAGGAGGAGGAAAGAGGGAAAGAGTCGCGGTTACGACTCTGAATCCGATTCCTAGAGCGCCGATACCGATACTGGTTCATCATCGGATAATGACCGTAAAGGTAGACGCACGAAGAAACCGAACAGGTTGGCGAAGAAATCTTCAAAGAGAAACCGTAAAAGTAAGAAGAAACGGTATGAGTTGTCCTACTGGCATTCGGGCCCCGATACAACCCTAGAGGTGCGTCAGCCCCTGAACGACATGTTCACCAAAGCGGTTGATTATAGGTCATATCTGTTGAGAACCCGATCCTCTGCTTACACCCAAGAGGTTTCCAAGAAAATTACCAAGCACCATAAGAAGCTCAGCTTCCATATGGGTGATACTACTTTCACAGGTGATGATCTCATTGCAATAATTGAGTTTCTACAGAAGTTCAAGATTACATGTCACCAAAATGGTTTTTCCGAAGATGCTGCCATGTGTTTATTCCAGTTTAATTTTAAAGTTCAAGCTTACCACTTGCTGCAAGGCAGGCTCGGTGGAAATAACCTGGCGGTTGATGAAAAGGGAACAGAGATGTTAGAGACGTACCCAGAAGTGGTTAATTTCATGCTGGACACTTACGCTACCGATGAGGTTATCCAGAAAAGTTACACTGAGGTGCAGGCATATCGCCAGCGCTGTAGCCAAACCGAAATGAAATTCTTGTTGGGCCTTTGAAATCTGGCTACCCGATACGGTAATGTCTTTGCCACTAATGGGTTGAAGTCGCTTTTTGCCGACAATGTCGACAAAGCGATCCGTTCGCAGGTACGCAATTACCTGCCGAACAGCCGTAAGGCTTGCTCGTTATGTTCAAAGGCTCGGCAATATTCTCGCCGTCAGCGCCCCATACCTCAAAGGACAAACCGAAACGGCCAGTGTTGGAGCTAGAAGAAAGCACTACCTCAGACGGTGATTTGCTCATCGGCGTACCAACAGGGATGGCGGTTCATCTCGTGACTGCGCCGCCGGTTCAATCACGAGCCACCTCTATTGTTAATTGGTCGTCGACAGTATCACCAGCATCGGTAAGGTCGCCATCAAGTGCGGCGAGCACTCAACAAACCTCAACTGGTTGTTCCCAAGCATCCTCATATGCTACAGCACCCACCAATTTGGTTACCAGACCTACCTCTTTGGCAATGCGTGATCTCCAGACAGGTGGCTTTGTTTGCTGGCTCCGTTTATCGCCAGACTACCTGACGAATATATTTGACAAAATACCCCCAGGGGCGCGAGAACATCTAATCAGTGCCAGGTAGTAGAACCATCGTAACCTATATGGATCTGGAAAGAGGGTACAAGCTAAGCCATCACCGGCTCAGGTTCATCTTTTCGACGAAACACCAATCTTGGAGAAAGACAGTTTCGCCCAAGAAGAGCAGGAAAACACCGAACGGTTAGCGTAGGGCCCAGCCCTAACCTTGATTTTGCAGGCCCGTCGATACTGGAACGGAAAACCTTAAAGGTGGAAAAAGAGGAATCAAATGTACCCAATGTGATGTGTCTGATGAAGTACAATAACTATAAAGTTAATGCTTCAGAAAGCTTTCTTAATCACCTACAGGTTTCCGTTGTGTGTGTACTTGATACCAGTGCCGGTCCGAATGTCTTGAGCGCTCGCGTCATACCCGATGCGGTACTGCGGAACATTCAGCCCGCCCCGACTATCAACTTATTGGTGGAAGCTAACGAGCGCCGACTGCAACTTTGAGGAATGTTAACCACTGTGGTACAACTTGGAACCTTGAAGGTGAAACTCAATTTCTCTGTGGTGGATCTTTTGGCGACAGACTGTATTCTAAGGACCAACTTTATTGACAAACATGTTAAGGCAATCTTGCCAGGGTCCCGTACGGTCGTTCTCCATCAAGGTGGTCGTATTGCAATACTGGGTAATACGCAGACCAAAAATTGTTGCCGTAAGAGGCCGAGGTCCAATACACCCACTGAAACAGTCTCAAACAAGATACGGCTCACCTAATCGGTTCCAATCCAGGCTATGACCCAAAATTGTAGTGAACGTCTCATGCACAATAGCAGGCCTGGTAATGCTACAGAAATATCCTAGGTTAGCGGAGAAACATCTCGACTTCATGGCAAATGGGATCATTGACAACTTCCCTAACCAAACATTCAAGGTGTACTTAAGTAACTTCAGCAAAGAATACCACTATTGGGATTGAATTATTGCTCAGTTCCGACGACTGGATTGTTGAATGGATTCGTTGCTTTGACTGGATCATGATCTGTTCCATTCAAATGCATTCGTTTCTTTGAATGGATTTAGATCATGATCCAGTCAAATGCAGTCGGCGCTTTGAATGAATACAACTGTCAAAAGAACGACTCATTCAACTCGTGTCTCAGTCGTACCATTCAACTATTGACTGGCATTTGACTGCTGTTTGACTGGTCTTCGAATGGCATTACCCCAGTCCGTCTTCGTGATCGATATGCAGCCGCCATCGATATGCAGCCGCCGTCTTCTGCGAGGTAATGAGAACACTGTTCAGACTAAGGATATTTTGGTGCCTACTTCTGCAAACGAATTTGATGATGTTTATATTGTACTTGAGCTCATGCCTACTGATCTCGACAATGTGCTACGCCACAAGACCGACCGCAGTCTCTTCACATTCAGTACCTCATGTTGATTAGAGTTGTGATGTTGAGGAATTGGGGCTGGATCATTCATAGTGTTTCAGAAGAAATAGATCCAAGCGGAAGTACACCTCTTTGAATGTGGGTTCATGCCATTTTCAAGGGTCCCCGCCGTCCGAGCCGGCTGCAAACATTCAAACAGCATTCAAAACTTTTGAATCTTTGCTTTTTGAATGCATTTGTTGTTTTGAATGGGAATTTCGTTGACCATTCAAAACTTTGAGTGGTGTTTGACAGGCTAGTTTAAAATACATTCGAATGCATTCAATTAAATTGACTGGGAGTTCAATTAGACCATTCGAATGGCAGTCAAAAAGCAGTCAAAGACTGTAAGCATTGAATTGAATGCCAATTTTTTTGAATAGCAGTCAACAGTCGTTCCAGTCGTCCGAACTGAGAATTATTGGTACCACAAGAAGTCTTTGCGGTCTCGCCTAATAGGCTGGGCGAGGTCGCCACCTCTGGGGAAAAAGGGGAAATAGATGCACCATATCCCGCCTATGTGTCCCCGTTATCGACAAACACCAAAATGGAACAGAAGATCGCCGATATCTTTAAGGTTGGAGATCAGGAAAAGACTATGGAAGTGGACCGTGTGAGGAATTGGAGAGAGGAAGTCCAGATCGGTTAGGAGAACCAAGCTCTTCGAGACCAGATCTTCAGTCTCTAAAAAGAATTTGAACCCATATGATGCGGCCAATTAGGCCAAATAGAGGCTACAGAACAGGGTTTTGATATGTTTTCTGGTTGCAAACCCATTCACCAGAAGCCTTACCGAGCAGGTCCGAAAGCCAGTGAGGTTGAGATCAATGAGGTCGAGCAAATGCTTTGTGAAGGTGTCATAGAATCCGCAAGTGCGGACTGGGCCAGCCCTGTGGTGCTAGTTACAAAGAAAAATGATACCCGTATGCGATTCTGTGTGGACTACAGAATACTGAATAGGATGAATATCAGGGATTCGTCTCCAATACTTATTATGGATGAGTGTATAGATTTGTTGGGCAACGCCAAGATCTTTACTACGCTCGATGTCAATTGTGAGTATTGGCAGGTAACTATCAGGGAAGAAGACAAGGACAGAAATACGTTTACTTGCCACGCGGGGTTATTCTGTTTTACCCGTATGCCTTTCCGGTAGCGAAATTCTCTGGCTACCTTTCAGAGGGCGTTGGATATAATCCTTTCGAAGGTAAAGTGAAGAACCGCTCTGGCATATATCGATGATGTAATCATACATTCCAGAACGGTAGAGGAACATTTCCACCATGTTAGAAAAGTTCTTAACATCTTGAGGGAATCTGGAGTAACGTTGAAGCTCCGCAAATGCAAAATATTCACCACAGAGACAAAGTTTCTTGGGTCACATCATCAGCCCTGGAGGGTTAGAAGTGTTGCCGCAAAATATCCGGGCAGTGCAGGAGGCTAACCCACCCACGTCCCGAACGAAAATCCGATCCTCTACAGGTTTGTACAATGCATATCGCCGGTTTATCAAAGGATTTGCCAAGATAGCGGCTCAGCTTAGCAGGAAGCTGCTGTAAGGCCAACCTACTAGGTTTGAATGTCTTACCAATGAAGAGATGGATGCATTCGAGGCTCTGAAACAGGCGTTCTTGCACCCTAACAAAATAGGTAAGAAAGATTCAAACTTTGACGTCGACCGAAGTCGTTTCGTTGTCAGGCCAGCTTCCATCAATGGTTCCCCTCACAAGGTGGTGCCCAAGGTGCTACGCATTCGGGTGCTATGTTTTGCACACTATCCAGGGCTATCAAGATACCCTGGAGGTACAAGAATGTACTACACTTTGACGCATTGGTATTACTGGCCCTATATGGCTCATGATATCTATACCTTTGTAGGTTAATGTGAGTCGTGCGTACGAATCTGTGAAGGTCTCCGAAAGCATAGAAAATATTTGAAACTATTTCCCGGTGCGGATCCTCTCGAGTTCGTCGCAATAGACCTCCTAGGTTCACTGCCGAAAACCACAAGAGGGTATCAGTACATTTTTGTTATCACCGACTGCGTCTCGAAGCTCACGCCAGCGAAACCTTTGACGGACACAAAATCTATGATCCTTGCGTTGACGTTCCCGAACAATTGGATCTAACCTTATGGTGCATCGCTTTATCTACTTACCAACAATGGTTCGAACTTAGCGTCAAAACTCTTTGAAGCTGTGTGTAACCTACTTGTTATTAGCCACTACTTCACCACTGCCTATCATCCGCAAACGAATCGGCAAGTGGAGCGCTTTAACCGAACATTGGTATCTAGACTACACCCCTATGCGGAAGAACACCAACACTGGTTGGAACGAGCTCGTGCAGACATTGACGTACGCATATAACCTTCAGGTTCAACGAGCGACGCAAACTATGCCGTTTGATTTGATACTGTGAAGACACCGACCAGCTATTGTTGTTGAAGGACACCCCTCAAGAGAAGAAGCCACCGTCTCGCTCACACCCTCACAGGTCAAAGGCAATACCTTGTTGAGGTTGAGGCGTGCTCTCAAGTATGCTGAGGGGAAGCTCACAGCATCCCAGAAGCGGTACAAAAAGGATTACGACCGAAAGGTAACCCAAGTGGTAACGGCTACGTCGGGTCAATATGTCTTTATTGACCACCCTCCAAAAAGAGTTAAACCACGATCGGGTGATGAAGCTGATGATGAAGCTCTCCATAGAGATATCGACTCTAAGCTTCTTTTGAAATCATCGGGAGCTTTAAAAATAATGCGATCAACCGACCACACGGTAACGGTGAACCAAGATCGTGTCAAGAATACGATCCCTATTGACCTAATCACGGTCGCACATCATACGGTTCAAATCAGGAAGGAACGCGGAGAATCCGCTCGCGACCCATAAGCGGTTGTCTTGAGAACTCAGCCAAGGGAAAACGAAATACCCATTGAGGTTAATGATGAAGCACAGGGTGACGACCCAGACTACCTTTCACCCGTGGGGATTGCAATTGCTCCTTCGCAAGAAACATCTACCCCTAGTGGTACCGATGCTCATCCAAAACAAATTGGTGACGCCGTACCGTCTCAGGTCTCTAATGAGTTCCCAGTGGAACGCCTTGTAGGTCCCCGCCGTACCCCAGAAGGTCTGAAGTACACCGTACGCTGATACGGCTGGGACGCCGACGGTGATATCGCCGAGCCGCCCTCAGCCACAGCACACCACTTCAAGGTGCGCTACTGGAACCGCAAGGGAGAGAACATGGCGAATGATTGATAAACCTTACAGGGGATGTAATCCCCTAAAGAAGGGGGAAAAGCATCGTTATCACGAATACCAAAGTGGTTCGTGAAGCTCACCAGGAAGGTATTATAAGAAAGAAGCATTCCACGAAAGGTACGTACAAGCAACGGGTAGCTCTAAAATTTTACGCACCGTTGTACACGCGCCCCCGCGTGCGCGCTGCACGAGCGTGAACGCGCGTGCCACACGCGCGCAAACTCGGACGGTGGAAACATTCAAAAACTTGTATCTTTTAATTGTCGAGGTCTACGCGCGATGCCTGTGGCGCGCCGTGTGGGAAAACCGATTCGGTGTACACTATTGTATGTTGGGAGCGCGCAACGGCATGGTCAAAAAATCCAAGTATGTTGACCGTGCCGCGCTCCCGAATCGGCCATTTGCAGCCTCTGAAACCCCTTGGTTCTCGAGATACAGATTAAAATTGGTTTTCTGAGTTTTCACTATCATACGGAGGGGCAATTTCCAGGTTGAATTTTTTGATTCGCCTTGCAGGTAGCCTTGAAAGTAAAGCACCGCACGTGGGCCCATGCATGGTGAAAGGCAATGCAGAACCTTCTCGGTACATTGCTGGCCACGACGCCCAAGCGCGTGGCGCACAATTTGACTTGAAAAAAAGACCACCCCGCTCGCTGCGCCGCACGCAGATGCATCGGCGTACCAACACGCTTAGCCATACTATAGGCACCAAAAAAGAACAGAGTGGATCTAACGTACCTAGAAGGACTTGATTTTCACTCATCGTGGTACGCTGGTCTAAGAAAGAGAAAGGAGAGTTTCAAAACATGAATGGAGATGCGCAGCTTGTGGTATAATGCACGCAAATGGAGGATTCCGAAGCGGTCTTTAGACGAAAGGTGCAGCGACGTACAGTCGTCAGACTGTAATGAGTCCGAACGGGGAAGGAGCGCGGAAGCCCCGGGCGGTCGAAGGGAGAGTGGACGGTCGGTATCACCAAGCGCGTACGGGTGCGCGCAAAATGGTACGAACAGTCTGAGAAACCTTAGTAGAATTTACTGTGTGGTCTATTGTGAGTGAAAACTAACGAAGAAAACGTTCGGAAGAAGATGCTTTTTGTTTACGATCGGGACCTCGGGAGATCCGAGCTACAACTAAATATCGGGCGTGGGCGCCCTTACTAACTACTGTACGATCGGTCTAATTTGCATTGTCCCTACCCAACCTGCAAACGTGTTCAACTTGTACGCTGTCCCAGTTTTTCCGGCACTGGGTCCCTAAATCATTTACGTGGCGATGCCTCTGCACCGGTGCACCGTGCAATACCCTTTTGTACAAGAACGGCCAATCTGATACGCTGCGCACAACTCGGGCACACTATACTACAGATCCCCCTCCTACACTTGCGCTCCGCCCTCGGAGCGCCATGTAGCGTCGCCAAATCGCTACGCCTATGTCCGCTTTGTTGAGAGGGCGCCATCGCATCCGTTCGGAAATTTTGCCCGGGAAGGGCGGGGCGAGGCCATGGCAAAATTTTCCGAACGGGAGAAGCGAAAGGAGTCTGAGTAGAAATAGTACAGTAGTAGTCACTTGCTGCGCTTCGTACGGACCTGTCCGATCGGAAGCATGCCAGTCGTCCAATGGGGTGCCCACGACGGTCACCATTTGGAGCGCACCGGGCGGAGCTCACAAGCTCTCAGCCCCGTTGGCCACGAGGTGTGTGTGTGGCCCTAACCGTTCGGGAAACCGCGCCAAGTATGTGCTGAGTCTGTACGGTAAGCGGGGTGCCGTCGTATCTGCTTTCGGAAAGTTCGCCCGGAAAGGGCGGGGGGTAGCCATGCCCAATTTTTTCCTACGTTGACTCTAGAAGATACAGTACGAATAAACTCGGAGCAAAGCGCTCACCATGGTACGTACGAACGGATATAGCGCCACATACTGATCGAACCGAAGTCGTGCGAGTATCCAAAAAGGCTCGTACGGTCGTTCTCGATGAAGATCGTCCGACGGGTCCCCGAATTTGCGTACACGGTACGTCTCGAAGGAGCACGTCCGGCAGGTGTCTGAATTAATGCGCGCAGTACGTCTCGAAGGAGAATGTTTGGCGGGTGGTTCTTTAGCGGTCGGGCGTTCGTCTGTGCCACTACGTCACGTCGGAAACGGTAATCCTTGTTCGTGAATGAACTGACGGTCGAAGGACCGTCAGCACTCATTATGACCATGCAGGCAAGAGGTGCTTGCGGAGGTGAGGCGCGGCTGTCTATTTTGGGCGCGATGCGGCGACGCGAGTGCAGCATGCCCGGAGATGGTAATGGAACGTCAGTTCCGGCTCCTCCAATAAAATTAAACGAGGGCTGACATTTTGTCCGCGCGGTACCTGTTCGACAGCATAGACGTCGTGGCCATTTTAAGCGGTAGGTGATCCCTCAAGTACGCGCGTCGTCGTCTCGACCTCCCCTTATAAGAGAGCAAGCCGAGGGGCGACATGCCCGAATCGGTTCACTGAGCATCAAGCCCTACTTACGCAATGGCGCCGAACTCGAGCGGCTCTGGTACGCCGTCGAAACATTTCCGTTCGGTCGCGCTACTGGGTCAGAAGTATGACCACCGTTTTTTCGCAGCTTTACCGCTCCTCGTCGGAAAAAGCAGCTCCCGCTATCTGTTTCGGAACACGCTCAGAAGAGATTCCTCAACAGCAAGCGTTTCGTCGTGATCCCGACGGCCTTACCGATGCGAGACATGGCAACTCGCAATCCGAAACGAACAAGCCTCGAAACTTGGCAGGCTCGCTGGAACCACCTGCCTGGTGTGACCGGGCGGAAAGATGAAGAGACCTTCGGGCGGAGCGACATGTGGTATCTGCGCTGCCCAGAGGAGAAGTCCTATCAGAATGCGTTTCAGCGCCTTCTTCATAGCTACTCGTCCGATTCGGGCTTTCCCGAGAAGGACATGAACCCGTCTGGGTTCTCGGGAATGGAATTTCACATTCAAAAATTCTAGTTTTGGTGACCGATTATCTGGTGACTTTTTCCTTTTTTTCGATATTTGTGTCTTATGTGAAGAAATACGTATTCGGTGTGCTAGTTTGACATTCAAAATTTGGAGTTCTGGAAATTCGCCAGTTCCATAACTAGCATATTTGAAATTATGGAACTGGCGAATTTCCAGGACTCCAAATTTTGAATGTCAAACTAGCACACCGAATACGTATTTCTTCACATAAGACACAAATATCGAAAAAAAGGAAAAAGTCACCAGATAATCGGTCACCAAAACTAGAATTTTTGAATGTGAAATTCCATTTCCGAGAACACAGACGCCCGCTTGGCCTGGTGATGTTCGAACCGCAGTACGATTAGTTGTACTGGCTGAACCGTCTACGGTGAGGGAGTACCGGCGAGACGAAGGCGTGCATCCTGGTGTCCCACGGCCTCCTGTACGGTTAGCACAACGTCGAATTCTTCGACGTTCCGGCGCATCGTCGATTGGACTTGTATTGTTCAACGAACGAAGTGTAGACCAGTCTCGATGTGTCCCGCAACCTATCCGTACCGACTCCCTTTGTGTTGGTTTACCATTCGGAGAAGCTTCTCAAAAACTCAACCATACAGGGTGTCGTTCGTCAGGTCGTAAACGCCGAATGGGCTGCGTTTGACTTCATGGCGTTTTTTCAGGCCGCCCACGAGAATATCCAAGTTTTTATCCGTGCGGGAGATGATCGTCTGTACCCTAAGGACGGTCAAACCAAGTACAGACGGGTGTTTCCGATTTCGTACAAATTAATATGCATCCTGGCCGAGATGGGACTCCAGAACGTTCTCCGTGGCATCGTGTTCCCCCCGCAGGTCGGCCAGCAACTGTTGCAGTACTCGTTGGAGACCGATTGGGACAACACCCTGGGGTTCTTATGGTACGACTACTAATCCGATACCTTCTCGGCGATGCCTTCGACCGGGTTGGTAGCGACGCCGATTACTCGCGTCCTCAAAGGTCCGGAAAGTCCCCCCCCCTGGCCCATCAAAACCGTTCCGGACTTCTTCTCGCATGGGTTCATAGCGCAGGAATTTGAAGACGTGTTGCCACTGCCGATTCCGATGTTTACACCCGTGGAGGCCAAGACCGTCGTGGAGACGGGAGTACAGGCAGGATCCGGTCGGATATCTTGGGACATGTCCGGGTTCGCCATTTAAGACAGCCCCAGCCCGCATTCGGACGGTGATACGGACAAGGCCTTCGTGGTTCTCTGTGCGGCTTGTATTCCGTTTGGAGAGGAGGAGCCTGCGACGCTCGACCAAGCCCTGTTGGCAGCCCGAGTATGAATGCTCCGTGCGGTCAATACCGAGACCGCTCTTCGCGAGCAGGCTCAGGCGCAGCTTAACCTGCTCGGCTACCTCCAGGCCCACTCGTTGTTGGTCTTGGCGTTCTACGAGAAGTCCGTCATGGCTAGACTGGGTGTCATGCCCGATCTGGATGTAACGCCGATGCCGAGGTCCGCGCCGCCACTGGAGGAGCTGGTGACCAAGCCCTATAAGGGCCTAGAGCAGCAGGCCGAGCGAAAAGTATTGTCGACCACATCGTTAAGAACATGCACGAAACGGCAGAGTCCTTTTTTAAGGGCCAAGAGCTGATTGCGCCCAGTGTTCCGTTCGGGGATGCGCCTGAAGGTGAAGGTCAAGCCGGTGACGATGCAGGGCGGAGTGGTACGAATGCGGGTGTCAAAGGTGAAACTCCGCAAAAAGGTAACGCCGGCGGTCGAGAACGTTCTGATGTCATCTCTACGCGGAGACCAAGAAAAAAAACAGACCCCGTGACGGTTGAAGAAGACCTCATAGAGCCAGCTCCTGCGTCCACAAGCCAATCAGGCGGTAATTCGGGCGGCAGGAAGAAGGTCATGGCTACTTCACCGTGGCCTGGGACAGCCTTGGCGTTGCAGCCAACAAAGGCCGGTTTGCGCTCGCGTGGTGGTTCCGTTGCGAGGCGTGGTACCTCTCCGCGGGGTACTCGTAGGCCGGGCATTACAAAACCCTGTTGGAAGAAGACTATTTAGTTGACCGTGTGTACTTTTAGTTTTTTTCTCCTAAGTAAACTTGTGATTGTTTGTGATGACCTGTGGGCCAATAGCGTTTCATTTTGCGTGCGCCGTTATCGAAAAAAGGCGGCGTTTTGTAAAGATTGAAGAGTAATTGACGAACAGGTGTACGTTGGTGGCGGTTTGCTCACTAATAATGGCGCGGTGATGGCGCCTTTTGGTGTTCCGTGACGGTTCACATTTTGCGTGCCAGTACGTACGATCTCGGATCTCCGATCCGCCCTTCCCCTTCCTTAAAGTGTCGCCGATACCGAATGGTTTTGGCCAATCCAATAGCGTGCGATAAAGTGTTGCGGTATGTGCTTTGGCGGTTCGAACGTATCCTGATCGATGTGGTAGCCGTGCCACCGTACGCGGTATTCTTGTCCGTTGGGGGTGTCACGATGGTCGACGACGCGTTTTACCACGCTTAGAACGGTTCTGGACGATACAGTAGGTTGCTCTTCGACGGGTCCGTCCGCGTATGGTCCTTCAGGGTCGCAGCTACCCTGCCTCGTGTCTGTTCGGGAGTAACCGGTGTGGTTGTCGGCCGTGCGGTTAGTGCTTTTGTCACTCTGTCAATACTAACGGTGTTGTGAATAGCGCCCTGGTTCAGAGTGACAGTAGCGTCTGTGGCGGATACCACCTTAAACGGGCCAACCGTCTTGGGTAATAGCTTTCGAGACGTACGTTCCTGATCCATCAGGTTTTTCTCTATGTTCTTGGAGTCCGATCCGTCAACAAACACCTCTTCTACAGGGATAAAGCTGGGCATGTACCGTACGGACTTGTCAAACGTTTCCTTGTAGCGCTGTTCGGTGCGATTTACTTTAGTCCGAGCGTTCTGCAGCGTGGTCTGTAAGAGCTTGAGCGTGTAGCGTTTTAACCGAGCGGCAGTAGGCTGTGTAGGCGTTTTTAAGTCCAATGACGTACTGGGTTTATCGAGCAGAGTTTTTGGTGGCTTACGCGTTAGAGAAACCTCGAACGGTGTGGTACCAAGAGATTGATGGACCTGTAGGTTGTAGCCGTACGCAAGAGGTTGCACATGCGCGTTCTAAGTGTTCTAATGATTCGCTACGTAGTGGAGTAACCTCTCCACGAATTTTTTCTTAAAAAGTTTGGCCTGACCATTGGTGTGCGCGTTGTACGCGGTCGTTAGTACGTGTTTGGCTCCCGAGGCGGTGCACACAGTCTCGAAGAACTTAGGGACAAATTGAATTCCGTTATTGGTTAGTAGATTGTTGAAGATTCCGTACGGATAAACCCAGTTCTCCAGAGAGACCTTCTCCACTTCGGGAGCTGTGTTTAACGGCATGGGGATAAAGCGAGCTATCTTGCTAAACCGATCGGTTTCAACCAATATGTACTGGTAGCCGTTTACGGACTTCTTGAATGCACCGATGATGTCTATCGCAACAAATTCTAGCGGACCGGCGGCAAAAAACAGTTTCAACAGCTTCTGCGACTTGAAGTATGTCCCGTTTGTCGCCGGCATGTACGACAGTCTCGTGCGGTTTGAAATACATCATTGGCCAAATGCGGACAGTAAAAGTCTTGACGGAGACTTTCATACATCCGAGTAGAGCCCAAATGGCCGACCAGACGGGGGTAGTGTACCAAGTAGAGAACGCCTGCCTGCAGTGATGCATGTACGATCTTCTGGATGGCGCCGTACAGTGGAAATCTGCGCACAATAAGTCCGTTTCGGTAACAGGTTTCAGAAGAAGCCAGATGTACAGTTCGCGGGTGGCGCGCAAGATTGTGCGCTATCAAAAGAAATTGAATGTCCAGATGAAGGCTCATTCCTTTTCCGGGACAGATCCGATATCGGTGCTGAAATTCTTGCAGCTGTTTAAAACCGCTTGCAACCATAACGGACTCACCGAGGGGGTAGCCCTCTGTTGTTTCCAATTATACCTGACCGAACCGGCGCACGCTCTGGTTCAGTCTCGGCTCGAAAGTGAGTCTGGCGCTTTCGACCCTCTAGGGATGAGTCTCTCCATACACAAGAAAAGATAGTCAACCTTCTGTTGACCATGTACGCAACGGATGAGATCATTGTCGACGCGGCGGCAGAGGTCACCCTCTACCGCCAGGCATCTAGCATGTCCGAAACAGAGTTCGCCCAGAAGCTCTGGACGAAAGCGCTCTGCTGTGGGAACGTTCTTAGCGATCGAAATTTGAAGGGGATCTTCGTTGAAAGTCTCCTTGCTGCCATACAGTCAAAGGTAAGGAATCGCCTCACCTCGCATCCTATTATGGGATACAATGCACCTGTCCGTTACGCCGAATCTTACGGGGACACGCATCTTGCCTCACGTCGACAGTCCGTTCGGGTTGGTACTCAGAAATCAATTTCTCGGAAAGAGTTCTCTCGAACCACTCGGAAGGTTCACAGTATCGATACCCAGTCGGAATCGATCTACTCCGTATCGGATGAAGACGAGTAACATGCCCTAGCGTTATCCTGCGCGTCCACCATCCTCTCGTCTCTTACAACGCCTTCCAATTCAACGCCAGCTCAGTTCCTTTGGTCTTACTCTAGTTCTGCCAGCTGCAGGTCAAAACAACCCCAGGGACAGACGCGGGTTAGACCGTGTCGGATTTGTCTTTCATGGGAGCCCCAATATTGTCAGTTGCTTCCACCAAACCTAAAGAAGAAGCTTTAGGCCATAGAGGAGGCTAATTATCACCAACGCCGCGAAGACGGCTACTACTGTAGCTTCCAGACTGGTCGGAAAGCTGATATCACGAGGGATAACACCGGGTATCGCCAGGGCGGACAGCCTCGCAATACGTACTCACCGAGACCGACACAGGCCGCTATGCTGGTCGAGGAGCCTGCTCCAGACCAGGAAAACGACCAGGAGGTAGCTTAGAGGCATCACCTCTTCCGCAGAGGCTAGCCTCGCCCGGTCAGAGAAAGACCGAAGGGACTCCATCCGAGGAGAGCCCGCTGTCCTGAAATGTGACCTGACCGATACGAATATAGAAGGCGAGACATTTTTCTTTCCTAGCGCGAACTACAAATTGCACGTGTCAGTCAACCTCAACACGGTACTCATGTATCCTTTAACGGAAGTTCTAGACACCAGAGCCGGACCCTGTCTGCTTCATGAACGCCATCTCTGCCCGGAATGTCGCTAAAAACTCCGACCGGACGTATGAACCCGAATTACGGACGCGTCGAAAAATCGCATGGATGTCGTGAGATTTCTCCTTCTTATGGTCCGAATCGGTGACCTCAACGTACGAGTACAGTTCCTGGTGGTTTCTAACCTCTCCACCAGCGTATTACTTGGTACTTCTTTTATTGACAAGTACGTCTTGGCAATACTACGACCGAAAGGGACAATACTTTTTCGACACTCCAAACCGGTATCTATATAGTCCTCCGCCTACTGACCCAATACACCTTCCGCGCCGGAACCAGAACCCGAACGGGAAACTCTATGTAATAAGATACACGTCGCCCGTGCGGTTGTTCTACCCCAGATGTCGGAAACGAACGTCTTAATAACCACCAAAACATCCGGCTTGGTGTTTCTACAGTCTCACTACCGCACGGGATCTACTCTTGAACTCACACTCCTTGCGGGTGGAGCCATGAAGCTCCGACAGGACGTACCCTTTCTCGTTCGCGTAGCGAACTTTTCTCACTGCTCGGTTCGATTACACAAGAACACCGTTATCGGACCTGCCCTCCCATCTCCTGTAGCGCTCATAACTTTGCAACCATCATCGCCGAGGGAAGAGTCTAAGGAGGGGGAACATATTCCGATTTCGGACAGTAATTTTGAACGAAAAGATAAGGATATCGAACAGGAGCAAGAAACTGTACGGAAAGATGAGAATAATTGGCCTAGCAAGATACAGATCAGCCCTGAGTACGATTACAAACGGGATGAAGTGATTGAGCTACTTCGACCGTTTGCGGACATGTGGGAAGGCCATCTCGGAACGATTGCGGCAGCGAAGCACCGCATCGATCTGGAACCAGGCCGGTTTGTAGCGAACTTCGCTCGAGTTGCGGCTTCACTGAACCGCAAGTTGGAGAAGAGCCAACCCACGAAGTTCGAGACATTCACCGATTCGGAATACGAAGCCTTTGACGAGTTACGTCAGAGACTGATACGTCTGCCCATTTTGGCCATTTCTCGTGAAGGATACCCGTAAGTTCTGGATACGAAAGCATGCGACAGACAGATGGGATGCGCTTTCTTGCAGAAGCAACCGGACGGAAGTTTATTACCAATCGGTTACTGGAGCCGCTCTCTATCCAAGACCGAAGGGCAATACTGAACTACCGAACGGGAATGCCTTGCGGTCGTATGGGTCATGCTGCTTCTTCGCTCGTACCTGGAAGGCCAAATATTCACAGTCCGAACGAATCACCACTCTTTGAGGTGAATACTGAACCCAGTGGACGCGTCAAAACTACCGGCCAGGTGGTGACTATGCCTAACGGAGTACGATTTTTATGTGATCCACCGTCCGCGTATCAAACAACAAGCCGCTGATGCTCTTTCTCGGATCCGGACGGATGGCGAAGACGATACTCCAGTAAACGAGAGTGTCCCCTGCTTGGTAGTGAATGACCGTACGGACGATGGCTACATCAGCACCACCATTACCGTTAACGAATATGAGCACAGTGACGTCTGCGCCGAGTGGCCAAAGCCCGAACGGAAATCGGCTGGCATTCTCGAGGTGCTTGCTGTCACTTCGGAGGAAACCAATATCGTTCCGGTCACGGTCGAAAAGCTGCTGCGAGCTCAAGCAGATGATTCTTTCTGCGAGTCCGTACGGAAGGACATCGGCAACGGTGTCACTCTTTTCGACATTGACCGAAACGAATTTATAGTACGAAAAGCCCCACTGGACGGCGCCATCCAGATTGTCGTCCCTGCATCCCTGCAGGCACGCGTTTTCTACTTGGCACACTACTCCATTCTGATCGGCCATCCGGGCTCCACTCGGATGTATGAAAGTCTCCGTCGGGACTTCTATTGGTCGCATATGGCCAATGGCGTGTTCCAAACAGTACGGGACTGTCGCACTTGTCCGGCGACGAAGGAAATTCGCTTCACGTCGCACAAGCTATTGAAGCTATTTGCCGCCACCGGTACGCTGGAATTCGTTGCGATGGACATCGTTGGTCCATTCAAGAAGTCCGTAAACGGTTACCAGTACATATTGGTTATAACCGATCCGTTTAGTAAGGTAATCTGTTCTATGCCCATGTGGTCAACAACAGCTTCCGCAGTGGCGAAGGCCTTCCCGAGAACTGGATCTTTCCGCCGTACACAATACCCAACTATATACTAACCGATAACGGCCCTCAATTCGTCTCCAAGTTCTTCGCGACTGTATGTTCCGCATTGGGAACCAAACATGTACGGACAACCGTGTACCATGCTCAGACAAATGGTCAGGCCAAACGGTTGAATAAGACGCCTGTGCAGAGACTGCGACACTACGTCGCAGATAATCAGAACACTTAGCACGCGTATGTGCAACCTCTTATGTACGGCTACAACCTACAGGTCCATCAATCTCTTGGTACCACACCGTTCGAGGTTTCTCTAACGCGTAAGCCACCAAAAATTCTGCTCGATAAACCCAGTACGTCATTGGACTTAAAAACGCCTACACAGCCTACTGCCGCTCGGTTAAAACGCTACACGCTCAACCTCTTACACACCACGCTGCAGAGCGCTCGGACTAAAGTAAATCGCACCCAACAGCGCTACAAGGAAACGTTTGACAAGTCCGTACGGTACATGCCCAGCTTTACCCCTGTAGAAGAGGTGTTTGTTGACGGATCGGACTCCAAGAACATAGAGAAAAACCTGACATATCAGGAACGTACGTCTCGAAAGCTATTACCCAAGACGGTTGGCCCGTTTAAGGTAGTATCCGCCACAGACGCTACTGTCACTCTGAACCAGGACGCTATTCACAACACCGTTAGTATTGACAGAGTGACAAAAGCACTAACCGCACGGCCGACAACCACACCGGTTACTTCCGAACAGACACGAGGCAGGGTAGCTGAGACCCTGAAGGACCATACGCGGACGGACCCGTCGAAGAGCAACCTACTGCACCGTCCAGAACCGTTCTAAGCGTGGTAAAACGCGTCGTCGACCATCGTGACACTCCCAACGGACAAGAATACCGCGTACGGTGGCACGGCTACCGCATCGATCAGGATACTTTCGAACCGCCAAAGCACATACCGCAACACTTTATCGCACGCTATTGGATTCGCCGAAACCATTTGGTATCGGCGACACTTTAAGGAGGGGGAAGGGCGGATCGGAGATCCGAGATCGTACGTACTGGCACGCAAACTGTGAACCGTCACGGAACACCAAAAGGCGCCATCACCGCGCCATTATTAGTGGGCAAACCGCCACCAACGTACACCTGTTGGTCAATTACTCTTCAATCTTTACAAAACGCCGCCTTTTTTCGATAACGGCGCACGCAAAATGAAACGCTATTGGCCCACAGGTCATCACAAACAATCACAAGTTTACTTAGGAGAAAGAAATTAAAAGTACGCTCGGTCAACTAAGTAGTTTTCCTCCAACCGGGCTTCATAATGCCGCGCCGACGAGTACCCCGCGGAGAGATACCACGCCTTGCAACGGAACCACCATGCGAACCCAAACCGGTTTTCGTCGGCTGGAACGCCGTGGCGGTCCCGGACCACGGTGAAGTAGCCACGATTTTCTTCTTGCCACCCGACTTACCGTTCGATTGGCTCCTGGACGCAGGAGCTGGCTCTATGAGGTTCTCTTCGACCGTCATTGTCTCTGTTCTCTCTTCATCTTCGCCTGGAGATGACAGGAGAACGCCTTCGACCGCCGGCATCACCTTCTTTTGCGGAGTCTTCTCTTCGGAAGCCGCATTTGTACGGCTCGGCCCTGCATTGTCACCGGCTTGACCTTCATCTTGAGACCCATCCCCGGACCGTACACTGGACGCAATCATCTGTGGCTGTTGAAAAAAGACTCTGCCGCTTCGCGCATGTTCTGAACGATGTGGCCGACAATAATTTCCGCATCGGCCTGCTGCTCTATGTCCTTAGAAAACTTGGTCACCAGCTCCTCCACTGGCACCGCGGACGTTGGCATCGACGGGATTGCAAGTCGGCATGTCCCGTATCGGTAACGCCGTCGGGATCACGGCGAAACGCTCGCTGTCGAGGAATCCCGTCCGGGCGTATTCCGAAACGGATAGCAGAACCTGCTTCCTCCGAGTTGGAGCGGTAAAGCCGCGACGGAAACGGTGGTCATACTTTTGACCCGATAGCGAAACAGAACGAAAAGGTGTCGACGGCGTACCAGAGCCGCTTGGGTTCGGCGCCATTGCGTGAGTAGAGCTAGATGCTCAGTGAGCCGATTCAGGCACGTCGCCGCTCGGCTTGCGACCTTATAAGGAGAGGTCAAGAGAACGACGCGCGTACTTGAGGGATCACCAACCGTTTGGAATGGCTACGACCCTATGTCGTCGTACAGGCACCGCGCGGACATAATGTCAGTTCTGGTTTAATTTTATTGGGGGAGCCAGAACTGACGTTCCGCCAGCATCTCCGGGCATGCTGCACTCGTCACGTCGCATCGCGCTGAATTTGGACTGTCGCGGCTCACCTTTACCAGCACCTCCCACTCGCATGTTCCCGATGGGTGCTGAAGGTCTGTCGACCGCCAGTTCATTCAGGAACAAGGATTAACGTTTCGGACGCGACGTAGTTGCACAGACGGGCGCCAGACTCCTGAAGAACCCCCCGATGGACGTTCTTTTTCGAGACGTACAGCGCGCACCAATTCGGACACCCGCCGGACGTGCTCCTTCGAGACGTACCGTGTACACCGACTCGGACATTCGTCGGACGTTCTTCATCGAGACGGACCGTACGCGCCGATTCGGATACTCGCACGCCTTCGCTGCGATCAGCATCTGTTGGTATAGCCGCTGGTACATACCACGGTGAGCGTTTTGCGACGAGTTTATTCGTACAGTATCTTCTACAGTCAACGTAGGAAAACTGAGCATGGCTTCGCCCCGCCCTTTCCAGGCGAACTTTCCAAAAGCGGATACGACGGCATCCCGTTCACCATACAGACTTAGTCCGCACTTCGCGCGTTTTCTGAACGGTCAGCGCCCCACGCACACCTCTTGGCCAACGGAGATGACAGCTTGTGAACTCTGCCCGGTGCGCTCTAAATATTGACCATCGTGGGCACCCAATGGAACGATTGGAATGCTTCCGATCGGACGTGTTCGTACGGAGCGCAGCAAGCGACAACTGTAAGTGGAGGACACCGCATGGACCATCCGTTTAGGGAGCGCCTCTTACGCTGGAACAGACGTTTGGTGCGTCCCCAATCTACCTCCTGGCGTGACTGACTCGTATCATTCCGCTTGGTGCGCACTGTACTACTCCTACTCAGACTCCTTTCGCCTCTCGCGTTTGGGAAATTTTGTTATGACTTTGCCCCGCCTTTTTCGGGCAAAATTTCCGAACGGACGCGATGGCGCCCTCTCAACCAGGCAAAAATAAGCGTAGCGACTTGAGGACGCTACGCGGCGCTCCGAGGGCGGAGTGCAAGTGTACGAGGGGGATCTGTAGTATAATGGGGCCGAGTGGTGCGCAGCGTATCCGATTGGCCGTTCACGTACAAAGGAGTAATGCACCGTGCACCGGTGCAGTGACACCGCCACGTTTATGATTTAGTGACCGAATGACGGACGGCCTGGCACAGCGTACAAGTTGGACACGTGTGCAGGCTGGGTAGTGACAATGCAAACTGGACCGATCGTACAGTATTTATTAAGAGGGCCCTCGGCCGATATTTAGTTGTAGCTCGGATCTCCCGAGGCCCCAATCGGAAACGACATGCATAATCTGCCGAACGTCTTCTTCTCTAGTTTGCACTACAGATAGACCGCACGGTAAATTCTACTAAAGTTTCTCAGACCGTTTGTAACCTTTTGCGCGCACCTGTACTCGCTTGATGATACCGACCGTGCACTCTCCCTTCCATCGCCCGGTGCTTCCGCCCTCCCTCACCGTTCAGACTCATTTCAGTCACACGACAGTATGCCGCCACCGGTCTCGTCTCAAGACCGCTTCGGACCTCCCCCGCTTTCGCGCAGTATACCTTATTCATCTGGACGTTCAATTTCTTTTGGTAGCGCGCAATCTTGCGCGTCACTCGCGAATTGTACGTCTGGCTCCTTTTGATCAACCTGTATGTACGACTGTCTACCACCTTGGCGAACTTCTCGTTCAAGGGCCTGATGCGTTTCAGCATCAACCTGTCCGAACGGGAACGATACCGATCGGATTTCCGACTCCGTCGAGGGCTGCGGGAGTGTCGGTGGACTTCTGAATCTGTGCGGTCGTCATCCGACGATGACTCTGAAGAGTCCGAGTTCGTTCTGGCTGATCGTTGCATTTTCCGGCGGCGATCCTTCCGTTCACGGGGCGCGTCATCCGAATCGAAACTCCCGCTCGGTCTACCGCCTCTGCGGCGGCGATTCTTCCCCTCATCGGGGGAATCTCCTGAGCTTCCGTCCGGATCGTCCTGCGGGTTGACTGGGGGAGGTACATTCCGGTCGGACCCTTCGTGGGGCCCTCCTTCAGTTTAGGTTGGTGTTACCTTTCACCGCTAGCGAATGCATTCTCCGTACGGCCAATGAATAAAGTTGGTGAGTGGGGTGGTAGTAGGGCTACCAGAGCGGCCAGTGTACTGTTCAGAGCTGACGTAGCAGGTTTCGAACGGTCTGTCTTCAGGATATTTCTGACCATATCGTGTACGATCGATGGAATATCTTGGTGCAGGAGCGCCGGGATTGGGTCCTTGAGTTACTTTTCTACTGCCCTGGGGACGAGGACCTCAATTTCCGTTCGGAGACTCTGCAGGGCGTACGGAGCGATCTTTGCCAAGAGTTCTCGTGCAGTAGTCCGTTTGGTAAAAAGTGGCAGCGCGGAGCCAGCTTCGCCCGGCGCCGTCTTCTCCGTTCCGCGAAAGGAGGCAAGAGCAGCTGCCTCGTCTTCGTTCCGCGCAGACTAAGACCTTTTACGTGCGGTGCAGTCTCGGAGAATCCGTTCGGGATCAATTGAAGGCGTCACGTAGGTCGTCGTATCACTTTGGGTGCTCCAGGGGCCAGCCGAAGTGGCATCCGAAGCGGCGCGAGTTGCCACCGGTACGGACTTTGCGGAGTCTTTTTCGACCAAAGACCCTTCACCCATTTCTTCTTGCGGACGATGACTCATACTCTACGTATCGGTTCTAGGATTGGTTGCTGCTACTCCGTACGGTCTCGAATTCCACTTCTAAGTCAGGAGACCAATATGGTACAGTGCACACAAATGGGGGAGTCCGAAGCGGTCTTGAGACGAGAGTGGCGGCATCGTACAGTCGTGTGCCTGTAATGAGTCTGAACGGGGAATGTGAGCGGAAGCACCAGGCGTTGGAAGGGAGAGTGGACGGTCGGTATCATCAAGCGAGTACAGGTGCGCCCACAAGGGTACGAACGGTCTGAAAAACCTTAGTAGAATTTACCGTGCGGTCTATCGTTAGTGCAAACTAACGAAGAAGACGTTCGGCAGAAGATGCTTGTCGTTTACGATTGGGGCCTTGGGAGATCCGAGCTACAACTAAATATCGGGCGTGGGCCCCCTTACTAACTACTATACAATTGGTCTAATTTGCGTTGTCACTACCCAACCTGCACACGTGTCCAACTTGTACGCGGTGCCAGGCCGTCCAGCACTCGGTCCTTAAATCATACACGTGGCGCTGTCACTGCACCGGTGCACTGTGCACTACCCCTTTGTACGTGAACGGCCAATCGGATACGCTGCGCACTACTAGGGCCCACTATACTACACAGCTCTAAGGAAGGGGTGGATCTATTTTCGCGCTTTCTCTCTCGCTCCACACCGCTCTTATGTGGTAACTGGAACCTGACATGGAAACGCATAGCACTTTACTTTACTCGAAAACTAACACCAATAGGAATGGAGGATCAAAGGGGCTCAAGCACAGACCCAAGTAAAGACAAGAATCAACGTGATGGGTGAGTGGCAAAGTGCGACCCCAAGGAGTCTTCAGCTGAAGTTCCCCGACCCGAAGTGGTGTTCTGATGGGCTCCCAGCCAAGGTTGGAAGAGATAAGCCTGGCCTGGAGCATGGCTTGTTGCGCTGCCATGACCCACGGGGGTACTAGTAGGCACGCTGACCCCTGCCATTACGTCAGGACCCATCGGAGGTGGTGCGGTCGCCTGCGCAACCGACGGAGGTACCAACGACCCGGGGTGAAGAGGACCTTGCGGAACGGCTAGGAAGACGAGGTTCAGGCTAACACCGAAGAAGGGATCTTCCAAAGGGTTTGCTGGCGTCGGGTCCATAGCCGTCGCTAGGCCCGCCACGCGATTGGTAGCCATCTGATACCGTTCAACCTGGAACCGGTTCCGGAACTAACCAATTTGGGAGAACGATCGCACGTACTGTGCGTGTTGGGGTAGGATGCTTTCCAGGAGGGTAAAAGCTTCGACCACAGAGGTAGGCCCAACCCGCTGGAGGTTAACCACACAGCCTTGGAGGATCCTTGCCATTAAACCTGAAACGGCTTAGAAGTTCACCTGCGAGGAAACAGGCGCGGACGCTGCAGCTATCGCACCCCCCGAGGATAGCCCGAAGGAGACCATCAACCCTTGTGGTACTGGGGATAGTAGGAGTTACACCAGTCTGGGCACGCGCGTTTCGTCCCTCCGGAATTGGATAAGGTGTGAAAGTGACGACAGGGGTAACCTCTGGCGATTCCACCACGGTTGGGAATGGTTCGGGACTCTCTAGAGGTTCTTTATTGGCCGGCAGGCCGGGGTAGCGTTACTCCGCGCGGGACACAACCTTCCAGGATACCGGATCAAAAACTTCCCACCCTTGGTTTACGCCCAACGGAAAGCTCTTCATTTGCGTAAGCAATGACTCCAGTTTTTCAACTGAGTAGTGCGTACCTGCCACAATGGTTTCAAGTCCGAACTGCCGGATGTCGCGAATGACCGTCGGGGGATTGAAGACCATGCGATCAGGAGGTTGCACACCGTCACGGTAAATCTCGGCTTCTGGAGAACGACAATTCCAGTCATTACCGTCTCGGGCAGCCTGGAAAGCCAGAACGGCCACCAACACGGCCCACTCCGCGAGGGCAATCGACCAAATAAGGTATTACGGATGGTGATTAAGAGTGATATAGCTCCCAAAGTAAGCCAATACTGGTGGAGTGGGAACGCTAAACGACATTGGTACCTCACAGACATTCCATCACTCGGGTCGAGCCACATAACAGGAGGTCCGTCCCTTATTAGATTGAGAGAAGTACTCAACAATATGAAACCCGTGCATAACGCGGTTAAAACTGTTGCGAGTACAGATCCGCGCCTCTGTGGCGGCATCCATACCCCATCTACGACGATTAGCTCCATATATGGTATTGTAGCGCCCGTCGAAATACACCAAATGCGGAGAAGCCGCAAGGTACTTCTACGGAAGAGAGTCATACTGACAAATCTTCACGACAAGAAGTCAATAATAGTGGAGCTTCGGCTCAATACGAACGTACGGCAAATCGCTAGGATACAGAGGGGAAATGAAATACCTCATTGGTTTGTGTCGATGCCGACTTTCGTAGCACCCAAGTTGACTCTGACGAGGTTGAGACTCCTTATCCCAATAATTAAGCGTCAGTAGAACTGAGCGGAGGCGCTCACAGTCTCAACGAAACAAATCCAAGTAGGTAACCAGAGTCGGACGTCGCAAGATGCCGGGAATCGAATTGTTCCTCGGACCACTGGCCAATAACGGCGGTACAAAGTCGCTTGCAAAACCATTTTTGGATTGATCCCGAACGTAACATGTTGGAAAAGGTTCCAATCGGCCGTAACAAACGGTTCCAAACCATAAGAAGAAATTTCATGAAGAATCTCGGGCTCCGGACCATACGGATCGTGGATCCCTTCGTGAATCTCTTGAGGTTGCTGTGAAGAAAACTGAATCGGCTGGCTCCAGAAATCTGTTTAGATACAGGCAGGATACAGAGCCGCACCGAGCAAACCAGACTTGGTAATGCCGCTTGCACGCCAGCGCGATGGATTGACGCCCGACATATTGCAATGATCACGGCGAGGGATTGGTCGAGACGCCGGGCACTCAACCGTAGGGGTGAACCGAATTGGCTTTTTGTCTACAATGGGTGCATCGCCAGAACTGATGCTCAAAACGACAACCCGTTTGGGGCTCTATGCCTCTTCAACCATCACAGTGTAGGCATTGGCGGCCGCGGGGGCGTCTTTTATTGACGGTTTCTCTTCCGATTGACCCAAATGAGAAACCGACAACCGTGGTGTACCACTACCGGTGTGAGCCCGTACGATAGTACTAGAGCTACCCACGTGCTTCAGGTAAGCATCAAAGAACACCATGAATGGTTTTAACCGTGTCAGGTGGGCGAAAGGCTACGAAGGCCCGCCCAAGCCAGTACAAAAAAACCTCAATAAAGTAAAATGTAACGGATAAGAATGACGTCCAAACAACCACAAGGGTAACGGCAGCAGCACCTAAAAGGCACGAAAACAGAAACCCAATGGGACAGCGAGACACAAAGCAACCAAGTTGGTGCCAAATCCTTCACGGTACAGTGCCAAAAAGAGCGCACAATCGCACCACATACCCTAATGAGTGTGTCGGCACAAGGCAGATGATGAAAGCAAATGAACGGTAGAGATGTACGCAGACGTGTACCGACGTCCAATTTTGGAGGTACGCAATGAGAGCAAATTGCGTCCAAACCACAAATGGGTATAAGTAAGCCGCCGTCAGTGATGATTACGATGGTGACCAAAATACGCTCCATATTACAAAGCGATTGTGACACACGGCGCGAAATGGCAGAGCCACAAAGCCGTTGACCAAATTGGTACGCAGATGCTACCAACTTAGTGAAAAAATCTACGATCAACGATCAACGAAGGCATGGCTCAGGTTAAGATGGAGTTCTGTAGTACAATGAAATTTCAGTGGGCTACTGACACATGCGTTTACTTGTGCGTTTTGCGAGCTGTAGTTTACCCAATTAGTATTATGTAATATAAAATTTCTAATCCAAGTTAGTTTTATATTGCTCGCCTATGATGATGGGTTATGAAAGCAGCCAATGAAGTCCTGGAAACACTGGAGAGTGGCGTTTGTGTACCTTGTACATATTTTTTTAGTGCCCGTTACGCTTTGTATTGGGTATTGTAAATTCAGGAACCATTAAAAGAGTAACAATATTATCTTGGCCATTTACTACTCCTTCACTTTTGAAGGTTTATTGCGCGTCAACGTGTACTACCGTACACCCACAAAATGTAGACTGTTTGCCCTGGGAGCTACGAGAAAGATGCGGAAGATCAGTAGGATAAGATTCTTAAAACTTAAGGCACGTAAGTTAAAAAACATTATCCTTTCTGAGAAATATATGTTTCCTGAATGAGAAAACCACAAACCGGGTTTGAGCTGATTTCATTCTGTAGAAAAAGAAGCAAAAGAATACAGACTTTAGAAACTTCTTTTAAAGAGATAATGTCGTAATCAAATGTCATAAATCTTCTCGCCATTACAAATGGCGACTTGAATAACATTAGCTACAGCATGAAAGCAAAAAGAATGCAGAGCTTGTCTATGACGACTTTCCTGTTGAGAACTTCAAATTCCTTCAAACAGTGATGTATATTCTCGTGCCTTGCTCTAATGCATCCGTGCAGCTTTTTCAAGTTTTGGGGTACTTTGTTTGTAGTAGCACAGGCTTCATCTCCATATCCCGCATCTGTCAAAATATGTTCATTGGTTCGAAGGTGTGTTTTCAAATCACGACGAAAAATGTTCACATCAGGATAATGTCCGCATGGAAGCCCTCCATTAATCCACACAATTTCTCCACTGTGGATGGAAATACCTGTCTCATATCGCAGACCAGCACAATGCAACTTGTGCGAATACCAGTTTCTCGAAAATTGTTGCGGCTCTGCAATAGGGCAGTCCATACCGTCTACAGACATGTAGCACAACTGAAACGGTGTGGTTGAGATCCGAGAACCCAGACATATCTATTCGGACGTGTTAGAAAAAGTTATGTAAATATTCAAAGCAGAATCATATTAAAGAAAACGTACCGCTTTAATTCGTTGTAAGTGATATACGAATATCCAGCACCATTTCCTGAAGCTTTTTTCATCCACTCCACATATAGTTGCGTTGACATGCTCAGTGGAGTACTGTCGCAGAAACAAAAGACCCCATAATAAATGCTTTGGTTTTGCGTTTTTGCGCAACTCCGGTCGTATTTTATTCCACAACGTAGCACATGTCCAGAATGTCACACCAAATAGCGATCAAAACCGGGAACTGTAGACAGAAAAGTTCCTGTTGCGAACGTTTTTCAAGATGCTAATGCTAGCGCCACGAAACGTGTTCGCTGTCGCCAATTTCCGCGTAGTGGTCATCACTCGAGTAAAACGATCTTGAAGGAAGTGAGAATCGTAGACCGCGTCGTACTCACGTAGATCTTGATCATGACTTATAACGAATAGTGCTATCAGTCCTGCGATCAATAGGGACCATATCCCCTCTCTAGTGTGGTTGATTGCTGATTTGAATTTGCTTCTCCTGCGAGGTTGGTGTTTGCTACTGTTAGTTTGAAAACTTAAAGGAAAGCAGAAGTATGTGGAGAGTGTAAACATGTCCCGGGAATACCCAAAATTGCTTCTCTGACGAGAAGAATGTCAGGTTATTTTAATAATTATCTTACATCAATACTTCTGATTTTGTGACGGCGTGACAGTGGTTATTGTGTTTCTGTTAACGTTCTTCTTCAGGCGGACCTTGAGAAGTCGACTTTAAGCCCTCAGTCGACTTCAACTCTACTCATGAGTAATTTGAAGTGAGAAACAAAAACTTATAGAAGTGAAATATGTCACCTTCTTTCTACATGATAATAAAAATTTTGTACGGTATCGTAGGTTTCCTGAGGATTTATGAGAGCCTTAAAATCGACAGAACCTTCTAAATTAAGCTGTTGAGCTAAAGTTGAGTGATAAGCGGTGGGTACACTTCTAAAGTTTTTGGCTAACTAGTGTTTTATGTTAATGGGAGCACCATTGTCTCTCTTTCAGATGTGGCATTGATTGGAAAGCCAATGCGGTGGCGAGTAATAACAACATCGACTCGGACTGGAAGTTCACTCCTTCATGTTGCAAAGTTCATGGTGTGAAACCGCAAGCGTGGCGAGTATTCTAATGAACTACTAAGTATACTTCTATTAATTATAAGTGAACCTTACTTGCACATACAAACGGCCACCGTGTGCAGCAGTAAGAAAATGTGTACGTCTACTGACATGGTTATGTCTCTACAGTGAATTTGTATGACCTGATATTTGTTATCAAATTCGTTTGACATTCGGAAATGTTCTGCGTGGGGAAGCGGTGTCCATGCTTACGGGATGAGTTGTTGCGTACGGGGCAAGAAGTCGGGCCGAAGGCGGGCACAGGCTGCCAGGAAAACTCTGTGAGGTTTCTTCCTTCTCTCTCTGGCGCCTTCTCGGGGTTCGCCAGGACGGCGAGCCCCTGTTTATTGTAGGCCCCCTCCCGGACGCGCCTCCAACCGCGAGGTGCGCCGGGAGGTGAAAGTGATAGGACGCTCGTGGCGTCCTATCGCAGCGTAGTTAGTGACGGCTGAGGAGGGGGGGCCGCTGGAGCGGACCAGAACCGTGTCACAGCTGTCCACACCCCCGCCGTTTCCGTTCAACCTCCAGCAAACGGAAATAATTTTGAAAAAAAACACACGTGTAGTTATGCGCCTGCCGCTCGGATGCAGTTGATAGACTGCTTGTCGCTCGTTCTCCACCCGCCGACCTTCTCCGACCTCCACTCTCACGCTGATCGTCGTGGAGGACGGCTCTTTGATCTGTAGGTTTATTGTGGCTACCTCCGCGGCGCCAGAAAGTGTTGCATCGCTGACGGGCTGCCCAAGTCTGTCGACTGGTTATGGCTCCGAGATCTTGAACTACTGGAAGGTAAGTAACTCCACGACTACACCACTCCTAATATTCTTCTTTTCTGCGTTACAGAATGCTGATCATCAAATCTAGGGCTGTCAGGATTACGTCCGACAGCCGGAGCTCAAGAACTGCAATGGTTTTGGCTAAGAAGTTTCGCGACAGCTACGCAATGAAAAAGCGCACAAGTACGCATAGCAGTCGTGCGAATAAAAGCGGCGAAGTTACTCATTCCGTTATCGTAAAGTCGCGCATGCTTCAGGCTCATCGCGAGCACATGCGAAACGCCGTCTTTCCTTTCAAGCGGCGTGCGGATCAGTCTTCGATATCCCGTGAGGATACCGAGAAGTAGACTATGAATAACATCGCTACGATAACGCGGGTGGATTAGGGCGAGTTAGAGTGCTACACGTTCGAGCACTGCGACGGTCACCACATCACTAAATACGCCGCTGACATCGACCGCATCGCCGGGCGGCGTGTCAGAAAGTGGTGCCAAGCGCGGCCCAAGGTGCCTCTAAATCATGCGACCGCCGAGAGGTATGGTCTTTACAACTCTGGCGAGGGCTCTTCGGAAGAGTGGACCATCGACGCAGTCATGTATGTGGCGGAGGACCAGACCATGCCGGCCGAGGTTGGCGTCCGTCGTCTTGAAGGCGGGCGTTATTACGCGCACAACAACGATGAGGCGTTTTGGGGCTGGTGCCGTATCGAGTTTGGTTCTCTTGGCGGGCCGGCGTTGACCAATGCCCTCACTCATCTCGGAGTGTGGAAGGGCGGAGTCCCGTACCGAAAGGAATTGGACCGTGTCACCGGATCCATGAAGGTCGTGGCAATTGATGACGACAGGGTCGTTGACGCTCTGGATGCTCATTGCATGAGACACCCTGGCGTGCCCGTTCGCGTTTCAAGTTCGGGCAACCGTGGTCTAACTGAAAAGACCAAGCGATTTGAGCTTCATGGCGCTCGCATGCTGGTTGCTAGGACGGCAAACCTGTGCCTGCAAAACTCGATCGCGAATGCAATCGCCCGTGTTGTTGGGGAGGACTATGCGAGGGAAAAGATGTACTCAGAAGTGATGCCTAGCATGCTGTCGTTTGCAGGTGCAGCTGGATGGGCTATAGTCCATGCCGACAAGGTGGAGTTGGGGCGAGTGCACTTCGATTATCACAAGTATGGAGGGTACATGAAGTATCTCCTCATGCAGGAGGAAGGCGTCTACCTTGTCCGCTTGAGAGCCCGGAATGTGGATCATGTGATCTGCATTGACTGTGACGAGGTGGAAGTGCTTGATTCCGTTGAGCGTTACCCTTTGAGGCTGTGTGAGTTCGTTATCAGGTGCTGCGCTGGGGATCCTGCTTTGTTCAATCGTATTCTGGAGATCCGACACGTACGTGCTGTGCAGCGTCGTGAAGGGAGTCAGAAGAATAGGAACAAGAGCGGGGCCGCGAAGCGTGCCAGGCGCAAGGCAAGGGAAAGTAAGGGCAAGTAAAGGAAGAGTAGTAAGATAAACAACAAGTATTGCCTTGCTTAGGACTGTGTGATTGAATCTAGTAACTCTTTGGGTAGCTGCCCCTCGACCATTATAGTATTCAAGCCCTTAAACATGTGGGGGTTGATTTTCGTAAGGGCGTCAGCCGGGTTCCTGTGTCCCGGTATCCACTCTAGAGAGTTGATCTCACGGGCTTCAAAGGAGTCATGGAGACGCGCTACTGTGGGGCGGAGACGAAAGTCCTTCTGTTCGTGTAGTGTAGATATTGTGCTGTAGAGCCCAAACGAGTCTACTAACATCTGGAGGTTTGGTCTCGGACCCCGGCCCTGAGGATGTATAAGGTACGGCACCGTTTCAGCCAGGTGGATGGCTCGGTCTGCCGTGCGGGCTGCGGCAAGGATTTCCGCTCCAGCAGAGGAGAATGAAACTCGGTTCTGCTTGGAGCTGTGCCAGTCGAGTACATGGAACACATGGCGATCTCGTGAGGCGAGTGAAAATCCGTACAGGAACCCTGTCTGTCCGTAGGAAGTGTTGCCTGATGCGGCATCGCTGAATGCCATCACTCCCGCGTTGAAGTGGCGGCAGACACGGGCTCAACAGGGGCTCTGTAGAAGAGAGTTGGCGACAGCGACTTCAAGTGGAGCAGAGCTTGGTTGAGTTGTCTTATATGAGAGACCTTGAGGTGAGAGACGTTCTGTTGCAGCTTGCTCGCCACTTAGGAGGCTTGTGGGAGGATGCCGTGACCTAGGAAGTTTAGCTTCCCGGTCAGTGCTTGGAACCGACGTAGCTCTTCTAGTGTGCACTCACTGTCGTGCTCCTTTTTGCGCTCATGACTGAGCTCAATCGGCCTGACGGTCGAGAGAAACTCCTCCATACTCAAGGAGACGCTGTAATCTGACTGTTGTTTGACAAATAAGCGGTTGAAGACAATGTCGTTTCCTTTGTTAAATCGGCTCACATCGAACTTGGAAGAGACTTGCTGCCGAAAACGCTCCATGCGTTCGGGTTTTCCGGCAAATATCATGTCGTCGACGACTTTGGCTAGTGCCAACACGAGTTCGTCGCATTTCCACATCAGGAAGAGTTGTGGGATTCCAGGGACGTCGACAAAGCCTATGTCGAGAAGCCATTCCTCCACGCAGAGTTGCCATAGCCGTCCGGACTCTATAAGTCCATAGGCTGGAGCGAGTAGCTTCCAGACTTCGTCGGTGTAAGTGCTCCACCCACGTTGGGGGCGCATGTATATGTCTCTCTTCAACTCTCCGACTTGGAGGTAAGCCGACTTTACGTCCAGGGAGGCAATAGGGAAGTGGAACAAGGAGGATAGGGAGAGGAGCGTGCGGATTGTGGAAAACTGCGCCGTCGAGGAATCGGAGCGAAGGTCGTTCTTCTCGCGATCCCTATTCCCATGGCGGACTAAGCGGCACTTTAGCTTCATGGGTTTCCCTTCACCGTCGTGTTTTACGACGAAGAAGTGTTGAGAGGAGATGAGGTTGGCATCTCTAGGGATGGACCGAATGGATACCGCACGATACGCTCCCTTCTCCTTGTAGTTTTGCTTCTCCTTGGCAATAGATTCA
Organism: Gracilaria gracilis; assembly: GCA_030374805.1. Classification (NCBI taxonomy): domain Eukaryota; phylum Rhodophyta; class Florideophyceae; order Gracilariales; family Gracilariaceae; genus Gracilaria; species Gracilaria gracilis. Next base: position 682,429 of record JARGSG010000200.1, read on the forward strand.
TCAAGTAGCCACCTCGGTGCGCCTTGGAGCTCGTGTTCCGTGAGTGGGTCATTGCCAAACTTGTCATAAAGCTGCTTTAAGATGGTTTGCTTGGCGGAGGCTAAGGATGCCTTTGGAGGAAGGGGAGTTGTGGATGAAGCCAATTCGCCAATGTTTTTTGACGGTATGTTGAAGGGACGAATAGTGGTTGCTCCGGCTAGATACGCGGAGCTAAGTGGATGGTCATCCCACTCTGCAAAGGCAGTGTGCATCTCCTGATCATCCTCGAGCAGTGGTGGCTCCTCTGTTATTTGAACGAGTGGGTTGGGCAAGGATTCCTGGTGGTCTTGGTGCTGCACTTCTCCTGTTTCCGGTGGGTGTTCAGGTATATCCGTGTAGCCAAGCTCTATGCGCTCGAGTTCTTCGAGGAGCTTGGACTTGGGGCGTAGACGAAGGTCTTCGTACGCAACAGTGTACGAGAAACCGTTGAGGTCTTCTGTCGCCGAGACGATTACGAAGTGTTCATAGACCTCTTTAACAAACACCGGGTACCACTGTCCTCTCCTTGCGTTTTTCACGAAGTAGTAGACAGGTGTCTTAAGAACAAGTATAGTCCTGTCAAGGTGCTTGACGTTTTTGGTGCGGAGGAACGTGTGCAAAGCTTGACGAGCAGCCTTTTCGTGATAGGCATCGGCGAGATTCTTGGTGAGCCTAGCCTTCGGCAGACCCTGGAGCGCCGGCCTATACCCTCGTGCAAGCTCAAAACTGGATACGAATTTTGAACCTAGCAAGATGTTCTTGAGAAATGTGGCTCGAGCGACCAATTCTTGGTCAGAAGGGCACTGTTGCCGTCTAGGAGCCGTGAATTGCCGGTCTTTAACGAGGCGTTGGATCAGAAATCTGATGGACTCGTTGAAAGACTCGACGATTCCGAGCTTGTTGTGCCGACGGGCTGGCTTGGCACGAAATGTAATGCCATGCGAGGCACACATTGCCCTGAAGTCTTCGCAGTCGAATTCTGGGTGGCCCGAGAGTTCTGTGGGGGCGCCATTGGTTGAGATCCAATGGATCACAAAGCTTTCCGCAGCCTTTTTCATGTTCCTCGAGAAGCATAACCACGCGGCTGAAAAGCCTGAGGCTGCATCCTTCATGTGGAGGATTGGAAGGTTGCCGAGTTCGGCTACAAACATGAAGTCGACTTGGACATGGTCATTGAATTCCTTCAAAACACGGGAAAAGGAGACCTTTCTGGACGCGAGTGGGCGGCCAGTGCTCGCACATGTCTTACATGAATCAAAGGCGGATTGTAGCAAGGCTTCGAGCGTCCTTGTGAGGACTCCGGCACGCTCACAGATTCTCTTCATGTCCTTCGGGCGTAAATGGATGTAGATATGGAAGCGTTTTGAGAAGCGCTCCTCATTCTTGATGAAATTTCCTTTGATTGCAAGATTCTTCGCATGGGTGAAGAAGGACTTGACTGATTGGGTGCAAGAAGGGACGATGAGGAGTATGGTGCGCTTCGTCAGTTCGGAACCGGTATGGTAGGTTCGGAGAAGGACAGGTGCGGAGTGGTTGCCCACTATACCTTGAGGGATGCGGATCTTGTTCTCCCAATTCAGGAGATCGGAACGTGATAGTACATCGTTTCCCTACAAGATCGGTCCCCTACCGTCTACTACATAGAACGGTAGCAGGAAGGGGGTTCCGTTTTCGTCAGTGCCTTGAAATTTCCACATGGCAAAGGTTGGTGCGGCGTCTACGCATTCCTCTCCGAAACCATGGAGGAAGGGCTTGCAATCTAGCTCGTCGAGACTAGTTCTGTCCCCAAGGAGACGCAGAGCTGTGCTATGGCGCACAAAGACCCTACACTCTTGGGGCAACCTGGATCGACGATGGGGTTTGCGTCTGCTAACGCGGGAAAAAGGTCAGAATAGGCTCCTTCCCCTGCAGTTAGAGATGACTGCGTTGGGAGGGGTTGGAGCCTTTTCGAAAACCCTTGTCCGACTTAGCGGGGGCGTCATGTTTGCCTTTCCCTTCCTTCACAGCGCGAATGCGTTTCGTCTCATGTGACGGGCTTTGGCAATCATAACTTCCGCGGAGATGAGTCTTAGAGCCACAGTCGAAGCAGTACCCAGCCTCTCGCTCGGTCTTTCGTTTGTTTGACCGGCGGGGACGAGAGGAATTGCCGCGCTGTTCGTTGTGCGCGCGCTGGGGAGCGGTGGTGCTCTGGCTTGGCTGTGATTGCTTCTGGTAAGCCGCCAACGCCTGCTGAACGCGTTGTCCGACCATGTTCTCGATATCAGCCTTCGTATAAGACTTGTCTGCCGACTTGGGCGTAAAGGTCAAGTTGCGTATAACCTTGACGGCGTCGTCAAGGTTGAGCTTGCAACGAGGGCCAGTGGAAAACATGTCACGGATGTGGTTCTCATCTGGTGTTCGGTCATTAAGATACTCAATGACTTCCGAATAACTCTCGAGGAGCCCGTGCGCGCCGCTGACTAAGTCAGTGGCCTTGCGACGAACAATATTAGCGTTGTCGGAAGGTTGTGGCAGAGTTGAATATATCGGCGAACTTATTGAAAAACTCAAGAACCAATGCATGGGAACTCTTCGTTATCGACACTTCCGGCTCAGGTTCGTCCTTTTGACGAGCTTCCGCCAGCGCGACAAGTTGCAACTTAGCGTTGGTTAACGTCTCCTCGCTCAGCAAAGCGTCGTTAAGGAGCGTTATTGCAAGGACCTCACTGACTTGGGAGGAAGTTGATAGTCCAACATACATAAGGTGATCGGCTGCTAAGCCTCGGAAGCAAGATACAAAGGCGTTCAAATCTTCGCTGCGGCGACGTTTGCACTGAGTTACCTCGGTGAAGGATGAGATCAAGCGTGTTACAATCGCTATCGGAGGATCGACGGCGATGAGTTTGACAATGTCCTTGACTGCCTCAATTTGATCGTTGTGATTTAAATCGATAAGTTGTTTAGCAACTGCCTCGTCAAATATAGATTTTTGTTCACGAGGTAAACCACGGTCATAAAAGTGACGAGCAAGAGTTGCGTAGACTGTTTTGTACAACCGGTCGGTGCCTTTTTCAGCGGCGGCTTGTATGGTTTCCACCCAACGAGAAACGTCGCGACGGTACTCTTGGAGGTCGCCTTCTGGCTTAAACATCGGCGGATCGGTCGGTGAAAGTGGTTTAGAGGAACGTAAACCTGGGCCCATAACTGGGGAAGCGGTGTCCATGCTTACGGGATGAGTTGTTGCGTACGGGGCAAGAAGTCGGGCCGAAGGCGGGCACAGGCTGCCTGGAAAACTCTGTGAGGTTTCTTCCTTCTCTCTCTGGCGCCTTCTCGGGGTTCGCCAGGACGGCGAGCCCCTGTTTATTGTAGGCCACCTCCCGGACGCGCCTCCAACCGCGAGGTGCGCCGGGAGGTGAAAGTGATAGGACGCTCGTGGCGTCCTATCGCAGCGTAGTTAGTGACGGCTGAGGAGGGGGGCCGCTGGAGCGGACCAGAACCGTGTCACAGCTGTCCACACTGCGGTTCATATGACGTCAAATTCAAGGGTGACGGTATCCACATTGAATCGCATACACTACAGAACTTTTGTTTGAAGGCATTGACTTCATAACGGTGTCCCCTAGCACACAGCCTCGCTAGTTCACTAGGTAACATTCATATATATCAGATATTTTCAAAGCTGTCATTCCTTTTTAAGCGCCAGATTCTCTCTTGCTTTCTAAGATGTGCATTGGTTCTACTCAGAGAAATAACTAGAACCCAGAGCGCTCATGGCTCCCAGAAGAAGGCGACCGCAACTGCGTGAAGACTCCCCGGCAGTCTTAAAAACCAAAAGTATGTTCGAAAAAGGTGACCTCCTTGGTACGGAGACGGCCAAAGAAGTCTTCGATATGGATCCGCTGTTCAAACCATTTCGGTTCTCTACATTTAAGGCTCAATTACACAAAATTCGTCAGGAAATGTTGAAATCATCGAGTAAGTTATTCTATTGTTGAGCGTCACCTTCTGGTAAACTAACATTTTTCAAGCCGTATTGAATCCACAAACATCGGAGAATATGGGTCCTAGAGATGGGGAAAATGTGAAAAATGATGTCGACATTGATGACAGCATCGAATTTTCTCCAGAACCGCTACCATGCCCATTTATAGGTAAATTCTATCCTATGGTGTTGATGTCTGAGTGGAAAAATGTCGATTCTACAACACAGAATTTGACTTTAGCAATTGTTTTGTCATCTGGAACATGGTCAACTGAAATTCAGAGTTCTGTTTCAGATGACGGGTCTGCATTTGAGCTCTCTATAACCTGGCCGGAGCCGATGATTGATGTCAAACAGCTCCATAAACTGTGGCTTACGAAGCAGTTTGACCTTATAAAGGATTATCATCCCAAGATTCTCGGGTTTCAAAAGGCGCTAAATGCGTTACGCAAAACGGCTTCTTATTCCGTTAGGTGCTCCTTTTCAATTCAACTTCAATTTCCTGTTGAATCTCAGGTTTTGAGAAAACTGATTCTGACATACGCGGATCAAACAAAAGTTTATTACGTGGGTTTTAAGGCTCCTAATGACAAGTAAGTACGAAAGGAAGATATCTTATGTGTAAAAATTATTTGAAAACTTAGTTTTAATGTTCATTTCTAATTTTGTTGCTTTTTATGTACTTCAATCATGCACTATAGTTTCATCATTCACTATTTCAGTCAAAAGAGAGTTGAATCGGTAGATTTTATGATTCTACTGTGCTAAGCAGTTTTTATTTGAAAGATACTTTGGAATCTAGTTTTCTTGCAAATCCCTGCTGTTTGCTTTTGCAGGTTTTAGGTGCCCTGCTGCCATATTGGTTTTGTGTTTTTGCTCTTTAGGTTTATAACTCGCGCGCTTTTCTTACCAGGTTTGTTGCCTATTGCATCGATATTTGAATAACACTATGATAACAGGAAGCTATTTTTATGGTGCCTTATGTCAATTCAGGGATAATGATTGACCACGAAAGCTGCAGTTTTGTGCAAACGATTTTGTTATTTTTCGGCTTTTTTTTTAAGTCGGGGATACATCTCAGCGTTTGGTGGTTGATGCAGGTAGTATATATACAGTGGTGTGCTTCTCGTTTTCCAACGTCGTACAAACACCGTGTCCTGGACTGTCATCGTTTCTTCCCATTGTACTGTCGATCTTGTGTCAGACCGATGGCAGAATTGGCGAATAACAGGAGCGGAAAGAGAGTTGGGGGCGCTGAGGCGTCTTGCGTCAGTTGGCATTCATGTCTGCACATGTTCACCCTTTAGTGCACTCCGTGCATGAACAACAGTTGATTGCATGACACGCTCACAAGTGTGCCATTCAATCAACTGTCGTCCATCTTGAACCACCGACTGCACCACTTTCTCCCCAATCTCATTGGTTGTTCTTATGTCTATCTGTATGGACATAAATATTTTTAGTGCTGAAAGGGTTAAATGAAATCAAGCACTATACCTATGATGAGTGTTAACTATAAAAATGGACTAATAGATTTGCTATGTTGCAAAACTCAGATGTTCACAATATCATGCTTGCAATAACATTAGATATGAATACCGTATCGTGAAAAAAAGAAGCTTGTTGCTCTATTCACGATTTGTTGCGAGTCGTTTTCGATGAAGCCATAAACCCAGATCCCCCTGAATCTGCGCTGTCCGGTTACCGGAATGCGGCACAGCACACACGGTCACAAAACTGTCGCTCGGTGGCGATGCACACTTGTACGGCCACGATACGATCTTGGCTGACTGCAGTTGCTTCACGTTGTATGTATGGCACACTCATTGCTGCTTCTGCGGACGTCAGATATGTCACACATAGTGACTGCAGCTATCAAAAGAGGCTATTCGTTCTGCATTGAGTGCCAACGCTACGACTGTATGCGAATCATACGGCCACCACCCGTTTGGTTCCGACTGGTCAGCCCAATCTGATCCTAACCTGATTAGATTGGGAAGCAGATGTAATTATGTAACTAGAGATTCATTGGTATCGAGCAGCCATGAAAAAGAGTTGGGTCATGGTTTCGTGGCAGATTGTTCCTGAATTGAATTATCTGGTCAGCGGAGAACAAGGCATAATGACTTCGCGTTCCTGCACCTGTGAGCTATGTGGCTTGTGGTCATGGAACAAGTAACAGAATGGGAATTGAAACCGGTTACTGCCTGCGTTCTGTTCATCTAAGGTTGGTGCGGTGAAACCGATCACATTCATTCCGGCTTTCACCAACTTCGATTAAACGGTGGAGCTGCGAGTCGTTATAAAGTCTTACCTCAACTGCCACGTTCAAGACGCTAAGCCATCACACCCCACAAGTTCAGACCTCCTTCGCACTCGCCACTAGTGTAACGACGACCTCCTTCGCACTCGCCACTAGTGTAACGGTACCATTTGCAATCAACACCGGGGTCATGATCGATATTCTTGTGAACGTTACGCTCTTTGTCTTAGCGAGCACCTCCCGCCGCAATCTCAGGTTGCAGAAGACCCGCTGCCAGAATCTCGAGGCCGACCTGGATGAGAAGAAGGCCCAACTGGAGGGCCTCACCACTCAACTGCATGACATGTCATCCGAAGTGAAACTTATCTTGCGTGAGAAGGAGGAAGAATGGACGAGAAGAATTATCGAAGCGCAGAGTGTCGCCATGAGAGTTACCGAGCTCTTGAGCGGAGATGTGCAGAGTTTGAAAGAGAAGCACGGCCGCATTGAACTGTTGGGATTGGAAGCGGATTCCAAAAAGCACCTCGAACTGGAATTGCCAAAGAACGATATTCCCCAGACTGTCTCCATCCGAGAAGCTCAAAAGCTCTCTTGTTGATACCAGTCTGTGTTTGTGAACATCGGAGGCTTTGCTCCACCCTTTCGCGCGGACCGGCTTTGAAGTACCCTCGTATTGTACGCGCCGGTCCAATTTCTAAACACGCGTTGACATGAAAATATCCACATTTGTAAAGCTAAATACTGTTTATCATTTTTCAAAATACTCTCTCTCACTCCCACCACCTACACTACTCGGTAAACTGTAGATAGTGCGAGTTTCCACCTGCACGGAACTCCTAACGAACGACTCGAACCACCAATTTCTTCGGAAGATGCCGGAACTTCGAATGAGTAGACGTGGACAATGCATATCTACCTTTCTCTGACTTATCCCTTTCGAGACGGAAAATTCTTATGTCTACTGAGCTAGACATAAGAAGAGCCAACCAGATGTTGAGGAAAAACCTCAAACAGAATGCTTCATGATGGCTTCATGATGTAGCTGTAGAACAACTTGTACACGTGGGGTTGAGTGCTTCAATAAAACGTTGCAATCCACACTTTCTTTATGTCTATCCTAATAGACATAAGCAAAATTGACACTTGGCAAACTAGAAGCCAATTGCTATAGTGTCATACAGTGTTTTACCCAATCATATTGACAGCTTATGTCTATTGAGATAGACAAAAGCTTCCCGCCTCTAAGATGCCAAATGAATACACTAGAACACGCACAACACCTTGACAGCGCCGACAGTGTCTGCAATTACAGTACGCTCCCAAGTCGGTGCATCTGCCATCTCACATGGCAGGTGAAAATGGAAGAAAAAGGACGGCTTCAGAACGGCATAATTGTCCTGATGCGGGTGTTACCGTCGATAGTTCGCGACGAAAAACGTTAGAAGGGAAGATCGAGAATCCAACTAACCGTAAAAACTATTTCGAATCACCGAGCGGCTTTATAATCTCGAGAGCGTCTGAAAAATTGAAGACAGCGCCGGTGAATATCTGAGAAATACTCTTGACTGCTACAGAGCGAATCGCATCGATCAACCTTTTGGCCATACGACTCTCCAAACGGGCAGTAGTCACATCCTCGAGAACCCGGCCGAGCATACGAGTTATTTGGGCAATATGAACACGATTCGCGCCGTCCAAGGTCACCGTCTGGCCCGTTGGTATTTGGCGGGCACGGTTTGCAATCAAGTTCATCGCGTTCGTGAAAATATCCGACTGTACAAAGTTTCCAATTACCATCGGGTACGCACCATTCCAATTGGGCAAGTTTGGCATTCGGATGCATCTCTCAAGGAGAACTAGTTTTCAGCACCCGATAACATGGTTTACACGTAGCGTGAATGTTTCTGAATCAATACCCAGGAGAACAAAGACCACACCGCGTTCCATTGTCAAGTGGTAGCGTTACACTTCCAGGTTCACATGCTAGGCAAGATTTGGCCCCTCTGATAGAAGTCTCATTCGCTGGACATTCGAGACAGCCTTGTTGACCAACGGGTCGGTCTGGAAATACAAGTGGTTGATAGCATCCTGGAGTACACTTCGAACAGCCAGAAGATAGCACGTTAGAAGAGAGAGAGAGACCTTTATTTCAGGAAATAAGGACAAGCGTTGGTCACGCCGACGTGGCAGCGTGTGGGTGCATGTGAAGCGTCCAGCGCCGACGATTTATGGCAGCAGCTGTCAATTGCAGAACAATTCGTTCTAAGCGCAGGACCAAGGAGTGGTACTCATTGAAGGGGTTTGAACCGCGTACGCTGCTGGCATACTCCGCAACGCGGCGAGAAAAGCGTCTTTCGGACTCTCCCAGGCCGCCGTGAACGTCGAAGCCGAACGGAACGAATTCGACGTTATTGGTGGCACAAAGCGTTAGAAGAGGATAAACAGGAGTTAGGGAAATGCTAGTAGCGCTGCGGCGAAGCGGTTGTGCTGCCACGTGCTTTGCGACGTCACACACGGGGAGCGACTTGTGATACGACGCCGACGCCAGGCCGACGGATGCCCACAGTTGTCACCCATAACACCTCAAGCTGCTGATTGTAACATTAGATTTGACCTGAGATTTCTTGACGTTGTAAAATAAATGAGAAAGGTTACAAGAGAGGGCGAGAAATGGCCGATTTCCGCATATGTAAAAACACGAGTCTGCGTAAGGGAGCGTTATACCTAACGTGAGATGTGTTTGTTATTTGCCAGAAGTGCTTATGTAGGAAACCCATTGGACGCTCCATTTTCGGCAGGAGCGTATTTCTGACTACTTATTTTTCGGGTTCGAAGTCAAATAGTCAAGCATTTTTGACGGTAGTCAGTCAAAGTAGTCAATAAGTAGTCACTTTTAAGTATTTACGATATTCTAAGCGTGCTTTTCTGTGTTAGACAAAGTATCAGTAGTTTTTAGAACAATAACGGGTCCCGCTCAAGCCACTTTGACACTGAACCAACTGCTACAGAATTATTGTTCGAACAAAAATCGTTCTACTCACTATCCGGCTTCCGATTATATATTAATTTTTGTGGCTTCTAAAGCAAATTAAGATTTTACGTACACTGATTACTTTTATTGACTACTACTCAAACGATAAAGTCAGTCAGTCATAGTCATGTGCTTTTTTCATAGTAGTCAGTCAGTCAAAAATACGGGCCTGATTTCCCGGGACATTTCTCAAAGAAAAGCATGTCTCGCAAATAATAGACAAACAAGGCCTTAACTTTTGCTTAACCCTTTTGAGACGAAAAATTCTTATGTCTACTGAGCTAGACATAAGAAGAGATAACCAGATGTTTAGAAAAGACCTCAAACAGAATGCTTCATGATGGCTTCATGATGTAGCTGTAGAACAACTTGTACACGTGGGGCTGAGTGTTTCAATAAAACGTTACAATCCACACTTTCTTATGTCTATCCTACTAGACATAAGCAGAAATTAACACTTTGTAAACTAGAAGCCAATTGCAATAGTTTCATACAGTGTTTTATTCAATCATATTGACAACTTATGTCTATTGAAATAGACATAATTTTTTCGTCTCATGTCTATCTCAATAGACATAAGCTGTCAATATGATTGGGTAAAACACTGTATGTGTAGCAATTGGCTTCTAGTTCGCCAAGTGTCAATTTTGCTTATGTCTAGTAGGATAGACGTAAGAAAGTGTGGATTGTAACGTTTTATTGAAACACTCAGCCCCAAGTGTACAAGTTGTTCTACAACAAATTAACCATTCTGTTTGAGGTTTTTCCTCAACATCTGGTTGGCTCTTCTTATGCCTAGCTCAGTAGACAAGAATTTCCCGTCTCAGAGGGGTTAAACATGGATAGAACAATTTTGCGCAGCGATTCATGATGCCATGGCATATCAGGTACCAATGTCGCGACATGGATGTCGTGACATGGATGTCTATATCGACATACTATGTGTTGACTTCGAGAAGTGGAGGAGCTGCCAGGCTTTGAACGAACGATTTGTCAGCAAGGATTTCGGTGATCAAAAAGTTCTATATAAGCCCGCAACTTCAGAGACACTCCCCCAGTTCTCATCCTCCTCAGAGCCGAAGCGAACATCAAAAGACGAACAGGTCTCAATCCCTGTTTCTCACATCTTTCTCCTGCTTGAAAGCTCTACATCTGGCTTGACATCGCTCCTGCACTCATTCTCAGTCCTTCTCCTAATCCTTTTGTTGCTTCCGAATCTTTCATTTGGAGCACCATTGTGATATTCGACCAGCGCAGTATTCGAACTGTTCAACTGCTTCAATCGATTTAAGATGGGTTCTGCAAAGATTTGTGTCGTGTTATTCATGTTTTGCGTACTGTTGGGAATCTCAGCAGCAACCGGAGCGGACGAAGACTCGCTTTCCAAGAAAGTTTCGGTCAAAGCTGACTGGTATGCAAGATGCGGCTCCAGATATGCTTCGTGCACATCTTTGGTACATTGCAGGGAAGGCAAGAAACCTGATTGTTATGCGGGTAATACAGCCATTACCGATTCTTGCTGTGGATGCTATTCCGCATGTAAGAAATCTGGGCGCAGAATTTACAGGGAACGTTGCAGGACGAGGGCCAAGAAATACGGCCGAACATGCTGAAAAGGTGTCCGCCGAGTGGAAAAGGAGCATGAGTAATCCTTATTCCTAACCAAATCTGACTTTGCTAGTTACAGATTTCTACCTCTTCAGACTTCGGAACCACACAATAGATATGCACTCGACTGTCTAGCTGATTTAGTCAACAGTGAAATATGAATAAAAAGTGACTGCAGTCATCATCGTGAAGGTCAAGCCAGTTGTCAGTGTAGTACAGGGGGGTTCAACAACGGGCGGGGAGCGGCTTTCTTCCCCTTTTCCAGAAAGCATTGCGATATTGGTCCGTATTGAGCACCAAACCCTGCTCCGTCAAGCGCACGTTCAGACAGAAGCCCTTCGATGCTCTTTTGGTGGCATTCCAGCGACAATGAGCCACGCATCTGCGCGAGTCATAAAACGAACGACCAACCTGCACATGACTTTCTGCAGCAGCCTCAGCCATCATCGGGGTCGGGGTGGCTCTGTCCATGATCGAAGCAGCGATTATTGCAACGATGTTGTGAAAGATCATCGGTCAACGTTCAAAACTTGGACCAGGTGTCGAAGCGAGGGGATCGCAGGTGCTGGAGACGCTCCCCCGCAGCCGATCCGGCGAGAGGCTGCAAATGCGGACGCCAGACGGGGCCACGCAGCCGAGGTGTTATGCGTGGTGACAACTGTGGGCAGCCGTCGGCGTGGCGTCGGCGTCGTATCACAAGTCGCTCCCCGTGTGTGACGTGGCGTGGCACGTGGCCACGCACAACAGGTTCGCAAGTGCTCAAGCTCAATCTCCTTCGTCCGCCACAAATCAAAGTTGTAACCACCTCAAAGCTTTTCTCAAATTATGATCGAATCAAACGCTCCTTTGTTGCTCTCTTTTTTTCTCCTGTCGTACCATGGCATATATAAAAAAACCTCGGGAATGAGAGCTTAGGCGTTCGTCATTGTATTCAAGTGCCGCAATGGAAAAAACTGTGGCAGCGGTCCTGGTACGGGCCTTTCCAAAAGCAAAACGCCAGTACTGCGGTAAGCGGTGGTGAACAGAATATGCGAGGGGACGCTGAAGCTATCGCCCACTGACGGTGTTCACGCGTCAACTTTCAGGGGGTAGGTAAAAAAGGGACATCTCAGAACATAATAAAATAAATATATGTTCTCCATTGTTTAAGGTCTTCATTACTTGGTGAAAGCGTCTCACAGCCGTAGGCTACCTTCCAGCAAACCGTGAAGCCATAACAGTCCCAAACGGAGCTTCAAGCGCACAATCTCTAAAGCATGTCAGTAGCCCACAAAGAGACACAATCTGTGATAAATGAGGGACACGGGCACGCATTTGCGGAGCCCCAAAAAGCTCAAAAACACAGTTGTCCTTACGTAGCCATTGAACTTGCTGACACACGTAGCCTGGCGCGCGCCCGTCGATCGGTTCTCGACAGGCTAAGTTGCATCCATCTGTATGCACGATTCTGCATCCACAAGATGGGCAGCTTCTTCTCCCTCTGCGCCAGTTCCCGCTGACGCGCCTTCTCAGCCGCCTCCCTCTCTTTTTCCAGCTTTCGTGCCTCCGCCTCCGCGGCCTTAGTTGCGCGCTGCGCATTTTGCGCCACTTTCTGGACGTCTTTCTGACGAACAGTGTCCAACACGGCCTTGGCTGTGAACAGGCAACCCGTGGTCGTCACTAAAGTCCCATTCTTTGCAATATTTGCGTCCGACTTCAGCATGTTTCGGTTCTTGGTGTAGTCCTCCACCAAGGACAAGTACGTCTTATGTGCACCGCCTTTAGACTCTGAAGTGCCATAGTTGATGATGTCTGTGTGCTTTATAACTCTCGGATTGCAGGTTCTTCTGTATGGGTCCCATAAGCCGCACGCCTCAAAACCCTTCACGACATTGATGTATTTTACTGCCTGTGTGTACGCTTTGTTTAACAGATCACAAAGTGTGAAGACATCATTGCGGTTGTCCGAAGCTGTGACTGTACGCTGGTTCAGAAGGTTACGGAAGTAGTTCTTGAATGGAGAGAACACGGTGTTGTCCAAAATTTGGGTTCTGTGGCTTGTGTGTGCTGGAAGTCTTACAGCCACAATTACGTTTTGTACCATCATCTTCAAAGCCTCGTAGCTGCAGTGGGCTCCATATCCATCGAAAGTGAGAACAAAACGGCCTGTATTTTCGCCTTAATTCCTTTGTTTCGCTGACAAACTGTTCCACACACTGCAGGAAAATATTCGAGTCTACACCGGCGTAGTCCCTGTAACAGGTTCTCGCATTAAAGGGGAGGTAGCAGGAAGACGTTTCGCGCTCTTCGTCTTCACGAATGCGGTATTTGGCACGTATGCCTTTCAGTACCACAAAAGGAAACAACACCAGATCATCCGCTGATACCACGGGCATGATGGTAGCATGCTGTGCATTCCCTCACCACTTCAGTTCGACGGAATTGCTGCGGCCCTTGCAATTGAATAGAGCTTTCGACCTAGCTCTTGTCGGGTGTCCTAAAAGAAAAACCGCTTTCGTCGATATTAAATATCTGCTCGGGTGATGTAATCTTTTACTCTTTGTACACTTGGTTGAGGCGAACGAAGTGGGCCGCAAGGTTCTCTGTTGACATGGCCAGGGCCCTCATCTTTTGTAAGTTGGTCCTGCGCTTTAATGTCAATTGGGGGTGGCGACAGAGGAATCTGCAAACAAAGGAATTCCCCGGTCTGTCGTTATTGAACCGGATATTCTTTTGTCGAAGTGATGGGAGGCTTCGGACAAAGCACTGCACAAGATCCTTGAAGCATTCGCGGGAAAGCGAAGTGCCTTGATTGGAGAAGTGTAGCACAGCTTCTGTGATTAGCTGTTCTTCGGAGTCTGTTAGTGTTGCCGGCCGTCCGCGGGAGTGGTTGGGACTCTGCTTCTGCGTCAGAACCTGATGAAGATGCGATTTGGCAGTGCCGAATCGTTCCGCACTTTTGCGCAGCAACGATTAAGCGCTTCGATGATAACGCACTGCTCCTTCCAGCCGCTCACAGTAGAGAGGATGCCCGTTTGGGGCCACAACGCGCTTTGACACCATGGTTTGTAGCCGCGGTTTACTGCGGTTCGTTTGGTTTGGCTGCAGTCTCGAGGTGGCTGTAGCTTAGCCGTTCGAGGCCTAAGGATGTTGCAGGGACGTACTCCATCAGAACAGAGGCCATAGAATTCGAATTTGGCGCCTAAATTTGAATCATATGAGCCACAACAGCGCTAGAGCCTAAGAGTGGTTGGTTTTCACCAACTTTCGGATGGAGCTCATAACTTTTAATAAAAATACAGTCCCTAATTACCGCACTGTCCCCTGTTTAGCCACCCCGATGATTCGGCGTGCCAAATTGGTTCCGAACAAATCTACTTTCTGCACTCCCAGTGTCCTCCACGTTTTCCACGCTTGACACGGGAGCGGCGTTCAATGAACGATTGTTTGAATGACACAGCTCCCGTGTCAAGCGTGGAAAACGTGGAGAACACATGTAAGCGCTGTTCGAATGAGAGCAGTTGGACACCTTTCAAAACCTTTTTCGCAAAAGTATTTGCACGTACAAGAGATAGGACGCAAATGCTAATGTTACTCAAACCCGTTCATTGGAAGCCTCATTGGCGCTTAAATAAGGGCGAATTAGCATGATTCACGTTGCACACGTCTTCCACGAGGTACTCGAGTATCAACTCGAGGAGAGAATATCGTCGAAGATTAACGCTTTTTATTGGCTTCACTCTGATAATCGTATCGTCTACATTTTGCTGCGACTGTGAGAGTGTCATGAGATTAACGTTCAATGCGCAAAAACAAGTCCAATCACGAGAATAAGAGCGATCATGCGTCGAAAGTACTGTTCTACACGTTAAAGTTCCTACCTCACTCACTTCCTAAAAGACAGTTGTGCTCCCGGGTGTGATGAGAGAACGAAACAGATCGGATCTTTATTGCCATGCCGTCTGCGCCCAAGAGTTCTGATTATAGCGCATCGCTCATGCAGTACGACACAAGACTTGGCGGCCGTCCCTTTCTCGCTGTCCGCATACCCCTGAGTCAGAGATTTCAGGGCCCATCCAAAGCATGGTTGGGCTTCGAATAATAATTAAACGACACCATCAAATTTGAGTGATGCTTGTCTGAAAGCATAAAAAGTCTTTATTCTTTGATAGAAAACACCAGGTGCATTCAAGCGTATACCCCGAACAGCTCATGTTTGGGTGATGCGGACGATATAAGTCAGCTAGTTTTCTCCGTCCCAGTCATCAACTCGAAATCCTAACGCTGAGCCTATGCTATAGAAATAGTTCAGTATTCCATCCAGCTCAGGCCTAGGATCATAAATACGACAACCGGTAATCTCTCCAAAAGGACATTGAGCTGTAGGGCTCTCTCGAAACAGCGCAGTCGCATTGAAAACCCGCTTGATACTCGATTGGAATGAATGAGCTGTCCTCCCGTGCGGAAAATACTCGATGCTCGGCATGTCACAAGAAAGAGAGAAACGCGTAGCATTGAAACAGCTACAACCAGGAGAGGTCTAGTTTTAAACTGCCCAAAAACAGCTAGGTGGAGCTTTAAAATAGGTTTTGCTTTGAGAAAACTGCTTGATTAGCTCTACATTAGCTCAGCCCGTTTCTGAGTAGGAACTTTGCTATGAATGGTGCAAATGTTCCGTGCTTACAGTATATGAACAGGAGAACGCCTTTAAAATTTGAATGCAGTTTGAATGCCAGGGCCCGTAAATTTCAAATTCAAAGCGATTATTCTGTGGGGAGCGATGGGGCAGGGAGTACAGAGCGGAGGACTGTGAACGCTGAGATGCTAGTAAATTACTAGCATCTCATACTAGTAGTAATGCGCTGGGACTCCGGGGGCTGGGACGGCGCATTCTATTGAACCGATGATAGAGAGGGTGATGGAGCTCTTGTTAAACTAAATTCCGGACTTTCCAGGGAAGCGCAGAAGTAGATTTATTTGACAAATTCAGGCTGTGACGCTAATAGCATTATGCTACAAGATGCCTTGGTAGGTGCTGCGAGCAGCAAGGCCGATCGTCGTCAGTTGCCCTCTGTTGATCAACTATCTTGTTATCTTTCCAAGGTTCTTGTAGCACTCTTTACTCATGAACGTGTTGGAAGAGTGTAGCTGGAGTCTAGAAGGTTGTCAGTCATCCCAGCTCTCTAGTCTTTACTCTTGTTTAGTGACTACTTATACTACTGACTTCCACGCAGGAAGTCACAGACATCTCAGTCTGTCCCTGAGATTTCGACTTGCTTGCTCCAAACTCCCGTTTGGAGCTACAGCATTTTATACGTTTTCGAACGCAATCGTAGTTCAACGTACCGCACTGCACCAGTGTGCAGGACCAAGTAGTCACTGCACTCTGGTGGTGCTGGTTGAACGTTTGTGCATTCGCACCAAACGTTTCTACCGCACCTGTACCCAAGAATCAGGCGGTTATGAACTCTCTACAGAACGCTCACGCCTCATCTCCGCTGAGTGTTTAGGCGCAATTTAGGTTAAGTTTTATTTTGCCACACAAGCTGCCTGAATTAAGTAGTATATCTCATTTTTCGCACACCTGCCACATTTGTCAATGTCGGCGCGATAAACCATACCCCGGGGGCACATGAAACAGGTCCATGAACCTCGACGGGCAAAAGTCCCCGGCCAACAGGAACCACATCCATATGAAGGCTGCGAGCTATAATGGTTGAAGAAACACGGTAAACATTCCTTGTTCCGAAGGTCAAAGTAAAAACCCAGGGCACAGCTCTCACATTTGCCCGTGCTTTGGTTCAAGTATTTCCCTCCTGAACATGCTTCCTCTTCAGCTGGCGTGGCAACTGAAGCAGTCTCGGAGGAAAGCGGTGTACAATAAGGCATCACATTCGACTCATTAGTGAAAGTTCCAGGTTTGCAGGTATCACATTGAGCGGAAGCCGAATTATAGTGAGTTCCCGCCGGACATGAACCACAGCTACTATTCCGGAAAACGGCCTGGTTTTCCGGGCAGAATGTGCAGGTGGCCGCCCCACCAGGAGAATGTGAGCCCGGTGGGCACGGGAAACAAGGGTATATACCGACTTTGGCTTTGTAGAATCCTGCGCGGCACACCCAGCAATTTCCTATATAATCATCATATGCTGCTCCTGGTGGGCAAGAACCACAAGACTTGTTCACCTTCATCCAAGCTTGTCCTTCCGGGCATGGAAAGCAACGCGTTGATCCAACTCCAGAATACTCCAGCGGAGAGCAACGTAAACACTTGTTTTGTCCTGGCAGTGGTTGAAACGATCCCGGATAGCATGGGCTACAGTATCCGGATCTTTCATACCTACCAGGATCGCAAGGCCTGCAGGATCCATCTTCAAGTAACTCTGATCCAGGTGGGCAAGGAAATAAATGTGAATCCTCCAATCTGGAGGCCAGAATCGTAACGGGTAAGAAATACAAGATCACATGTGACAGCAACATGTTGCGGCTAGGAAGATGGTTGGGGGGTTTCAAATGAGGTTGAAGATCAATAAGCTCTAGGGCTCAAGGCACGTGTGTAGCGACGAGGACTTTGAAGTGGCAGAAAGCTTGTCAAGCATTTGGTGCCGTACCAACTTTTGGAGATTGGTTTCTGTGAAGCACTCGTTTATGTAAACACGATGGGACTTGGAATTTCTTCAGACTCGAGGCTCGCATGTTTACTTTTTGCACTGCTAGTAGGACGTGGAAGCAAAGAACGTCATCCTTACTACCTGTCGCGACAAAAACTCAATCATTTGAAATTCATAATATACTGCCTAGTATCCGCACACTTCTGCACAGTTGCAGTGCGTGTTAATTTGCTGCTATGTCAGGACGAGATCAACGAACCAGAAAAACAGACTTGTAGCAACTCAACTCTTCGAGATTGATTCTATTCATCACGGGGATGAACGATTCCTCCGCAGCATCTATCAATTCTAATAGAAACGTAGACATTTAGCAGTGCAATTGCTTTGTTGTCAAATTAGCGTGACCGTTGTAAGCCGTGAGGAAATGCTACGCAACATCTTTCTAGCTCACTTCGAACACATATTATACACCTTCCAGCGAGACAACGGTGCAAGCAAGCTAACCATATCTGGCGGAGGCCGTCTTCTGTCCGCAATTATAAAAGAGGAGTCACACGTGCAGAGGACCAGCGCAAAGAGCGTCGGAGTTGCTCAATCGCTTTTATGGCAATGGCTAAATTAGCGCAAATTAGTGCCCAGAGATACTGTCACGAAGGAAAAGCCAAGATATTCCGGCTTACTTGTACCTCAGCGTGATATGATCATCATCGTAACATCGCGCTTCACTAGAATCGTAGTAGATAAAGTTGTCATTTTGAGGACAGACTCCGCACTCATCCGTCACGGCAATATAAACACGACCAAGCGGGCATGCGAAGCACGTGGTGGACCCCCGCTTCGCAAACGTTCCCGGCATGCAATACCAGCACTCGCGCTGATTCTCATAAACACTGAATTGATTGTAGTGACAGTCGTTGCAACGAAGTGAGTGCTCATCGTAGGATTGGCCAGGCGCACATGTTCCACAAGTTCCAGAACTCTTGATGAATACCTCTCCAACACGACACTGGTGGCATTTTGACGATCCGGGACCAGCATAAGAGTTCCTGCCACACCGATTGCAATACGTGAAAGTATTCGGGGCGTCCGTGTACGTCCCATGCTCGCAGTCAACGCATTCGAGTGCGAAGGGCTCATAGTATTTCCCAGGTGGGCATCGGCCGCAGGAGCCGTTTGACATCAGCTTCTTACCCTCCGGACAGCGGACACAAGCGGAGCTTCCATAGTTTGAGTAGCTTTTCCTCGGGCATGGCAGACACGGGTCCACGCCATGTCCGGCTTTGAAAAATCCAATTTGGCATTCGTTGCAATGGCCTTCTTCGTAGTACTTGCCGGGTGGGCAGCCTCCGCACGCGTTTGTGTGCATGACGGCTTGGCCTTGCGGACATGCTACGCATGCGCTGGCGCCTCTGAGAGAATGGGTGTTGGGGGGGCATATGTCGCAGTGGGTTTGACCGGCCTGCGCCTGAAATTTGCCGGGATCACAATCAACACAGACACCATGTCCTTCGTCAAAGGTGCCTGGTGCACAGATTGCACAGACACCATGCACGTTGGCTCCATATCCTGTTTCGCAACTTAAGCTCGCAAGAGCGCGACAGAAGAACAAGAGGAAAATGAAAGAGACACTGGAAGTAGACATGTTGAGACGTACTAGTAGTTTGAGATGATTCGATTTGATGAGGGGAACGAAGCTAAACGTAGAGACCCACTCACTGCTGACTTCTTCTTTTACGTGCAATGCGTTGGTTGTGATCTCTTGAAGTGGGCTCCATGTAGTTGCCGTTGCAGCGGCTCACGTCTGCGTATAGCTTCCATTCGTGAGTTGGCAGAAGAAGTGATGCATGAAATGCGTGGAGGGCACAACTCTACTTCGGAGGCTGTGGGAAGGAAAGTATGAACAAGTGGTTCACAAATTTGGTTGCACTGCTTGGTCGATGGTACTCAAACTCTGTCTCACGCGAGATGAAAAGACGAAGCTGAACTGTGGCTGGGGGACGAGCACTTGTCGAAAATACACGTCGAAATGCTTTCGACGAAGTGATGCTCCCGACGAAAGCTCTTTCCCGATCACTTTGGTACACCAAGATGCAACTCCTAGTGTCTATCGGACCAGTGTGCTGACCTCATATGAGGCCAAATTGACCTCATATGAGGCCGACATAAAATAATCAAAAAATAGCTTTTAGCCATATTTGCACAGACTTTTCAAATTTTGAGATTTGAAAAGTCTTCAAACAACATCCATCGCATTGCGATAGAAGTTTTTAGTAGACGGATGGGTGAGAAGTGAAGGACGACGATCTCTGTTTACGTAGAATCGACTTCCTTCGTTACCGCCATCAAAGATGAGAGGGTAGAGGATGAAAGGAAAAACACTTCCACAGAAAAGCAAAAATATTTACTGAAAAAACTTGCCTTGAAAACTGACCTCATATGAGGTCACTTGTCCAATAGACACTAGAAAAAGGGAACAATGTCATCGCTGGACATGAAGAGCACATCCCAACACGTCGAACACGTTTTCAACGCACACACATGCACTCAATCAACTTGATCAGCATCTGTATGTTGTACTGTAAGTAATCTGCCCCAAACTACTTCGTGTACACGTACCTCGTTCGGTTCCGATCATTGCCGATTCAATTGTTTCCAAAACAAGAAACACCAACCCGAGCTGGACGTACACGTACTTTCGAATTCACTACCAGCCCTGCTGGATACAATTCAAACACGATAACACCGCCGAGGATGTGATCACCACATCCTCTTGCGGTCACCACATCGTGAACGCCCAAAGCTCCATCGGCAAACGCCTTGGTGGGCTTTTTGGAGATCCATGGTTCACCATTTCCAATCGGGAACGAAATCGTACAATCTGAGACACACCACCAGGAAACCCCTAGTTCAGGGTCACCGCTGTAGCCAGTTTTGGCTTGCTTCAAAGTAGCTTGTCTGCACGGTTAGGTGGGCCACCCACCCACAGTCCCACAAGCTGAATGAAGAACTGCTGGTAGCGCTTGTGGGTAGCAGATTGGGAAACACTCGATAAACGACATGGTTCCCAACCGAGGTTCACCCTGTCGCATTTAAGCAGCAGCTCTCTGCCCTCCCAGTAATCGACAGACATCAAACCCCGGCTTGGCACAGAAGCAGTGCCGTCGTTTGCCTCATCACAGTCACGACAAAGCAGTTGCTGTTTTCCGCCTCGGTTCCCACCAGCCCCTTTTGGCCGTAGTTCTTCAACTTTTACTATCTTTCCTTTCTGTTCGACGTATTATTTGGTCATGACGTTCCTGAAATACTTGTTCGCCGCCGTGGTGATCCAAATCTGCACAGGGCATCAGATTCTCACAGGGGAGACTGGACGATATGCAGGCTCCAATCAACACTCGCAGTCAGCATCTATTCACGGCCCACTTCTTCTTCAAGATATCTACATGCTGGAAAAGCTGCGTCGATTCAACCATGAACGTATCCCAGAACGCGTTGTACATGGACGAGGAGCAGGTGCACACGGTTACTTTCAACCCTACCGTCCCCTGGCTCATCTTACCAGAGCGAAGCTTTTCAACACCAACGATAAGACAGAAGTGTTCGCGCGCTTTTCAACTGTGATTCATGGAAAACATTCCCCGGAAACCGTCAGGGATCCAAGAGGATTCGCTATCAAGTTCAAGACCGAAGAGGGAAATTGGGATCTGGTTGGGAACAACTTGCCGGTGTTCTTCATTCGAGATGTTATCAAGTTTCCGGACATGGTGCACAGCCTGAAGCCCGACCCGGTCACAAACTTGCAAGACCCAAACCGTTTCTTTGATTTCTTCTCCGCGCTGGGCGGAATGGCCACCAACATGCTCACTCACATTTATTCGGATCTTGGGATTCCGGCATCCTATCGGTTTATGGATGGCAACTCCGTGCATGCTTACAAATTTGTCAACGCGGATCGAAAGGTCACATATGTCAAATTTCGTTGGTTTACCAATCAAGGTGTCCGAAACCTCACTCGAAAGCAGGCAGCGCGCATTCAGTCTGAGAGTTTCAGTCATGCTACCAAGGATCTTTACGACGCTATTGAACGTAAGGCTTTCCCGTCTTGGGAGCTGGCTATCCAAACCATGAAGCCGGAACAGCTCGACGACTTTGAATTCAACCCTCTCGATGCGACAAAGGAGTGGCCCGTAGATCAATTCCCTTTCACCCCAATCGGCAGAATTGTGCTTGACCGAGTCCCGGCCAACTTCCACATCTTCTCAGAGCAATCTGCTTTCGACCCGGGCAACTTCCTTCCCGCAGCCATCGAGCCTTCCGAGGACCGTTTGTTACAGGGACGTCTGGTGTCCTACCACGAATCTCAGACACACCGTCTTGGTTCCAACGCATTCCATCTACTCCCCGTGAACAAACCCATATCAGAGGTTCACACTTACAATCAGGACGGAGTAATGACCTATGAGCATGCATGGGATGGATCCATCAACTATGAACCCAACAACTCGCCGCATTCTTACCTCGAGGATTCTGCTTACAAGTACTCGAGCATGTCAGTTTGTGGAAGTTACCAACAGGCAGCAATTGAGAAGACTCTCAACTTCAAGCAAGCAGGTGAAACTTATCGCAGATTTTCTACAAGGGATCAAAATAATCTGGTGGACAACCTTGCTGCCGATCTAGTTCAAGTGCGGGCAGAAAATGTGAGGAATATGATGTGCGCACACTTTTACAAGGCCGATGAACAATATGGACGTCGCGTTGCGTCAAAGGTAGACTGCAACATGGACGTGGTCAAAAAGGTTGCGTTCGATCTTAAATGAGTTGTGGTATACAGGCACAGGATTGTTGGAGAAGCTATAAACACAACTAGAAACTTTAATAGAACATTCCAGTGAAGGTCTAGAATATTCCATTTCAATAAGTAGTCATTGAGGATCTGCGTTGGCGTATTATCTTTAGTCACCGTCATTAAACCTTCGAAAACGCCTATGTTGGAGAAAAGATAAACGCAGAAGATAGGAAAAGGTATGGGGCTTTGCATACAGACAATCAACTCAATTGCTTCCAATTTAATTTCAACCAGAGTGTTTTGACACAACAAAACCACATAGAGACATCCAAGATGGTAAACTATGAATGGCTGTGGGCCTATGCGGTACTGGCACTTAGGTCCTCAGTGAAGAAGAAAGTAAGAATGAAAGAGCACAAACCAAAACAAGTATGTTATGGCACATAGTTTAGATAGTGCAAAGGCATGAAAGTTGGAAAGCAGCCGATCAATAATTGGCAGTGGAAGAGAGGGCAAATGTTCAAAATACCATAGGGAAACCAAGGCAAAACAAAAGCGAGTAGACAGAGAGAGCATCCAAAGGATTATTGAACCAGACCAAGCTCGGTCTGCTCTCTGTTGCTGTCATTAGAGTATCTCAAACCATAAAGATAGGCTTCTTAAAAGAGATGCACTAGAGTGCGGTTGTAATCAAGCAGGCGACCCCGAAAGCCTGGACGTTATAACTGCGTGTACCCTTGTATATCCAGAGCTGTCAGCTCCAGGGGTTATGTAGCTTCATGGGATACGTTGTTGATCGAGTGACACGATATTGATATTCCAAGAGATGTGCAGTGCAATACTTGTATGTGACATGGAAGAGGTCTGTTCCATGATGAGCTTGCTGTGGAATATGGACATGAAAGAAGTGTTCAATGTAGTAAAAGACGATTCCAATGCACCGTAAAAGTGTTAGAAATGTATCCTGCCGGGCTGGTAGCCAATTTGGTAATACGTTTTAGCTGTGACAAGTAGTATTCAAGCCCAAGAGGTGATTGCCACTCTGAACATTCTGTACAATAAGCTAATCTACAACTTTCATCTTTCAACTGAACAATCTTTTGTTGCTTTTGTTGATGAGTGTCGGGAGACAGGCAGACGGAAAAGAAAGATGGGGGAAGAACCAAAGGTCAAAAAGAGAAAGCGAACGGAAGGGCACACCTCTGGCGAACTGGCTTCTGCCTTCGCCGAGCTCACTCCCGGTCTTCGGCCGGGAGCTTTTATTGTGTTTGCCCGCGACCTCTTTGTCGAAGAGGATCGCTCGAGGTCGGCTCAATGCGGATCCAGCAATGAACGCAAACCTCCAAAGAGTAAAGGAAATTCACATATGCAAATTTTACACGCGACTGTGTCAGCCCCATCTCGGTCCTACATTTTCCATCGCGGCTCATTCGGAGCAGCTGTTTGATCTGGTGAGCTGCTTGCTCCGTTCCACGCACCGCCCGAGGGATACGCGCCAGTGTACGCGTCCGTACACCTGTTCCGCCGCGTTGCTGTCGTGATATTTCACAACAGCGCCCCATGAGCTGCTCTGCGTAAGCTTGTGGTAGCTCAGTTAACCCTTTTGAAACTAAAAGCTTATGTCTGTTATAATAGACATAAGATCGTTATTTTATTGGTTGTCGGCGAAAATCCTTGGCGGTCAGCCTTCCATGTGTTCACTCTGCTTATGTCTAGCTTGATAGACATAAACAAATGCACATCATTGGCTTTCACCAGATCTGATTGTGATGAACACCAATCATACAGATGGTCGTGGCGCGCTACTATCTCGAGATAGTGGCGCTGTTTGCCTGTTCTGCGCTTTGCCTTATAGAATGCGTGTCCGAGAATGTCCGGACCTTCTCCCAGTTCACACAACACCTCTGCTACGTACTCCACAACGGCCAAGGCATCCGCCAAAACAAGTGGCCCGGACGTCTTTCAGATACCTCTTTTCTCTTGCGCAGCTGTCTTTATGCACACTGCGTCACATCTCATGAGCTTGTCATTCTCCCATCTGTGCTCTCGTAAATTTGAAGACGATGACGACTGCATTCTACAAAACGACGTAGAATGCAACGTTGAAGAAGCCCAAGGTATTTCGTATGATGTGGGTGACGATGAAGAGTTTCTTGTACAAGCATTGGGTCCCGCCGAAAAACAGCAGCTTTACGACACAGTTGAGTACTGTGGTAAGTGGCAGAGAGTAAGCGGACTGCATTTATGTCAACCACATCTTATAAAACGAGCGTATGCGCATAAAAAGAGTTAGGCCTATTCAGCCTCTTCCTCAACAGCACCTTCTTGAACTGCGTCAGGACGTGGACAAGTATAGAACTAATGAAAAGAGGGAAGAGAACTAAACATCTGCGAATGGATGAGATTCTTGCCTACTTGGGTCTGGAGTTGGCTACTTCAGTTCATCGTGTAAACCGATTACGCGATTACTGGGGCAAGTCAGAGCTACTGAGCAATCCCTTCTTCAAGAAGGTTATGGCAAGAGACACGTTTTTGAACATACGTGCAGCGTTACGACTGTATGCTTCGTACGAACCGGATATAGCCACCGTAGACCCACTCTGGCACAGTCGCCCTATTCTTGAACATTTCACGAGAAACGCTGCGGCTCTGGCGGTTCCCGTTGGTGTCAGCTCGCTCGATGAGAACACCGTGAGATGCAAAGGTCGCACCGCAGCCCGTTCTCATATGAAGAGCAAGCCCGTGAAGTTTGGAATTAGGTTCTATGCCGTCGTAGGCTGGTCGCATGCCTATCTGCATAGCATGCAAGATAATGGCTCGGGAAATAAGAGTGGGCATAGTCCCGTACAGAGGTATACAACCGTGTTTCGAAACCTACGAGGGGCTGTAGAACGGAAGCTTGATGGAAAATTGGTGTCGAAGACCGCCGCGTCGGCATTATGGTGTGCGCAGATGGCCCACCAGACTCAATTGCATGCAACACCACATGAAGGTCGCCTCATGGTGATGGACAACTTCTACACCAGGCACGTTTTAGCCCGACAGTTGCAGGCATTGAGTGATGGAGAGTGTAGAGTTTTAGGAACTGTCAGGCTGACTAACATAGACGGTCTCAACCGCGTCGCGCTAAGGCAGGCTATTGAAGAGCTGAAACATGCTAAGCGAGGAGAGTGGCGCCTCGTTCAAGTTTTAGAAAAGAGCGAGATTGCCAGAGCTCCCGCGACAGTGGCACAGAACGCCGGTTTCGTTGTCTTCAAGGACAGGACTGTTGTTTCCTTTTACACTAACGATCTTGCCGCAACTCCCACATCACGTATTCACAAACCCGACGACCACGCCCTTCGATGCGTACACGGACTGGCTCCACTACGGAGATGGACAGGAACCGAATCTCTGCAGCGCACGACGCTGCAGGTGCCAGCCATCGTAGTGGCATATAATCTGTTCATGAACAGTGTTGACAGATTTGATCAGTACCGATCCACGACCGCAACTCTGAGAAAGGAAAGAAGGGTAACAATGAGCATCATGACCTTTATCCTAGATGCTGCCATCATCAACGCGCACGCTCTTCTCGGCGCAATCTCGAATGCCGGAGATGCTATTGTTGACGCTTCGGTTATGAAACGGAGAATTATACACCAGCTCGTGATGGACAACGTTGAATACAAGCAAATCAGAGCCTCACTAAGACAGATAGCACCCAACCATAACAGTGAAAACTCCAGTGTAGCTCCAAATTTATCTTCAAACGCAATTCATCTGTTGTTTGAAACTCAAGGCAGAAACAGTGTCCACTGCATGCTATGTAACCTTTTGTCTACGAACGGAAGAGGAGGGTACACAATGTTCTCATGCACGGCATGCAAACGGGGTTTCCACGTCAACTGTTTTTCCTTTTTCCACCACTATGAAGCCTTTCGCAATGTTCGTCCACTCATATATAGGAAAGTGATGCAGTAAAAGGCGAAACTATCTTCAAAACGCCACCGCAACCGGCGCAATAAAGTTACATCAACTCTATCAACTGCAGTGGCCCCTTTCAAGAAATAAACTTACATTTCCTTGAACCCCATGTATGCTCCACGATCATCTGGCCATATCCTCCTGATTCTCTCCTGCACGCATTGCGGAATCTGGACGCGCCTTCCCTTCCCCAGTATACCGTATCGCTCAGAAACGTAAGTCTTGTAGGCAGTTTTGCGCAAATTGTTGTGGTGTTGGGCTTAAAAACTATGGGCGGGGTACGAAGCAACTGTTTTCGTCACAATAGATGTTGCCAACTGCGTCCAATAAGACGGTGTGCCTCCGCAGTGTCTGCACGCAACATCTTCGTTTTCGGCTGTTACACGCGGTAGGTTGAAAGAAATAACATGAAACTCGATTTTGGACGACTCATGTTCACTTCCTTCGTCAGTATGGTTTCCAACGGTCGACACTTCGTTCTTGGAAGAGCAAGGAGCGAAATGTTGTTCTTCGTCTTTTGGGCCGTCCATCATCGTTGCGAAGGGTGGCAGTGAAGAGGCCGTAGAAAGAGACGAGCAGAGGCAAACATACGAGATTGTCGCAAGTTGGGAGACGGTATGCACTTCGGTTCATCAGGGCCGCCTACTTTGCACTTCAAAAATGCATTGAAGCACTTGTACGTGCGCCAAAAAGAAGTGCACAAGTGTGCGTTTCAATCAACCTGTAGTGGGACCTGAACCATTCACTTGCCTCCCGTTCTTAGCGCTTATTGGTCTTTCCTTAAGTCTATCGTTGTGGACATAAGAATTTTTAGGGTCAAAAGGGTTAAATTGAATTCACGACGGCACGCTGCCGACTCGTGCCATTTGCAGAGACATCGTCGATATATTCCTGCGCCAGCACCGGGACATCCATTTTCAGTGACTCTAGAGTAACCCCATCCCGTTCTTCGTCCGAAAACCCTTTCCATTTAACTAAAAGCTGCACTTCACCGTCCTTTCTTCTTATATCTTCAAAGCGATCGATGACTAGCATTTCACCCTCCTGGTAGACAAGATGTTCCTTGAGCGATTCAGTCACGTTGTAGTCCTTATTTCGAAAGAACTTTAGACGCCGACCGTGAACGTCCTGCTTCTTTCCATTCAAAAGATCCTCCACAGTAAAGATGTACTCCGATTTGCACGAAACAACCCGAAAAGGTCCAATCCACAGCAAAGAAGGCTTTCTGCTTTTCTCACGTTTCAGCAATCCTCGAACAACAAAATCACCCTCGGTGAGATTGACTGGTCTGACGCCAGTCTTACGATTGTGCGCCTTGACGGCACTCTCGCGTTTTCGACGAGTGCGTATCGCCACATCCTTGTGCATGTTGTCGAGAGCAGTCTGCAACCTACCGATGTTCATTCTCTGCTTTGCTCTCACTTCTTCGACGCTTTGGACTTCGGCCACGCCTCCAACCTTTCTCTTGATTGCTGTCAACGGGGAATCCTGCGGCAAGCCAGTAAATGCGGTGAGTGGGCACCGGCTACCCAATCTCTCCAAGATGGAATTGTTTAGCGTCGACTGAACGATTGGAAGGACAGCAGGCCAGCATACCTGAGGAAGCTAAAATTCGGACAAAAGTGCTCTTGTAGCTCTCAAGAGTTCGCGACACACGACCTCGACTGTACCATTAGACCATGGGCAGTAGGCGAGAGTAAAGTAGTGCAAAGACTTCAGAGTCTCCCGCAAAAGATCGACTAGTTCATTCTTGAAATGAGAACCGCGATCGGAGACCCAGTGCTCTACGACACCAAACGATGCGAACCAGCGGATAAGTACCTCAGATACGGCTTCTACGGTAGCCTCCTTCGATGGGGTAAGCCAGAGATAACCACTATGGTCATCCTTCAGAACTAGGACGTAGCAGTATCCGTCTTCACCTTTCGACATGTAACAGAAATCGAAATGCAGCATCTTGTTTGGTAGGTCAGCGTGCAGAGCGTGTGCAAGTGGTCTGCGAATGATCGTACCTGCTTCTGTACAGAGGCAGTGTAAGCAAGAACGGACAAAGGATTCGACATCTTTCTGCATATGCTCCCAATAGAAATGCCTCTGTGGGGTAGCTTGAGTCACTTTCCAACTACGATGTCCTCCCATTCCGGTGTGTCCCGCAACGAGTATTCTGAGCTTCATCATCTGATCCTCGCTACAAATCTAATGGATTCCTTCCTCGTCCTTCCAACCTTCTTCTGTCTTCTTAAACCGCTTCGGCGGTTTCGAATTTGCGGTTTCTTGGGACGAGATAATATCCGGAAGCGAGGGCCAGTCCAGCCTAGAGTCTGTTCCAGGACTTATCGGTGCCAACAGTAGAGATTTGAGGCGGCCGATAATGCGAGAGCTGATGGTTGCCTGGCCCTGTACTCCCCATCTTGTCAGCATGTCTGCCCAAACATTTTGCTCGCCGGGAAAATGTTCGATAACGTATCGAAACGCGCTGAGTTTCAGGGCCCAGCGCATCAGTTTGCTTGCTGTGTGGCGTGCAATCCCGGGATTCTTCCCGTAGGGGTCGTATAAATATACGAGGTTGGCGTGGTCCGTGAAAATTGACACCTCCCGGCCAGTGATGAGGTAGTCGAGCCGGCACATTGCTTCGACTATTGCGAATCCCTCTTTCTCCGGCACGCTCCAATTCGAAGCAGATCCTGTAAAGGATCCCGACAAGAAACAAAGTGGCGAGTGGTCCTGTTTGTCAACATCTTCGTGCCGTTGCGACATCGGCACTTGTGTCAGAATTGCAGACCAGTGCGTATCTGACGCGTCCGTGAACAAACAGATCCTGTGGTCGGGTTTCGGGTGCGCGAGTTTCACAGAAGCGGCTAGTTGCTGTTTGATGGTGTCGAAAGCAGCATCGTGGTCAGCGCCCCACGAGCTGGTGATGGAAATCTTGCGCACGGCTTGCTTCGTACGTTTTCCAGCTTTGGAGTAGGCGGCCTCCATCAGAGCGTGTAGAGGCGCCACGGTCTCTGAATAAGCTCGGATAGAGTTCCGCATCCAATTCGTAGCACACAGAAGCTGTTGGAGCTGATCTGCTGCCGTAGGCTTCTTCATTTCCATCAGAGAAGAGAAATGTCGTGGGTGATACTGGATGCCTTCCGAAGATATTATTCTTCCACAGAACTGTACTTCCTTGTCAAACAAATTTGACTTTTCGGCGTGTATCTTGATGCCGACCTCTTCGCAAACGCAAAAGTATGCTTCGAGACTGTCTAACAATTCCGTTTCGTTCTGTGCGTAGAATAAAAAATCGTCAAGCCACTGAATCATCTTGTCCACGCGGCCTGCGAACTTTTCTTGCAACACGGCTTGGAAATGCGTCCCAGAATCACTGCCACCCTGGAGCACACGTCTGGAGGAGTAAATGCCAATGGGTGTCTGAATGGACATGAACTCCTGGGACCGTTCCTCCAAGGGTACCTGCCAGTACCCGTGTGCAAGGTCGATATTCGCAAAACAGGTGCTGCCGGCTACGTCCTGAAACTTCGATTCCAAGTGAGGCATAGACGGCTGGATTGGAATTGTTTGGGAGTTGGGTCCTCGGAGGTCTACAGTAAACCTTAGCTTGGTAGAGCCGGGCTTTGGTACAGCCAGGGCTGGGCTCGCCCATCTGGCCCTAGGGTTTTTGTAGATTGAGATATTTGGCCTTCTCGGAATCATTCAGTATTGAGGAAGCATTGTTGTGATCCAATGCCTTGCTGACCTGGATTACGAAAGATGCCACTGCTCCAGCGGGGTCTTCTTGGCACGGCGTGTAAGACGTTAACGCCAATGCGGCGTTAATCCGTTCCGAAAGATCTCGCGGCGACCGCGAAAGTGCGTTCTCAAACCACAGGTTGACCTTTTCTACAGTAGCCTCTTTGACAGTAATGGCATCCTGAATTTCTCCCATAATGCACAGAGCGTGTAAAGTACTGCTTTCGATACAGTCCTTAACACTTGCCACGGTGATTTGGTTGCCTTCGTCTCGATTGCGATTGACATCGTTGCATTTCTCCTTGTATGCTGCGTACTGTGTCTCGAACCTGATGAGGGCTGGTTGAGTGACTTTGTTAAGCTGAGGAGGTTTAATAAATGCAATAACACCGTAGTTTGAAGCCATAATTGCTCCCAAGGTGGCACAGGTTCCTGCACCGTTCTTGATTGCCTTCCTGCCGCCAAGTTCTCTTGCTCTTTGAGCCAAAGCGCTTTGTTGATGAGTGTCGGGAGACAGGCAGACGGAAAAGAAAGATGGGGGAAGAACCAAAGGTCAAAAAGAGAAAGCGAACGGAAGGGCACACCTCTGGCGAACTGGCTTCTGCCTTCGCCGAGCTCACTCCCGGTCTTCGGCCGGGAGCTTTTATTGTGTTTGCCCGCGACCTCTTTGTCGAAGAGGATCGCTCGAGGTCGGCTCAATGCGGATCCAGCAATGAACGCAAACCTCCAAAAAGTAAAGGAAATTCACATATGCAAATTTTACACGCGACTGTGTCAGCCCCATCTCGGTCCTACATTTTCCATCGCGGCTCATTCGGAGCAGCTGTTTGATCTGGTGAGCTGTTGCTCCGTTCCACGCACCGCCCGAGGGATACGCGCCAGTGTACGCGTCCGTACACCTGTTCCGCCGCGTTGCTGTCGTGATATTTCACAACACCTTTTCAATGGTCGGCTGCGGCTTGTGAGGAGAAAGGAACGGCATGTATGTTTGAGGCGATGCGCATCTGCTCTGCGGCGTCGCCGTCCGGCAGCATCGACAGCGGCGTGTTGTTGGCGTTGTTCTGTAATATAGCGGCGCCCACTTAAGCATTACGACCACTACCTGTGAATACATCACGACCATCTAGCTAGTATAAGTATATAGCTCATTCCAGGAGTGGAGCTACTCTTAGTCTAGTCATCGGCAGTTCGTCGGTCTTGGTTCTGGTAAAGATGTCCAGTACCAGTCTGCTCCAACCTTCATTACCTTACATATGGTAGCATCTACGGAGCCACTTGAATCACCCAGTCACGCAACAAAAAAACGACAGAAAACACAGTTAAAAGTAGTCCAGAGAAGATGCCAGAGCTGTGTAGTACTCACAGTAGGCCTCAAGCGCAGGACCACGACGGGTCAAAGACGTTGAATGGATTGCGCTGAACGTGACTTTCGTCACGAAGAATTGTCAAGCTTGTACATATGGGGAGACTTGACATGTCTAGAATGTGTCGGAACGGTAGGCCATGAAACATTCACGATTTAGGGCATTGAATTGTCGCTGCGCTGCAGGACAATGAGCTCTTCAAGTTTTGTTTATCACGGTATCAGGATAGCTAGAGGTGCCTTACGAAAGACCGAGAAGAAAAACTATCAGACGCCGATGAGAAGAACAAGCAATTACGAGCACGATATATTTTTAAAATGGTAAGAGAAGTAAATAAGGTAGGAAGGAAGAAGGGAGACTATAGGTTGTTTTCGGACCAACAACTATTATGAAAGGTTAACGATCCTACAATGCTAGAATCGATGAGGACATCGATTTTGAAAAGGAGGTGAATGTAATATAGTGGCGCCCACTAAAGCATTACGACCACTACCTGTGAATACATCACGACCATCTAGCTAGTATAAGTAGATAGCTCACTCCA
This sequence comes from Gracilaria gracilis, assembly GCA_030374805.1. Taxonomy (NCBI): domain Eukaryota; phylum Rhodophyta; class Florideophyceae; order Gracilariales; family Gracilariaceae; genus Gracilaria; species Gracilaria gracilis. The sequence continues at coordinate 714,292 of JARGSG010000200.1, forward strand.
GGAGTGGAACTACTCTTAGTCTAGTCATCGGCAGTTCGTCGGTCCTGGTTCTGGTAAAGATGTCCAGTACCAGTCTGCTCCAACCTTCACTACCTTACATGTTCTGCTTGAGCGACACAACGCGCGCGGCCCACGGACCGTTTGTGGCCACGCGCAGCGCAGTGAAGCGCCGTCTCTCCGCCAGCATCGATGCAGTGAACATCGTCGCCGCGCCGCAGTACTGTATCGCTTTCACGACGCCCAAGCGTCCGCCAAAAACGTCGCTGTGCAATGCAGTTCCGCCGTTCTTTACTCTATCGTTCACGGCGGCGTGGCGCGGCAGCAGCCTTTCCACTTGATTCGAATCGACGATTGCGGTAGCCTCGCGCAGCCCGGGCAAATGTAACAGTACCCGCCCCCACCTCCGCCGCCAACGGCGCGCTCTCGACTCGACCCGACGGATGACAAGGCTCCGAAGCGCGTCAGGCCGTTACTGTAAGTACAGCCGATTACGCATTGACAGTAACGCTCACATGCCAAAGTGTACACGTTCACGTATCCGGCACTTTCCGTCAGTTTGCAAGTAAGCTACGTAGGAGCGCGCATATTCGAAGAGACGCCAACTGTGTTTGCGAGGAAGTTGCATTGCTGCGCGTGTGCGCTGCTGGCACGGCCATGTTCCTGCGCCCGTTGTTGTAAGAAGTGCAAAATTATCAGCCTCCACGTCGAGAGGCTGATAATTAAATGCAGTCGTGTGACCACGCAACTGTCGGACTGACAGTTGCGTGGCCTTTTAGATAGTAGTGTGCATTGCTCGTTTCCCATTCATGAAACGCGCAATGCCTATAAAAGCAGGGTGCACCGAGGAGTTCGGCCGCTCCTCCTTTTATCATCCTCATCATTTTCATTATCTAAACACTTATCTATATTTTTCCTTGCGCGCTCCCTTCTCCGCGCGCTTCAACCGTCCTATTTCTACCACATTCGAAAACTAGGTAACTTTGAATAGACAAGGTATGTTTACCTATTTTTAATTTAGATTTTAATATATTTTTCTATGGTATTTCTTCCAGATTGCTTTGGTTATAAGACCAATGAATCTGAATTTATATGTCTTAGAATACAAATTATTCAATTTTTGTACGAAAAATAACCCAAAACAAATAAATAAATGTCTGTCTAAATTTGCAAACATTGGCTGAGGTAAAGCACAAAAACAATAATTAACTCAGTATTTTTACTTCTCCGTTGCAACCATCTTGCTGATTAAAAAGCGCATACGTGACCGACGTATACGAGCTGTAGTCATGCACCTCGCGATCGTTGTTAAAGACGTCACCCACGTGGACAAGGAGCAAGTCAAATCGACCACCGCCGCTACCAGACCAAAAATTATCGAACCGTGCTGGCGTGCTGCGTGGGGCACCCGCTTGCGTCAGCACCGCACCAGTGTTCAACTTCACAAGATGCGAAATCATCGAGGTCAAAGACAACAACGTACCTCTTACTATGACCACTTACCTGGATTGCCTTTACGCTAAAGAATTGTCGCGCGCTAGGAGTAGAGAACGCCATTAACGCTTCACGGCCCAAAAGATGAGAGCCTGCCGATCATTATCCGGTACAATCATGTACCTCGGCTCTGCGGTGCTCCCACAGGCATCACTGGTGACATATAAAATGCAGCAGGAAATTGGCAACTTGCGCGTGGTACACTTCATAGAAGCAAACGGAATGCTACAAGAGACCTGCCGTTTAAAACCAACGGTCAAGTACGTCCGAACATTGGGCCTAATGTCAGCAATCCTCATCAGCCTTTCAGATGCCTCAAGTGGAACTAATGAGCTCGCATACGGTCAGAAGGGTGTCATATGTGTAGTGCAACGCCCTCTGATGGAGGTCTCTGACTACTTTGTCATATTCCGACCTGTCGGGCGGGTGCTCCAAATGGGAGTATATGAATAGTAACAACCACTGTAGTGGGAGGGACACGTGGGACACGGTTGAGCCAGAAGGTTGGCCACGTACACGTGGGACGGGCGCCACGGCGCGTGGGTAATTACCACTGGGCGTGGGCCTAATTTAGTTAGTTCATTTAATTAGTGTTGGTGCGAGCTCACTACTTAGCCCGGCGGCGACCTCGCTGCCGTGCACAGTAAAGTTCCCCCAACCAGGATTGGCTCTATACTTCTTCGCCTTCGGCGGTCATCGACTCCTTCCAGGAAAGAGGCTCCGTTGCCTACGGGTATTGTATCCTCCATGCGTCACCTAAAAGGACCCATTCGTGGAAGTGTTTTCCGCTTGTGTCGCGTTCGACCCTGTACGGGGATAACCCCGGTGTTTACCGTAGCCCTTTTTGCCCTTTCCTCCTTTTCCTTCTTTCCATCCCCCGCTCTCGCGGATTCCTTTTCTCCTTCCCCCCTTCCGTGGACTCGTGCCTCTCTTGAGGGCCCGTTCACCCACACACGTGTTGCCAACACCGATCCTTGCTCAACTCTCTACGCCCGTCGTGACGGCTTGGCCTCGGCTTACACCCGACTTCGTCGTGCCTTGTTAGAGAGGCTCTGTCTGCTGACTACCCTCCTACGGAGGAAGATCTCGGACGTCTTCGTGGTGTCTTTCCGCCTCTGGCGTTGCACTAGAAAGTGGTCTCCCGACTTAGAATCGGATATTTGGTTTAAAACGTACTCGTGTGTGTTTTCCCTCTTTGAGGTTTCGTTTCTACTTCTGGAAGTTTCCCGTTGCACGGTTGGTTGAGAAATCATGTCTCGAAAACCGTCTGAGAAGAAAGCTGCGGTTACTCGCAGTCGTTCTCACAGTGGTAGTGTCGCTGGGGATGATCGGTTCGTCTCACGCATCCCCAGGCGTGCTGGCTCCACCCTTGGTGTGAACAATCCGTCCAAGACGTCGGGCCAACAACCGGTGCACAGGACACTCCCCTTCGCCCCGTTGCTTCCCCCTACTGATGCCGCTGGTCCGGCCCCTGCCGTTGCTGCCGCAGCTTCGTCTGCTACGGCTACACCCGCGGCCGCGGTGGTTCAGTGCCATCGGGAGGAGGACAACATCCCCCAGGGTATAACTCTGGAAGAGCAGTTGCGTCAGCTGCGCACTGCTCACAACTCCCTTGTAGGGGTGGTCAACATTCTACGCCGACAGGCGGACGACTCCCCTGCAACGGGTATTTCTGCGGATTTTCGTACGTTACGGTCCGACGTCAACAAAATGTTGGAGTGCTTTGGTCATCCCGCCACCTTCGTAGAAGGAATTCAGGACCGATTTGATCGCGTAAGAGACCGCCTGGAGATGCTGGAGCAAACCATTCCTATGGATGCTGCCACTCCAGCGGAGCCGGTCGCTGTGTCGCACAGGGCCAAGAACTCGGCACGCGAGAAAAACCGCCCCAAGCGAAAGGGCCAACAGGACGATCAGGGTTCAGACTCGTCTACTTCGTCGGATGCGGACCCGAACAACTTGGACAATGCTGACTCGTCAGACTCGTCGTCTGACGAAGACCGTGCTATACGGGCGTCACGCTCTAAGCGGTCTGCATTCACGCAAGGTGCGGTTCGTGCTCGTACAAAAGGACGGAAGCACGCGGGCTTGAAATTCCTGAAGCCCACCAACCCTCTCTACGAGAAGCTGTTGTCGTACCGGTATTACCGTTTGGAAGACTTTTTTTTGGATCGAACACCCCGTGGTACGGGCAAGGTGAAGGACTGCATCAAACGGATGCAGCTCTCGCTTCGTAACCAGTTGTTTACTGGAGAAGACCCAATCTTGGTGCTAGATTTTCTCGCCCGCTTCGTCGCGGAAGCCGATATACTCGGGATGAACGAGGGACAGGCCTACATTGCCTTACCGTATTTCTTACGTGGTGTGGCCGAGGACCAGTATCATTCTGTAAGAGGTTCTTCGCGGGCCTCCGAAGGAGGGGTTACTTGCTGGCCCGAAGCAGTGCAATACCTATTACAGTCATACGCCACAAATGGTGCCATTCAGTCGGCGATACTCGCTCTGCGAGACACACGTCAACGCTCAGGCGAAACGGAAACCGATTTTTCGTACGCCTGAACAAGGCTTTCCACCGTTGTGGTAATGTCTACCCCGCTGCAGAGCGTTGTACGATGTTCATCGACGGACTCGACCCGGCTATCTGGACTTTGGTCGCCCGCTATCGCGAGGACAGGAGGAAGATCACCTACCTGGAGCTCATCCAGCATGCAAGAGCCCAAGGTGACTACCTCCGCGCCATAGCTCCGAGTACTCAGTCTAAGTCCGCCAAGGCGTTGTTGATGGAAACGAAATCCCCATCTCTGTCGCTCGTCGCGGATGAAGCACCTCCGAAGGAGTACGATAACGTCCAGCTCGCCCACGGCGATATCGGCTCCATTCCGACAACGGTCCTCCCGTAGACGACGGATGCCTCCTTCGAGACCGCTCAGGACGGCACCGTGCTTTATGCCGATGCTCCCCGAGTTCGCGGGCCTTACATCCCGTACTCGAACGGAGGAACCCACTTCCAACGACCAGGATGGCAGGACAGCCGCCCAGCGGGACGTTTCACGGATAACCGGAATGGGACCCTTCGACAGGGTAGGCAAACATTGATAGCGCTGATATGCCATCTCTGCTATACCCATCGTCACACGTCACCCCAGTGCCTTCTCTCCTTGAGAGATCTGGGCAAGGTGACGGTGAACTATGAGGCCCTCACTCCAGAGGAGAAGCGTTCCGTCCCAATGACGTAGTATCTCCTGGCCAAGACGGACTCCGCCCACGTCGTACCGACAGCGCCGACCTACCAGCGTGCTGTGGCACAGCCGGCTCATCCGGTAGCACCGGTACACCCCGTCGTGAACGATCCAAACACCGCTGTTGCGGGACCCCGAGGCCAACGTGCCCAAGCACTCGTGGTCGAGGAACCTGAGCAGCCGCCGCAGGCTGAAGCCCAGGGAAACTAAACGAGGGAGTCTCCCATTCTGGAGAGATGTCCTCAGAGCAGAGGCTGCCGACGTCCGAGGCGACGCCGCCTCGCTCCCCGGTGAAGATACTTTCGAGGAAAGACACCGCTGACGCGGAACACTTGGGTGTTCTTCGTCGACTGTGGATACGGGTAAAGAAAAACCTGTTCCCGGATAGAGTCCTCGTGATGGCCAAGCGTAACTATAAAGTTAACGCCGACCTTGGCCTCAGTACCCAGTTTATGGTGCGCACTCTCACTGTATTAGACACCGGTGCAGGGCCGAACTTCATCGTGGAGTCCCTCCTGCCACCGCTGCTGCGGACACTTATTCGCCGCGAAGCGACGCCCGAAGTCGCCGACGCGAATAACAACCCGTTACCAACGGTGGGAACAATCGACTTAGTCCTGGGTTTGGGGACCTCCGTGGTCAAGCTCGACTTTGTGGTATGTCGGTCATTGGCTGCCCCAGTTATTTTGGGATGTGATTACTGCGACAGATTCGTCGACGCAATCAGACCCCGCCTCAGGCGTGTGGAATTCGAAGACGGTTCGTCGGTCCCGATAGTTCGTCGGCCGCTGAAGCGTGCATCGAGGAAACAAGTTCCACTACCTGCTGCACAGGAATCACCACCGGCGACTCGTGAGTCCACAAAACTCCGCCTCGCAGCGTTGGTATGCATTCCACCAGAATCCCAAGTAATGGTGCAGGTCCATTCCCGTCAACACGGCCTTCGGGTTATTCAACCCATTTCCTCGTTGTACGAGAAGTATCACCTCGCAGTGGCGAACGGTGTTGCACAGGTGTCACCGACTGCTCATTTCCGGATACTTGTTGCCAATCTTGGCAACATCCCCCAGTATCTGGTAAAGAACCAGGTCATTGGATCGGTCACACCGCACCCACTCGCGATGCTCCCTACCCGAATGAAGGCTGCCGATGTCCTCAGTTTGGGCTCCTCAAAAGAGGGCGACAATCCGGGACACCCCGACGTTCCGTCTAAGGAGGGGGAGGATACTCCCGTCACAACTCCGATGTCAACGGATAAATTGCCGAGTGACTCGGAAGCCGCGCCTGCGCCTACATCCGGTACGGAACATGGCCCAACGAGCTATGACCGGATTGATGCCGTGAAGGCTCTTGAGGAGCTCGATCTCGGCCACGTGCCGGAATCACACCGTGAACGTCTGAGAGATATGTTACGGGAATTTACCCCAATGTGGGATGGATCTCTTGGTGAGATAAATACAACGGAACACCGGATTGATTTGATACCGGACGCGCGACCCGTTTCGCAACCCTCTTACAGGGCAGGACCGAAGGCTCGGGAAGAAGAGCAGTTCCAAGTGGACAAGATGCTCCGCGCAGGCGTGATTGAGCCCGCTCAGTCACCCTGGGCGTCCTCAGTAGTACTGGCAATCAAGGCCGACGGAACCTGGAGGTTCTGTGTCGACTACCGCCGGCTCAATGCCCTGACGATCAGAGACACGTACCCAATCCCTCGCATGGACGAGTGCATCGATTCGCTCGGAAACGCAACCGTATTCACGGCATTGGACGCCAATTGCGGATACTGGTAAGTCCCCGTAAGGGAGGAAGACCGCGATAAGACCGCGTTTGTTTGTCACTCTGGGTCTTTCCGCTTCAAGCGTATGCCGTTTGGTCTTATCAACGCCCCCGCTACATTTCAGCGTGCTATCGACATCCTGTTGAACCGCTTTAAGTGACGGACGTGTCTAGGTTACCTAGATGACATAATTGTCTTCTCCAGTAATCTGGACGATCATCTCACCTACGTAAGGGAGGTAGTGACCACACTGCGTGACGCAGGAATTTCCCTCAAGCTGAGGAAGTGTGAATTCTTCACAGACACCGTGAAGTACCTGGGCCACGTTATCCGTCCAGGACGGTTGTCGATCGAGGAAGCTCGACTGAAGTCCCTTGCCAAGGCGAAGAAGCCGCGAACCCAAACGGAATTGCGCTCCTCCTTGGGATTGGTCAACGTCTACCGACGGTTCGTCCCGAATTTCTCGGATATCGCGGCACCCCTCAACGCACTACTGCGAAAAGGCCAGCCACCGAAACTGGTACCCTTCACCCCTGTCGAGACAGAGGCGTTTAACTCCTTGAAGGAGGCTGTCACATCTGTTCCGATTCTATCGTTGCCAAAACCCGGACTACCGTACTCCGTGGACACGGATTCGAGCGACTACCAAGTGGGTTGCGCTCTTTTCCAAACCACCCCCGAAGGGGAACGTAAGCCCATTGGTTACTGGTCGCGCTCGCTCAATGTTCATGAACGGAATTACTCCGTTTCGGAGAAAGAATGCCTCGCCGTTGTGTGGGCTCTGGCAACTCTTCGCCCCTATCTTATGGGTGTGCACTTCACCGTGTACACGGACCATTCCTCGCTGAGGTGGTTAATGAACATCTCCGACCCGTCGGGACGCCTCATGTGATGGAGGCTCCGCCTAGCGGAATTCGACTTTCAAGTCGTGTATAAGAAGAGAGCGCTGAACACACAGGCCGACGCACTGTCGAGATTACCCACGAATGGGGAAGCCCTCCCCTCGGGAGACGATGAGATCCCTTGTTTCGTCGCTAACGAGGTGGACACGGAAGATCCGGAAAGTGAAATCGACATTTGGCCAGAAGACTGGGAATTTGACGATGAATTGGACGAACTACACGTGGGAAACGAGAATGGGGCTCACAAGCCCCTACCGGGAAATTTTGTCCCGGTAACACCGGAGGAAATGATCCGAGAGCAGCATGGTGACCCGTTCTGCGTGAACATTCGTGCCCGTTTAAACGGTGGTGCGGTCCTCCCGTTTGAGGTGAACGACATCGGCTATCTCATAAGAATGGTCGAGTCTAACCCACAAGTGGTGGTCCCTCACACGCTGCAAACGCGGGTACTCCGACTATCGCATTACGCGAAGCTGGGCGGCCACGCAGGTGGAAGGAAGTTATACCTAACCCTGAGAAGGGACTTCTACTGGCCCGCCATGGCGGTCGATTGCTACGCAACAGTGCGGCTCTGCACGGAGTGTGCGAAAAACCGGGTGAAGCTCCGGAGGAACTCAAAGAAGATGATGCTATTCCCCGCAAGGGCGCCCCTCGAGTTTCTCACAATCGATATACTTGGACCCCTCCTGACGACCCGGAGAGGTCACAAGTTCTTGCTCGTAATAACGGATCGTTTCTCGAAACTGGTTCGGACTGTCCCTCTGAAGAGGATCACCGCTTTTACGGTAGCCCAGGCCTTCGTGAAGCACTGGATTTTTGTCTACGGTACACCGGTTCAGGTACTCTCCGATAACGGGAACCAGTTCGCATCGCGGTTTTTCCAAGATGTATGTCGCATCCTGGATGTAAAGAACCTGTTCACTACAACCTACCACCCCCAGTGTAATGGGCAAGTCGAGCGGTTCAACCGGACGATGCTAGAATCTCTCCGTTCTTACGTGGCCGATCACCCAAAGATATGGGACCTGTACACTGACGCGCTGACGTTCGCGTACAACACGCAGGTACATAGAATCACCGGTGTTTCACCGTTCGAGTTAGTACTCTCCCGTACCCCCCACCGCTGGCGTTGGAAGCACAGCCTACGCTGGGTAATTTCCCCTCTGTGGGTGACTACCGCCAGAAATGGAAGTAATGGCTATCCAAGTTGGTACCCGCCACTCGCCAATCCATGGCGAGGACTCAAGGCACTTACAAGCGTGATTTCAATGCTTGCCTGCGAGGAGGGAACACACAGCCAGTTAAGGCGGGTACCTACGTCTTCGTACGGAAGGAACACTATAACCCTGATAGGGAGAAACGCCATAAGCTCTCGCCCGCGGCGGATGGATCATTCAAGGTAATCTCCGTCGCGGAGGACACAGTGGTACTGGAAATCAAGGACGCGCATGAGCGGACCTCCCGCGATCGCGTGGTCTTGGCCCCACCACCCTCGTCTGAGGTCGTACTGGCACCTGCCAGCCCCGTGTCTACGGAATCAACAATCCCTGAAACTATCGTGCTGAATCGCCCACTGATTCTACCACACCCGAACCGGGGACTGTCCGACCTACCGATGGACTCGGATACACCGATGATATTGGAAAGTATTGCTGGCCAGAATGGCCATCTCTCTGTTCAGCCCGCTCGCGGGAACACTACCCGCGTGGTGGAACGCTCTACCCCATCTCCTGCCGCTCCGTCTAAGGAGGGGGAGGAGGTCACTTCTGCTGAAGGTTCTCCGCCTTCGCAACGAGAAGAAGACATCCGTGGTGACCGCCAGGCTGCTGCAACACCGGAAGTCCGGTCAGACATGCCGCTGCAGGCGGAGGAGCTACACGCTGAAGCGGACAGAACAACCACACCCTTGCGCAAGACGAACCGTGACCGTGTCCTGGTACCAGCTCAGCTGGGTTCTAAGGAACCAACCCCACCGGGGACGGCTCCGAACAATCGGTCGCACGCGCCCACCGCAACGGCGGACGCGGCGCTGAAACCCGCCGCTGGACGCGGGACGGCAACCCCTGTACAAGGGGAGGCCGACACCACAAGGCCACCCACGGTTGCGGAAGTTCCGAGTGTCTCGGTAGACCCTGGCATCGTTGCCAGACGGAAACCGGTCACCCGGGATGATGTTCGCGTCATGGACGGCGAGGACACGCCATCTGAGGCGGAAATCCTCCAAGTAATGGGTGCGGCCCGCGCTGCACCCAGTACCGCTGGAAGTCCCACCAGGAGCTCGGAGTCACCGGAAGTAACCGTTGGGAACGAATCGCCACGGCGCGGCCACTTGGCACGCGCCGGAAAGGACACCCTGTCCAGGGAGGCGGATCGCCCCACGGCGCCCCACGGCCACAGGTCAGTGAAGTCACGTGCAAGCACGGAGGGCACGCGTGGCGCTGCACCACTCGCAGCGCAACGCGGGAAAGCCGCGACGAGCTCGTCGGAACCACCGTCAGTACGGGTTGAATCACGCAGACTTGCGGTTCGCCCCGAAGCAGGCAGACTTGCGGTACGCACACCGGAACACCCGCCTCCACGGAGGACCACCCGGTCAACCGCGACGAGCGTATCGACACCGGACTCGGAAAATTCCCCTTCGCAGGGCGATAGGAGCACAGCTGTGACGACGACTCGGCAAGGCGGGCAGGTGTACGTACAAGAGTACATCGTCGACCGAATTGTCGGGCATTCCTGGAATCAGGAGGGTATACTACGCCACCACGTTCGTTTGTACGGGTATGACCCGGCTCAGGACACCGCCGACCCGATCGAGCATCTCCCACGTTCAAAAGTGGTTCAGTATCACCGTCGAACGGCAACAGCCCCACCAGCTACGCTGGGAAGTGCCCAAGTGGGATGAGGGAGAACCGTCGAAACGGGAAGAGCTAAAGATGAGGAGTACACTTCATTGACGGGAAGAGATCACCGCTCATGCGCTGACACACCGACCATGGTCGTGCACAATGTTTCGCGAACATACCCGAGGGGTTTTTCACCCAGCTTGCTGGTCATTACGTGGCAAGCACGGTTTTCCCTGTCGGAAGGGTGTGCATTTCCGCGCGCACCGCGTGAAGGAGCCAGTTCACTACCGGTGACTACAAGAACACGTCATAGACGGAAGGAACCCACAAGCAGGTGGTTTTTATTGCTACTATTCGGACCCAGTCTTACTCGTCATCACCACTCCCCTCGTTCGGAGGCTGGCCACCGCCGAGGCGTTGCGCCAGGACTTCCCGCATTGCGGAAAGGTCGCCAGTCGCAGTATCGGCGCCGAGCCCCACCCCTTGGAGAACTGCGCGATGACGGCACCGGGATTCCCGCCCGTCTGAGGAGTATTCCCGGCAACCGCCGTGGAAGTCGGAACAGCCGAAGCTGACGCCGACACCGCAGCGGCGGGCCCAGACTCCTGTGGGACAGGTTCTTCATTCTCCGGAGGAGTACCGACAACCATCGCGTCGTCATCACCGCCCGCCGCGTCGGATGCGTTATCCAACATGGGTTCATTCTCCCCGCTAGAGCCGTAATAATCGTCCGAGTCGACAAACCCAATCGGGTGACCATCTGGGATTTTCCTCGGAGCATTCCGGAGTTCGGCCGCTTCCTCAGCGGAAATCTCCCGTTGTTCCCACGGATCGAAGTACACGAAATCCCCCGCCAAGGCGGTATTGGGCCCCAGACCTGGGCCATGTCCACCGCCGCCGGTAAGCCGGCCACTCTGCCCGATCGGGACCGCTTTCCGGTCAATACTGTCGATATAGTCGAGTAACTCGAGGACCTCTTCGGCATTAGCCTGACCCCCAAGGGGGATAGTCATATCGAGTTGACGGATACCACCCCGCACGCGCGGATGAAGGAACCGCAGTCCGTACTGGTGATAAGCCTCACTGAGGATGTACGCCGCGGCGCGGACGGCCCACTCGGTGCCTACCACCGACCAAAGCCCGCTACGCGGATCCGTTAGGAGGTATGACCCTAAATAGGTGAACACCGGAGGCAGCTCTATGTAGCACCCCCGGCATGCCTCGAGCTGAGCCCACCAGGCTGGCAGAGGGACGTACCGACCTTGTCGGTGAGTGGGAGCAATACCCTCCACCTCCATGTTTTGATACGGAACGAAGTACCCGAAGCGGGAAAGGCAGCGACGCTCGAAGCGGATGAATTCCTGAAGGAAGGAGGACCGGTAACGACGCGCAAGATAGCGGAATTCGGCCCGAACGATCGGTCGTTGCCAGCACAAAGCTTCCTGCCCCACAACCGGGAATCCTCGCCAAGCGAATGTCTCCAACGGCGACAGCCGGTCGCAATGGCTCATCTCCCCGCGGTGGCGGTACTGCTCGACGTCGAACCTCATCTCTTGCGGGATGAGGAACTTGAACGGAGCCCGGCTCTGCCGTTGGTGTCCAATCCGCACCAGCGCGGCGTGAGCCTGAGCTCGGGACTCGCCCGCGTAGCGGAGAACCTGGTGTGCAGGTATGGCAACGCGCCGGCGCCAATCCCACGAAGTGGTGACGATAGCTAGCAGGTTCCCGAGGAGACGCTCATTGCCGTCGACGTACTGAGAAATCAGCTCGTCGTCGAACACCGAGATCGGGTGGAACCACGGCGCAAGCCAGAGGCGCATAGCCTGTTGCCGATTGTTCGGGTTGAGTTCTACGAGGGAGTCGTAGGACGGCCAATTGCCGCCCGCCCCGGAGCAGGTTGACGCCCCAACTTGGGAAGGGATCGCCACTGTCCCGGACGGTTGTCCCTGGTTCGCACCAGTCTCCTGCCCGCCTTGCGGCAAGGGCACGGAACGGAAGCCGGTGAATCCCCCTGATTGGGGTTGCTGAGAGCCACTCATGGTGAGGTCGATGACAGGAGTCGGAGGAGCGTGGTAGTTGGTAACCGAGGTGTCGGGAAGAGATGCTGGAGCAAGGGCAACTGCGGATGCAGGAGTGTGCGTTGGTGGAGAACGAGAAGTTGCCGGCGAGCCGGAAGAGGGCGTCCTTTTATCCTCCATGGTTGCCGCCGTCGTTTCTTTCTGTGAGGTGATACTTCCGCCTAATGGGGGGATATGTAGTGCAACGCCCTCTGATGGAGGTTTTGACTACTTAGTCATATTCCGACCTGTCGGGCGGGTGCTTCAAATGGAAGTATATGAATAGTAACAACCACTGTAGTGGGAACGACACGTGGGACACGGTTGAGCCAGGAGGTTGGTCACGGCGCGTGGGTAATTACCACTGGGCGTGGGCCTAATTTAGTTAGTTTATTTAATTAGTGTTGGTGCGAGCTCACTACTTAGCCCAGCGGCGACCTCGCCGCCCTGCACAGTAAAGTTCCCCCAAACAGGGTTGGCTCTATACTTCTTCGCCTTCGGCGGTCATCGACTCCTTCCAGGAGAGAGGCTCCGTTGCCTACGGGTAGTGTATCCTCCCTGCGTCACCTAACAGGACCCATTCGTGGGAGTGTTTTCCGCTTGTGTCGCGTTCGACCCTGTACAGGGATAACCCCGGTGTTTACCGTAGCCCTTTTTGCCCTTTCCTCCTTTTCCTTCTTTCCATCCCCGGCTCTCGCGGATTCCTTTTCTCTTTCCCCACTTTTGTGGACTCGTGCCTCTCTCGAGGGCCCGTTCACCCACACACGTGTTACCAACACCTATCCTTGCTCAACTCTCTACGCCCGTCGTGACGGCTTGGCCTCGGCTTACACCGGACTTCGTCGTGCCTTGCCAGAGAGGCTCTGTCTGCTAACTACCCTCGTACCGAGGAAGATCTCGGACGTCTTCGTGGTGTCTTTCCGCCTCTGGCGTTGCACCGCAATATGTGTAATCAAGTTCACGACTTCTATAGTATAGTGGGCCCGAGTCGGTGTGCATTGTAAGCGATTGGCCGTTCACGTACGAAGGGGTAGTGCACGGCAGATGGGTTCAGTGGCACCGCCACGTTTATGATTTAGTGATCGATTGTCGGACGTGTTGGCACAACGTATACGTTGGACACGTGTGCTGGTTGGGTGGTGACCAGGCAAATTAGACCGATCGTACAGTAGTTAGTAGGGGGCCCAAACCCGATATTTAGTTGTAGCTCGGATCTCCCCAGGCCCCAATCGTAAACGTCAAGCACCTTCTGCCGAACGTCTTCCTTGTCAACTTGCGTTAAACTAGACCGCACGGCTACTTCTTTATTGGGTTTATCATACCGTTCGTACCCTTCCCCACGTTCCTGTACGTGCCTGGTGATACCAACCGTCCACTCCACCCTCGACCGCCCGGTGCTTCCGCCTTTAAACTCCGCTCGGACTCATTACAGTCACACGACTGTACGCTGCCGCCGCTCCCGTCTCAAGACCACTTCGGACTCTATCCCTTTTTGTGCATTATAACACAACGTTTTTCGACGACCAGCCCATCTTCCATCCTTTTTTTTTGGTGTAACACGAAGCAACGACGAGGTACATACTCTTCATTCGGTGCTGAGACATTGGTTTGCTCAGAAGCAACAGATTGTGGGTTTGACATGAGGGAAACCTTGAACGGCATCTTTCATCACTGCAAAATTTCCCAACCTATTCTTGTGGATGCAAAGGCAATCTTTGACACGATAACTACCCTACATGAGTGCCGAAAGAGTTTCGGCTTTGCCAAACTGTCACAATGATAATAGATGCATTCCAGTCGAGGGAGCTGGACATGGTGACTGGGAGCTTGGGTACTCCGAACATTGGAGTTGCAATAACGAAACATAAAACTAAACATCCATCCAATATGAACAACATGCTACGTGAAGGGTCCTGGTCTATCGACATCGCGAAAAGCAAAAGACATAGCTCCGAATCCTGGATATGATAAGTCCTCTATGGTTTTCTGGCAGGGTGCTACCGCGACGGGGTGTGTGAGAGAATGACGTACAGTTCTCCTACTAACGTACAAACTACATCTACTTTGCTCTAAGTAGTACGTCACATAGTTAGGCGAACGGCCGCTTAGTATCCCTAAATTGAAGGACAACACTCGTAAAAGGAGGCTTCGAGGACTTAGTGAATTTTCCGCATTGATGCGTAGAGTCGATATATGAGCTGTACCGCCGCTGGCGGGGTGTTGCGCTCCAACTGTTTTTGAGGTTGTACACGTGGGATGTACGGCCTGAGCTATCGCCCAGCGGGCGTGACGGGAACACGTGTTGCACGGATACCCAGGAGGCGATGCCACTAGCATTGCTGTATTTACTACATATATTTGATACTTTATTTGGCCGGTGCGCCCACTGTCAGGGGCCGCGCCGAGCTCACTACTTAGTAGGTTGAGCTATACTTCCTCAGTAAATCACCCTTGTCAAGCAAGGGCTTCCTGGCTCTAGCTATCACGCCTTCGCGGGCTGTTCACCTCCAAGTGGAGTGACAACCGCGTTGTTCACGTATAGTTACCCACCCTTGTGGCGCTTAGAGTATTATCACTGCGTCTGCGTGTCGTCACGACTAATGTAGTATACTCGCCCCAGTATTGGGTTTCGTTTGTGTGTTACGCACCTATCCACACTCTTCTGGACCCCTTTGCCTCTCTTTGGGTTTTTTCTACTGCCCGCTCTCACGTGGCTCGCCGTCCGACATCGTGTGGCCGCCGTTCCACTCTTACGAGGCTCAGTCTTGAGACCGCTCTTCGCACGTGTCTCTACACGGTACCCGGTCTGCAATGTACACTCCGACGCTCGTCGTGACGGTTTGACTTCGGTTTACACCTGGCTAGTCGTTTTATTCCTGGAATGCTCCGTTCGCTGTGCTACCTCCACGAGAGGAAGATCCCGAACATCTTCGTGGCTATTTCGCTCTTCCCGCCAAAGGCGGTGCACTACAAAGTGGTCTCCCGACTTAGAAATCGTGCTTTTGGATTGATTCCGAAGTTCAGTTCATTCTCGAGACTGCTCTCGTATCTTTTATCTTCTTTAGGAGGTTTATTGGAATCCCCAGCCAATTGGCTGTCGGTAATCCTGTTGTATGGTTGTTTTGATTATGTCGTCATCGGATCGTCCGAGGAAGCGCAGTCAGACTGGACGCACGGATCCACTGCCTCTCTCGCGGATCCCGACCGGTTCACAGTCCCGTACGGAAGGGGTACCGGATGCCTACGTCGCTTTGACAATCTCTAAATCTCCGGCCACGACGTTGAATAACCCTCGTCGAGGTGATGGTCCGGCTCCTGCCGTTGCTGGTCCCGCCCCTATCGTAGGAGGTACGGTCCCTTCCGTAGCTCCCACTTTGGAGGCACTTGTGAGGGCTACTGTCAATGACACCCCCCACTTAGCTATAGAAGAGCAGTTCGCTCATTGCGGGCTGCCCACGCTACCCTTGCTAAGGGGCTTTCTTCTCTTCGAAAGAAGGTAAAGGATGCCGCTTTGCAGACTGTTTCTGAGGATCTCCCCGTATTGCGTGGTAATGTCAACTCTCTTCTTGAGGCTTTTAGAGGACCAACTCTCTCCGTAAAAGACGTGCCTGAGAACTTCACTCGCCTCCGCACCCGTCTGGAGACGATCGAACAGACTGTCCTTGCTGGAGCTAACCTTCTGGCAGAGCCAGCCGCTGTCTTCTATCGGGGTAAGAATGCCAGGAATCCCAAGGCACGCAAGGAGCGGAAGGACTACGGGTCTGACTCTTCAGTTTCTTCGCGGTCTTTCCGCCGGTCGTCCGGGACTGACAAGTCTGACTCGTCGGTATGGGACGCCCCTCGTGAGCGTTCATCTCGCTCAAAGCGGTCATCGGCCACCCAGGGTGTGATCCACGCCCGCACGAAGGTAAGGAAGCACTCTGGATTGAAAGAGTTGAAGCCTACGTAGGCTTAGTACCTACGAACCCTCTCTATAAAAAGGTGTTGTCGTACAGGTATTACCGTTTGGAGAACACCTCTTTGGACCGAACCTCCCGGGGAACCGGAAAAGTTAAGGACTGCATCAAGCGAATGCAGCTTTCACTTCGAAACCAACTGTTCTCAGGTGAGGACCCCATTTTTGTGTTGGATCTCCTTGCACGCTTTGTAGTGGAAGCCGACATCCTGGGGATGAATGAAGGACAGGCGTTTATCGCGCTGCCCTATTTCCTGCGTGGACTGGCAGATAATCAATACAACTCTGTAAGAGGCTCGTCACGTGCCTCCGAAGGAGGGGTTATCTGCTGACCCGAAGCAGTTCAGTACCTTCTGAGGTCCTATGACACTGGCTTTGCGATCCAGTCGGCTATCCTCGCTCTGCGGGATACGAAACAACGCCCTAGCGAAACGGAAACCGATTACTCGGTGCGCTTGAAAAAGGCGTTCCACCGTAGCGGTAATGTTTATTCCGCTAAAGAAAGTTGTACCATGTTTCTCGACGGGCTTGACCCGGCTATAAGGACCTTGGTAGCCCGTAGCCGGGAAGAGATCCGTAAGATTACGTATTTGAAACTTGTGCAATACGCACGCGCCGAAGGCGACGCGTTGCACGCGAGAGCCCCGGCAAGCCGGTCAAAGTCCGCTGAAGCAGTGATGTTGGAACCGGGACCCCCTCAGCATCGATGATGGCTGATGAACACTCCAATAGGGAGTATGATCAAGTCCAGTTCGCCCGTAGTGACGTGTTGTCGATCCCGACCACGGAGCTCCCATCCACCGCAGAAGCGTCATACCAAACGGCGGCGGATGATACACTGCTATATGCAGACTCGAACCGTCTTCGCCCACCTCTTATCCCGTACGAGGACGGCGGAACTCGCTGCTCGGGGCCTGGCTGGCACGACTCTCGCTCGGCGGTACGATTCCCGAACGCTCGGAATGCCAACGCTCCTCGTGGATTTTTCTCTCACCTCTTTTACACTCGAGGGCATACGTCACCGCAGTACGTTTTAACCATGCGTGAATAGGCTCAATTCATCGCGAATTATGAAGCCCTCTCGCCTGAGGAAAAATCTTCGGTCCCGATGGCATCTTACATCCGCGCAAAGATGGACATTCCACGCAACATTGCGGCTCCGATTGCCCAAAATGTGGTGACCTCACACCTTTGTGTTGTTATGGAATGGACTGCGGAATCCTCGGACACGGCAGCGCCCGCTTTGATGATCCAGAGTTCTGAGCAGCCGCCTCCGGCGGAACACGCCCAGAAAAACTAATTTTTGGAGTCTCCTCTCTTGGAGAGGCGCCCTCAGAGTTGAGGCTGAAAGCGCCTGAGGCGTCCCTGCCTCGCTCCCCGGTCCGAATCCTTTCGAGTAAGCAGGCCGTCGAAGACATGAACTCGGAACATCTTGGTGTTCTGCGTCGTCCGTGGATAGGGGTAAGAAATAACCGGTTCCCAGATAGAGTTATGGTAATGGTCAAACGCCATTACAAGGTGTATGCAGACCTCGGCCTTTCACTCCAGTTCATGGTGCGATTTCTCACTGTCTTAGATACAGGTGCTGGTCCGAATCTCGTCGTGAAGACGGCTTTACCGCCGGCACTGTGGTCACAGATCCGCCGTAGCTTGATACCTGAAGTCGCCGACGCAAATAACAACCCGTTGTCAACGGTTGGAACAATTGAGTTGGTAATTCGCTTGGATTCATGCGTAGTAAAGCTCGAATTCGTCGTATTCCGGACATTGGCTGCCCCAGTCATTTTGGGTTGTGACTTTTGCGACCGCTTTGTTGAGGCCACTAGGCCCCGCCAGAGGCGGGTAGAAATGGAAGATGGGTCGTCGGTACCGATTGTTCGTAGTCCTTTGAGACGTGCCTCCAAGAAGCACGTATCTCTCCCTGCAGCGCAGGAGGCACCACCGAATTCTCGGGAATCCACGAAGCTTTGTGTTGCGTCTACTACTCGCGTGCCCCCGGAGTCTCAATTATGAGTACCGGTTAATGCCCGTCAATACGGCTTACGAATCGTCCAAACACTGCCGTCGTTGTATGATAAGTACACTCTTGTCATTGCTAATGGTGTAGTCCAAGTGAAACCGGATAACCCGTTTTACGTTCTGATTGCCAATCTTGGCAAAACAACCCAGTATCTGGTGAAAAACCAAGTCATTGGGTCCGTTATGCCTCACCCAACTGCGTTGGTCCCGACGAAGATGACAGCCGCCGATGTCCTTGGTCTCGCTCACTCTAACGAGGGGGACGAGGTCGAAACTCAAGCACCTAGTCGCTCGGGAAACGCTACTGCGAACACAGAGAAGAATCGCGTCGCAACGAGTTATGATCGGTTGGACCCAGTGAAGGAGTTGGAGAACCTTGATCTTGGACATGTTCCGGACTCACACCGCGAGAAAGTGCGTGGGATGTTCCGTGAGTTCACCATTATGTGGGACGGTTAGCTTGGAGAGATAGATGCCACGGAGCACCGGATTGATTTGCTCTCGAACTCTCGGCCGATGGCCCAACACCCGTACTGGGCAGGGCCTAAAACTAGAGAAAAAGAGCAGTTCCAGGTGGATAAAATGCTCCGCGCAGGCGTCATTGAACCAGCACATTCGCCGTGGGCATCTCCAGTCGTGCGGGCACCGGAATCGGATGGTTTCTGGCGTTTTTTCATCGACTACCGTCGGCTGAACGCTGTCACCGTCAAGGACGTGTACCCAATTCCACGTATGGACGAATAAATCGATTCAATCGGAAACGAGACCATATTCACGGAACTAGATGCTAATTGGGGATACTGGCAGGTGCCTGTCAGAGAGCAGGACCGTGACAAGACTGCTTTTGTCTGTCATTCTGGCCTCTACCGTTTCAAACGGATGCTCTTTGGTTTGACCAACACTCCCCCTACTTTTCAGCGTGCTATTGATATCCTACTGGCCCGCTTCAAGTGGCGTACGTGTCTCGTCTACCTCGAAGACATCATCGTCTTCTCAGATAATCTGGATGATCACCTCACCCATGTTAGGGATATAATGGCTGCCTTACGGGACACCGGAATAACACTCAAGCTGACGAAATGCAAATTTTTTACGGATACTGTCAAGTATCTGGGTCACATAATCCGTCCTGGACGAGTCATGATCGAAGAAACTCGAGTGAATTCGCTGAAGCAGGCAACGGAACCCTGGACGAAACCCGAACTTAGATGCTTTTTTGGATCGGTCAACGTCTACAGACGGTTTATTCCCAACTTCGCAGACATTGCGGCACCTCTCAACGCGTTATTGCGGAAAGTACAACCGCCGGAGCTGGAGCCGTTTACACCCGTTCAGACGGAATCCTTGAGCTCTCTCATAGAGGCAGTTACTTCAGCACCAGTTCTATCGCTGCCGAAGCCGGGATTTACCTACACCGTTGATACAGATTCGAGTGACTACCAGGTAGGTTGTGCTTTGTTTCAGACCACCCCAGAGAGGGAACGCAAGCCAATTGGACACTGGTCCCGTTCGTTGAACGTGCATGAGAAGAATTACTCCGTTTCGGAGAAGCAATGCCTCGCCGTGGTATGGGCGCTGTGTACGCTACGCCCCCACATAATGGGCGCGCACCTCACCGTTTACACGGATCACTCATCGTTACGATGGCTACTCTCCATATCAGAGCCTTCTGGCCGCTTAATGCGGTGGAGACTGCGCCTTGCAGAATTCGACTTTGACGTCACCTACAAGAAGGGCGTCAACAACAAGCAGGCAGACGCGCTTTCGCGGTTATCCACCACGGGGGAGGCTCTAACCGTCCATGACGAGGAGATTCACTGTTCTACAATAGATGATACCTCGATATGCATGGAAAAAGACGCAGAAGAGGACTGGCCCGATGATACGGAGTTGGACCGGTAACTATATGAGTTACTCGCTGCCAGCGAACCAGAGAAACCCCCACCAGAGAACTTCGTGCCCGTCACGACGGAAGAGATGATTAGAGAACAGTAAAGAGATCTCTATTGCACGAAGACTGGGGCACAACTCAATGGAGGGGCTAACCTCCCTATTCAGGTGAATGACGTTGGATATCTCGTTCACACGGTGACCGGATCTCCACAGATAGTGGTACCACAGCCTTACAGTCAAAAGTACTACACTTATCGCACTACGCCAAGCTGAGTGGCCATGTGGGTGGAAGGAAGCTTTACCTTACACTCCGCAGGAGGTTCTGTTGGCCAGCCATGGCTGTAGAATGTTACGCAACCGTGCGGTTCTGCCCCGAGTGCGCTCGGAATCACGTCAAGCTCCACCGCCATGCGACGAAGTTGAAGTTGTTCCCCGCAAGGCCGCCGCTCGAGTTCGTAGCTATCGACATCCTCAGCCCGTTCCTCGCTACTAAGCGACGCAATAAGTTCTTACTCGTAATAACGGACCGTTTTTTGAAACTTGTTTGTACTGTGCCGTTGCGCAGAATCTCGCCGTTGACGGTGGCGCAAGCATTTGTAACTCACTGGGAATTTGTCTACTGTCCGCCGGTTAACCTACTCTCCAAAAACGGGAAACAATTCGCCTCACTATTTCTCGGGGATGTGTGCAGAATTCTGAACGTCAAGAATCTCTTTACGACCACCTACCACCCCCAGTGTAATGAACAGGCTGAACGGTTTAACCGGACACTGTTGGCCGCTCTTCGTTCATACGTAGCTGATCACCCCACTACGTGGAACTTGCTCACCGATGCGCTAACCTTTGCGTATATTACTCAGGCACACCGTACAACGGAGCTCACTCCATTTGAATTGGTTCTTTCTCGAACTCCACCACCTGTGGCACTCGAACCATAGCCTACGCTGGATCAGTTTCCTTCTAAAATGGGATACCGTGACGACTGGAAGACCTGGATCTCACAGCTGGTCCCCGCCGCACGACGATCAATGGCGCGCTCACAAGCCGCTTATAAGCGTGATTTCGACACGCGAGCACCAAGCAAGCCGATGACCTTTAAAGCAGGAGATTATATTTTCATCCGTAAGGAGTACTGGAAACCGGGCAAGGAGAAGCACCATAAACTCTCACCCGTCGCGAACGGACCTTTCAAGACGATTGCGGTTGAACCAGACACTGTCGCTGTCGAGATGGATCAAAATCATGAACACATCTCCTGCGACCGCGTGGTGTTTGCACCCCCGCCGACGGATGCCCAGAGTACTGCTGAGCCCTCGACCGCCACAGCGGAGGCATAACCTACAGGCCCCACTGGTTTACTTCGCCCGACAAAGTTGCCGCACCCGAATAGGAGACTCTCTGACCTTCCGATTCTATGGGATCCTGACCGTTTTGGTCCTGCGTTGAATTCGTCCTCGCCACGCGGCGTAATCACTCGCGCTCTCGGCGCGTCTTCAATGCTACCCCATACCGCTTCATCTAAGGAGGAGGAGGGGCCTTCTCATCGCCATCGCATGGATAATTCCGCGCCTTCGCGTGCTGAACCACGTGCTACACGGGATAGTGACAGGACAACTGTACCGAAGCAGCCCTCCTGGCCCCCCGGTATACCGAAATTGCCACCCCCTGGACATGCCGCGCAGGACTCGTCAGTTGATGCCCCCGCAGCGCGGAACAGCACCAAATACGTTCAGTCCATGCCAGCGAGGCCGTTGTCTACACCGAGTAAGGCACCCGGAGACCGGAGCCCCGCGCACGATACTGGCACACCGCCTAAGAGGCATTTGAGCTCGCACGTCCAGGACGAGGAAGTTACGTCAGCAACGCAAGAGCCAACAGCACCCGAGGCAGGCCAAACCGCGGATACTTTGCCAGATGTCCCGCAGGGGAGCCCAATCCGTGTCACACGGAGCACAGTTGTGCAACATGAACGTTCAACCGGGGGCCCAAGCTCGCAAGTTACTGCGCCAACTCCTGTAAACAGGGAGACGGAACACGCCACGGCGCAGGGAACTCACAGCCAACCGTTGCCATCGTCACGTGCACGCACGGCGAAGCCGGTCGAAGCTCGCGAACGGCCAACTTTGCCGCATCAGCTGGATACGCCACCATCGTCGGAACGACCGCCACCACCCAAGCTTGCGGTACGCCCACCAGGCACCCCCGCATGGGAAGGAGCTACACTGACACGTGGAAACGTGATACACGGCACCGCGAGGCGCTTGAACGTTGAACGAATCGTGGGAAAAGACCGCGCGAGCGAGACTGGGGACACCACTCGGTATCACCGGAACGCACCCACTGCCGATTGAGAGGCCCTTCAGCCACCCACTGATGTCGTGACAACATGGCAAGGCTGGGAAGTCTTTCGAAAGGAGTTTATAGTTGACCACATCGTAGAGCATTCTTACCACCCAATGAGGTACATACAGTATCTCGTCTGTTGGTACGGCTTTCCACCCAAGGCTGACTCGGACGAGCCCATTGAGCATCTACCACGACCTAAAGTGGTGCAGTACCATCGGCGTACTCTCACGGGACTCCCGGCTACGATCGACAACGCACAAGTGGGACAGTGCGCCCCGAATGGGAGGAAGTTGAAGCAGAGCAGAAGAACTGGAAGCAAGAAGAGGAAGGAACACTTTTGAAAGGAAACAATACGTCTTAGGGGAAAGCAGGTTTATTGGCCAGGAAGGCTAATCCCTACGACACCACCGCTTATCGGGAATCATGAGGAAGAAAAGACTAGGTCCGAGCTCCCTGGTTGGAGCTACCCGGAGCACCGTCGCCGCTTTCCCCATTACTGGGATTGGATCCGCCAGCGAGGCGTGCCGCAAGGGCGTCTCGCATCGCGTAGAGGTTGCCACTCGCGACATTCGCGGACAAGCCCACTCTGCGAAGGAGCTGCGCGATGACCGCGGCTTTGTTAGCACCCCCATCTGAGAGAGCCGCCGTTACCTCGATCACCTCCGGTTCGTCCCGTAAAGTTGCCACAACCGCAGCCACCCCTGAAGGGTTCGGCGCAGCCGTGTTGTTCGTCACCGGTGCCGCCGCGTCGTTCGACCCGTTGTTCGCCGCCGTAGCGGAAGGCTGGACCTCCATGACCACGCCACTCGACTCAATGTCGTGCTCGTCGTCCATCATCTGGTCTTCGTCACCGCGGTAAGCGTTGTAGAAGTCGTCCGCGTCGACGAAGCAAATTGGATGCCCGTAAGGGATATATCTCGGAGCCATCCGGAGCGCTGCCACCTCAGTAGTGGTTATCTCTTGCACCTCCCACGGTTTGAAGAAGATGAAGTCACCCGCCAATGGCGTGCGTCGTCCCGGAGACCGGTCGAAACCCCCATCCTCATGGCCGCGTCCGCTTTGAGCGAAAGGCCCACTAGCCCAACCCACACAGTCAATCACATCGAGCAAACCACGAACTTCTTCGGCGTTGCTTTCACCTCCAAGAGAGATTCGTAGGTCAAGTTCCCGGATGGCCGCGCGCAAGATTATTCCAATTTTGACTGTGGGAATACCACAGTCGAAATTGGTCGTAAGCCTCCCATAGAAGAAAGACTGCTGTGCGGACTGCCCATTTGGTGAGTACCACGGACTACAGTCCGGAATACGGATCCTCGATGAGGTAGGAGCCGAGGTAGGAAATGACAGGGGGGAGCTCAACGTAGCACCCCCGGCATACTTCAACCGCTTTTTTCTGCAACCACCGCGAACGGGATTCCTGGCGAAGGTATCGGAACTCCGCTCGGAGGATATGATAGTCCAACACACCGCCGCCTGGCGTACAGTAGGTCTTCTTCGCCAAGAGTATGTTTCGATTCCCGCCAGGCGCTCGCAATACGAAGTCTCGCCTTGCGTACGGTACAACCGGAGATCGAAGCTGATGGTATCAGGGATTGGGAAATCGAATTTCGCCCGGCTTTGCCGTGCATATCCAAGACGGATCAATGCCACCTGAGCGGAAGCCAGCGATTCGCCGGAGCGCCTAAGCACCGCGTTGGGCGGAACGGCAATGCGTCGTCGCCAATCCCACGAGGTGGTGACAACCCACGGTAGGTTACCTGGAAGGCGATCATTTCCGACGACATATGACGCGATGAGTGTCTCGTTAAAAACGGCTGTTGGGTGGAACCACGGAGCGTTCAGGAATGCTGCCGCGTTGAGGTGCGGGTTCACTCCGACCAGTTGGTCGTAGGTCGGCCACGGCATCGCTTGCATGAAATGTCCCTGAGGCACCTGTCCAACAGGGTGAATGTGTCCGCCGCCGGGGTTGTTCGGCTGAGATGCGCCCGAAGCATTGGCGCTCTCCGAAAGAGGGGCTGACCGGAAACCCGTGAAGAATCTCTGGTTAGGTTGTTGATCGCTCATTGAGCGTCAAATCCGAGGAGTCGGAAGGGAGTTGATTCGATGGAGCTCGAGAGCGAGAAAAGAGCTCTTGGGAACAATAGAGGTCGTCGCAGGAGCGAGTGGAGTGTTGAGAAGTTGTGAGCGTTGGTCTTCGCAAGGCGAGAGGGCATCCGAGGTATTCGTGATTGCGCTTTTACGCCCGACGTCCGGAGTTCGACCCGCCATCGCGGCGTTGTTTTCGCCCTTGAGGAGGGGGATATGAAGGACAACACTCGTAAGAGGAGGTTTTGAGGACTTAGTGGCTTTTCTGCATTGATGCGTAGAATCGATATATGAGCTGTACCGCCGCTGGCGGGGTGTTGTGCTCAGACGGGTTTTGGGGTTGTACAAGTGGGATGCACGGCCTGAGCTACTGCCCAGCGGGCGTGACAGGAACACGTGTTGCACGGATACCCAGGAGGCGATGCCACCAGCATTGCTGTATTTACTACATATATTTGATACTTTATTTGGCCGGTGCGCCCACTGTCAGGGGCCGCGCCGAGCTCACTACTTAGTAGGTTGAGCTATACTTCCTCAGTAAATCACCCTTGTCAAGCAAGGGCTTCCTGGCTCTAGCTATCACGCCTTCGCGGGCTGTTCACCTCCAAGTGGAGTGACAACCGCGTTGTTCACGTATAGTTACCCACCCTTGTGGCGCTTAGAGTATTACCACTGCGTCTGCCTGTTGTCCCGACTAATGTCGTATACTTGCCCCAGTATTGGGCTTTGTTTGTGTGTTACGAACCTATCCACACTCTTGTGGACCCCTTAGCCTTTTTCTGGGTTTGTTTGACTGCCCACTCTCAAGGAGCCAGTTGTCCAACATCGTGTCGTCGCCGTTCCACTTTAACGAGGCTCATTCTTGAGACCGCTCTTTGCACGTTTCCCTACACGGTTTTTCGTCCGTACTGTACACTCCGACGCTGGTCGTGACAATTTGACCTCGGTTTACACCCGGCTAGTGGTGTCATTCCAGGAATGCTCCGTTAGCTGTGCAACCTCCCCGAGAGGAAGGTCCGAAACATTTTTGTGGCTGTTTTGTTTTCCCCACCAAAGGCGTTGCACTACATATATAAAGGCATACCCCGTAGCCTCACAGCTTCTTATGAGCGAGGCAGCCTGTTGTGCCACAATTGTATTGCTTGTGAGAAGCTTCCCTCCTCACTACGCCACGATGGACTTCGAGCGAATTGTCGAAGCCCAAACGATAACAGTACGTTTGTTCTCGTAAAGGCGTACTGATATTTTGGGATCGTTTTGATTCGTTCAAAGAAAAAACACGTCAAAATGTTTGTGTACATGAAAAAGCAAAGCAAGCCTCAGTAAGGATTTGTTCATGATTCCTTTTCCAAGAGTCCAACCTATTTTTTATAATATCTATATTATACTTATAGGTCGTTTGTACCAACTCAATTAGTTTCAGCATCCTCCTGCTTCACTCAATTTGCCTACCAGATCACTGCTTGTGCGTCGTTTTTGTGCTTTCACAAATTTTGCAAAAATCATTAAGCGCTTTGCTGTTTTTGCTGGAGCTCGTAGCCTTTATGCCGCCCCTCAATGCGTTTTGAACCCAAAAAAGCGTACTGAATCCTGTCGATGTACAAAGCATCACTAATGAAAATTTTTTGGTGAATAAAACTCGCAAAGCTCTAAGAGCTTCGAGAAAATTTTTCTAGAAGTTTACTTTTCAAGACACTGATGAATTTCTGCCAGGCGCTGAATGTGAAATTTACAGATTTGAAACCGTGATCAAACTCAAATGTTTATTTTAGTTGGAAGTTTAAATAAATTTGAGAACCATTGCTAGAGCGATGTGGATCTTCAGTAATATTTCTTCGATGGTCACGCATGGAGAATATTGCGAGTATTACTTACATATTTTGTTGGTTTTAGTTTGTTTGTTTCTTTCGTTCACATGGGTGGTATATTTTTGCCCTAGTGGTGGTGTTTTTTTTTCTTTTGTTTGATTCTTTTTCTTGTTTTTGCTAGATCGTCTCTGGATATTTGCTCCTTCCCTTCTTTTCTCTGTCGTATTTTGGACGCCCCCAGCGGTCTCACTTCCAGGCATCGAGAAAGTACAGAGAGATTGCTTGTTGTTGCCACCTACAGAAGGAGCCAGGACTCGGACTACCTCGCCGTGTCTACTCCTGTTTCGGGTTCTACGCTAAGAATATTTTTCAATCATCGAGAAAATAACGAAGCACTACAAGCAAAAATTATTATTGCAAAGCTCCTACTAAGAAAACAAAGCTATGTGTTTTGACCTAATGTATAGATTGCGCAGTCAAAATCTGCAGGAAAACTAAAAATCTGCTTATTTTTGGTAATCTCTTTCAAAATTGGCGTAGTTGCAAAATATACCGCTTATACATAGAATCCTTACAGGGGGGTGCGGGAAATTCGATTAAGAGAGATATTTAACCTACTAAATTGTAAATAACTAAAGCAAAGCATTATATTCGTGTAATTTGTCGCTTTTCTATGTCACCCTGACAAATAATCACTGTACGGTGGTAGATAATTTAAGCACAGACTGTAGATGAAATGTGTCAAATTTGCATCTTAAGTCATTCTCGAAATATTTCCAAACATGACTTAACTCCACTCCACATTGCCATTAGGAAACTTTTTCCTTTTTGAAAAGGTAAGTGATCCAAATAGAGGGAACGGATGCAGGGTTCTCAAGTCTGTGAACCAGATAACTTCTTCAAAACTAGACGCCAAGTATAGTGCACAAACTTTTGCTTAAAGCCCCAAGGACACTGAGAAATTGTAAACTCAACTAAGCAACTTCCAATTAAATTAAGCTCTTTTTATCATTTTGGTGTTGAGATATATTAATTTTTGGTAACTCTTTCTGTTCTAACTGCACAGCATCCTCATGTACAGGTATTTTTCATTAAATGTACATGTTAAGATATCAATAAGAGTGTAACAATTCCTCGTGAACACTCTCGACACTAATGTGACTTAAACACTTTCCGGCGTAGTTTAACTTGACTTGGAGACAACCTGGTTATGTTTAGGTTAACTTACATAAAGCTGTTCACCACTCGTAAAACTACAAAAAATCCTTACAGTATTGAAGGAGACAATTTGTAATTTGGAAGTATGTAACAGCGTTACACTTCCAATTAACGTAAGGCAAAAAATTTTTAATCGTGACAGAATATATATTTTTATCCAATATCCACAATTGGCCACCTTTCCCGCATCCCCCAGCTGTTTCAAAAACAGGGTCATGAAGCAGCCTATTTACCTTTAGAAATGCGCCGTTTTACACGGCGCATTTTGTTGCCTTTCTGGACAGATCACTGCCAACAAATGAAATTACCAAGAAAAAAATCATCCAGAGTTCACCCATTCTGGATTGGTAATCATATTGACTCCTAAAATTGCTTTTCTTTATAACAACCTTCTACATTGTTTTTCTATCCTTTGTACCAATTATTTGGTACCGTTAATTATAGGTTATTATCTGTAAAACAAAGTAGAACAATTTTTTACTACAAATTTGTGGCCCTTGGTTTAATGTCAATGTAATTCTAAAGAGACCTAGTTATTGTCATAAACTACCAATACCTTGTATAAGACAGTACAGATCGCTTAAATTAACGTAAATACTTAAAAGTGGCTATGTTTTGACTACTTTCACTGATTTCTGCCAAAAACGCTTGACTATATGACTTCTAACCATGAAAATAAGTAGTGAAAATACGCCTCTGACAAAAGCACAAAGATGTTTTTGTTTATATATGTCAAGAGACTTATCTTCTTTACAAATTTTTTCCAGACGTATTTCTGAAAACTTTCAAAACCTAAGAACTGATTAGAAACCTTATCTGGTTATCAAGGAGCTTTGCGACCATTTCTTTGGAGAAGCCCAGCTTCTCGAAGCTCTGATGTAATTTGGGACCAAAGTCAATCTGGTTAGGGTTTTGAAATAGAGATATTAATTGGCATTCAAGTGAAGATGGTATGTAAGAATGCAAGTTTCT
This sequence comes from Gracilaria gracilis, assembly GCA_030374805.1. Lineage (NCBI taxonomy): Eukaryota > Rhodophyta > Florideophyceae > Gracilariales > Gracilariaceae > Gracilaria > Gracilaria gracilis. The sequence continues at coordinate 742,897 of JARGSG010000200.1, forward strand.
AAATATTCCCCGAATTGAAACATAACAGCCAATAAAACTCGGATAGAACACTTTCTCTCGACGGCCTTCCTCTGTCACTTTGAATAAACTTTCCTTGCTCCCTTTTTTTCTACATCAATCTTTCTCGCTGGCAACTAATTCAACCTCTAGCACACTCTGTGCCCCCTGCTATCATTTATTTTTCTTTCTTTTCATTTCCTTCGAAGAGCTGGTCTGTTGCGGTCACAACTAAAACACTATCGCGTGTCATTTAAAGACGCAGACGTGTGACATAAAGGTTTCTGTGTTTGTTCTATCTCTGTTTTTGCTTATTGCAAGGGGAAGCATTGCAGTTGGATTTTTAATTGATATTCACTCCCGTCGCAACACGTTTTTTTCTTGTGCATTGCAGCATAATAAAGTATCTTCGCGTCTCACAGAAACAGTTGGGTTCTATATTCTGTAATTTGTTTTTGACTATTCAATCCGGTACGTCCTGGCGTTTGTTTTGTTTTTCTGGGCTTGTCACCGCCCGTGTCGTTTGCAAGCACTGTTTGCAAAATGACGTCTACAACTATTGCAGGGCAAAAACAAAAGTGAAAAGTATTGAGTTATGAGATATTATATGCCGCGCTAAAGTTCTCAAACTTACGTAATCCAGAAACATACAATCATATAGGAATACCGCATTGGGCAGAACATTTTATTTAATCCGTTTTTTGCATACAAATTTTTGAATCAAATATACATTGCGCGGACACAGGTCCATAGCCGTGGCATTCTCTATTTTTTGAAAGATGTAAATTAGAGCATTCATAAGAGTTTGGACTAAATGTATGTAGAATTTGACTATGTGAATGCTCCTAGAAGCTTTTGCTTATCTGCTGGAGAAAATGGCGAGATAACGAGTATCGTTTGAAATAATATATTTCTTCACAATCCGTTCATGTTAGAAATTGATTCCAGGAAATATAGGGATCTGGTTCCGTCTCGCCTTCCATTGCTGTTCAAAACATAGGTTTTGTAATCAATAAGAAAACTTCATTTTCTGATTGGAAAAAAGATCATGTTAAGCACTGAGAGATGAACATATTTAGGATTGCTTATTGCCACTTTGAAGTTAGTTCTTACAAAATAATAATCTCGAAGAGATGTTTTTTACGGTTCTGTGATGAACAAAAGGACAAAAGATTCTTATCACTGATATACGAAAGGAAATAGATAAGCACAAAGCCGAAGCTACAGCATCTGAAAAACTGATAAAGGGCTAGTTTGGCTCCCTCTACTTAAAAATATAGCAGTTTTGCACAACTATTTGAAATCTAACTTTTCAGTTTGAAACATTAATAGCTCGCATCGAGATGTAGGTTTCTGCTGCTTTTTTGATTTTATTGTATTCCTTGCATGCCCCTGGTCATTGAATGACAGAAAAATTTATATTGAGAACTTGTTTAAAGCAATAGCAGTTCGTTAAATTGTTAGCATTGTTGTTTATCACTCTTACACTGATGTTTTAATTACATTTTACAAAATGACGAGAAAACCGGAGATTAGTCTTCCTTTTCTAAAAATTCTTGTTATCGATCAAATTGTACTTACATATTCGGAGAAACTGATAAAAAAATTGACGGAGTGAAAACACAATTGATAGCAACTCTCCGTAATTAGACGACAAAAGTCGCTTACGCCGCTCAATGTATGAAACAAAACAAAAAATGTTCCAGAATAAGCGGACAAGAGCCACCTAAAATTAACGGTAGCCAAAGAAACGAATACAATTCCCTAATTCACGTTGTTCCAAAACGAGGAACACCAACACGTGCTGGACGTACCTTTACTTTCGAAATGACCACCAGCCCTGCTGGATACAATTCAAACACGATTACACCGCCGAGGAGGTGGCTAGCGGTCACCACACTGTGAACGCCCAAAGCTCAATCCGTAACCGCCTTGGTGTGCTTTTTGGAGATCCATGGTCACCGTTCCCAATCTGGGAACGAAATCGTACAACCTGAGAACACACACCACCTGGACACCCAAAGTTCAGGGTCACCGCTGTGGCCAGTTTGGCTTGCTCCAAACTAACTCGTCTGATTGGGGAGGTGGGCCACCCACCCGCAGTTCCACAAGCTGAATGAAGACCTGCCGGTATCGTTTGTTGGTAGCGTAACGGATCGGGAAATAGTCGATAAGCGACATGATTCCCAACCGAGGTTCACCCTGTCGCATTTAAGCAGCAGCTCTCTGCCCTCCCAGTTATCGACAGACATCGCAACTCGGCTTGGCACAGAAGCACTGCCGTCGCTTTCCTCATCATAATCACAGCAAAGCAGTTGCTGTTCTTCGCCTCGGTTCCCACCAGCCCCTCTTGGCCGCAGTTCTTCTACTTTTACTATCTTTCCTTTCTGTTCAACGTATTTTTTGGCCATGACGTTCCTGAAATACTTGTTCGCCGCCGTGGTGATCCAAATCTGCACAGGGCATCAGATTCTCACAGGGGAGACTGGACGATATGCAGGCTCCAATCAACACTCGCAGTCAGCATCTATTCACGGCCCACTTCTTCTTCAAGATATCTACATGCTGGAAAAGCTGCGTCGATTCAACCATGAACGTATCCCAGAACGCGTTGTACATGGACGAGGAGCAGGTGCACACGGATACTTTCAACCCTACCGTTCCCTGGCTCATCTTACCAGAGCGAAGCTTTTCAACACCAACGATAAGACAGAAGTGTTCGTGCGCTTTTCAACTGTGATTCATGGAAAACATTCCCCGGAAACCGTCAGGGATCCAAGAGGATTCGCTATCAAGTTCAAGACCGAAGAGGGAAATTGGGATCTGGTTGGAAACAACTTGCCGGTGTTCTTCATTCGAGATGTTATCAAGTTTCCGGACATGGTGCACAGCCTGAAGCCCGACCCGGTCACAAACTTGCAAGACCCAAACCGTTTCTTTGATTTCTTCTCCGCGCTGGGCGGAATGGCCACCAACATGCTCACTCACATTTACTCGGATCTTGGGATTCCGGCATCCTATCGGTTTATGGATGGCAACTCCGTGCATGCTTACAAATTTGTCAACGCGGATCGAAAGGTCACATATGTCAAATTTCGTTGGTTTACCAATCAAGGTGTCCGAAACCTCACTCGAAAGCAGGCAGCGCGCATTCAGTCTGAGAGTTTCAGTCATGCTACCAAGGATCTTTACGACGCTATTGAACGTAAGGCTTTCCCGTCTTGGGAGCTGGCTATCCAAACCATGAAGCCGGAACAGCTCGACGACTTTGAATTCAACCCTCTCGATGCGACAAAGGAGTGGCCCGTAGATCAATTCCCTTTCACCCCAATCGGCAGAATTGTGCTTGACCGAGTCCCGGCCAATTTCCACATCTTCTCAGAGCAATCTGCTTTCGACCCGGGCAACTTCCTTCCCGCAGCCATCGAGCCTTCCGAGGACCGTTTGTTACAAGGACGTCTGGTGTCCTACCACGAATCTCAGACACACCGTCTTGGTTCCAACGCATTCCATCTACTCTCCGTGAACAAACCCATATCAGAGGTTCACACTTACAATCAGGACGGAGTAATGACCTATGAGCATGCATGGAATGGATCCATCAACTACGAACCGAACAACTCGCCGCATTCTTACCTCGAGGATTCTGCTTACAAGTACTCGAGCATGCCTGTTTGTGGAAGTTACCAACAGGCAGCAATTGAAAAGACTCTCAACTTCAAGCAGGCAGGTGAAACATACCGCAGATTCTCTAGAAGGGATCAAAATAATCTGGTGGACAACCTTGCAGCCGATCTGGTTCAAGTGAGGGCAGAAAATGTGAGGAATATGATGTGTGCACACTTTTACAAGGCCGATGAACAATATGGACGTCGCGTTTCGTCAAAGGTAGACTGTAACATGGACGTGGTCAAAAAGGTTGCGCTCGATCTTAAATGAGTTGTGGTATACAGGCACAAGATTGTTGAAGAAGCTTCGAGAAAGCTATAGAAACAACTAGAAACTTTAATAGAACATCCCAACGAAAGTCTAGAATATTCTATTGATCAATAAAAAGTCATTGAGGATCTGCGTTGGCGTATATCTTTAGTCACCGTCATTAAACCCTCGAAAACGCCTATGTAGGAGAAAAGATAAACGCAGAAGATAGGAAAAGGTATGGGGCTTTGCACACAGACAATCAACTCATATGCTTCCAATTTAATTTCAACCAAAATGTTTTGACGCAACAAAACCAAATAGAGACATCCAAGATGGTAAAGTATGAATGGTTGTGGGTCTATGCGGTACTGGCACTCAGGTCCTCAGTGAAGAAGAAAGTAGGAATGAAAGAACACAAACCAAAACAAGTATGTTATTGCACATAGTTTAGATAGTGCAAAAGGCACGAAAGTTGGAAAGCAACCGATCAATAATGGGCATTGGAAGAGAGGGCAAATGTTCAAAATGCTATAGGAAAACCAAGGCAAAACAAAAGCGAGTAGACAGAGAGAGCATCCAAAGGATTAATGAGCCAGACCAGGCTCGGTCTGCTCTCTGTTGCTGTCATTAGAGTATCTCAACCATAAAGATAGGCTTCTTAAAATAGATGCACTAGTGTCTATTCGACCGGAATTTTGACCTCATATGAGGTCAGCGTGACCTCATATGAGGTCAATTTCGCTCTTGAGAAATAATTGAAAATCAACCTTTTTGAATATTTGAAAATGAGCCACACAGAGAGCTGTATTGGGTACAGGAAGAAGTAAAAACTTTTCATAGTTCCTCTTAGACATACAGAGTAGAAAATTACTTAAACAAAGCTTTAATGCTCAGCTTTAAAACCATATGCAATTCGTTTAGTACATGCAGATAGATGCAAAGTTAAACAGTAAACAAAAATTTTGGGGTTCAGAATACCTTCAAAAAGAGGTAAAGTGCAAATTATGGTTTCTTTCGTCTAGTAAAGCTAAAGTTGGACGATAATGCAACGAAAGATAAAGCGCTTGGCATTTCGTTCGTATGTAAAACAAGTAGTAGATTTCAGAAATTGTAGAGATACGAAAAAATATTTGTTGGCCTCATATGAGGTCATTTGACCTCATATGAGGTCAATGTCGAATAGACACTAGAGTGCGGTTGTAACCAAGCAGGCGACCCCGAAAGCCTGGACGTTATAACTGCGTGTACCATTGTATCTCTATAGCTGTCAGCTCCAGGAGATATGTAGCTTCATGGGATACGTTGATGATCGAGTGACACGATACTCCAAGAGATGTGCAGTGCAATACTTGTATGTGACATGGAAGGGGTCTGTTCCATGATGAGCTTGCTGTGGAATATGGACATGAAAGAAGTGTTCAATGTAGTAAAAGGCGTTTCCAATGCACCGTAAAAGTGTTAGAAATGTATCCTGCAGGGCTGGTAGCCAATTTGGTAATACGTTTTAGCTGTGACAAGTAGTATTCAAGAACAAGAGGTGGTTGCCACTCTGAACATCCTGAACAATAAGCTAATCTACAACTTTCATCTGTCAACTGAACAATCGTTTGTTGCTTGTCAGTGGTCGGCTGCGGCTTGTGAGGATGAAGATATGGCGTGTGTGCGTGAGGCGACGCGCATCTGCTCTACGGCGTCGCCGTCCGGCAACATCGACAGCGACCTGTTGCCCGCGTTGCCCTGCTTGAGCGGCGCAGCACGGGTGCCACGGACGGTTTTGAGACGGAAAATTCTTATGTCTACTGAGCTAGACATAAGAAGAGCCAACCAGATGTTGAGGAAAAACTCAAAACAGAATGCTGCATGATGGCTTCATGATGTAGCTGTAGAACAACTTGTACACGTGGGGATGAGGGTTTCAATAAAACGTTGCAATCCACACTTTCTTATGTCTATCCTACTAGACATAAGCAAAATTGACACTCGGCAAACTAGAAGCCAATTGCTATAGTGCCATACAGTGTTTTACCCAATCATATTGACAGCTTATGTCTATTGAGATAGACATAAGCTTCCCGTCTCAAAAGGGTTAACTTGTTACCACGCGCAGCGCAGTGGGAGAATCCGATCATCCTATCGTTCCAAACTTCTACCTGCTGCGCAAATCAGATGGCGGCACGTAGGCGCTCTTGTTGCCTTTCTTCGGACTCTGGATAGGGTAAGCGGGACCCTATGGCCAGCTCCCGGTGGGTTACGTGCAACAGCATTGTTTTGGTTTGGATGACCGTTTATTGTTGCACTTGACAGAATCGGTAGCCACGTCCAGATTGGTAAAAGAAGCCGAGCTTGCAGGTGCGGTAAAGCGTACCACTGGGCACATCTGCGGTGCCGAGCCGCAGACGGTGGTGTTGCGAGTCGCTGAGCTCGAGCTCCAATTTGGTCGAGCCCCATGGACAGGGCGGCGGCGGTGGCGGATGCGGCATACAAGTGGAGTGCTCCAAACTGCACACGTGCGCGCTGCCATCGTCAAGCCAAACGACGGCGCTCGCGCTGCGCAGCGAAACGGCACGTGGAAAGGACCGAGCGGGGAGACAGAAAGTGTGCGTGGCCACGTGCGCTGCCACGTCCCACACGCGCAACGTCCTGCCACGAAACGCCAACGCCACGCGCGTGCCGTCTGCGCACATTCCCAAGCACATGACCGGCTCCAGGCAGAGCAGCTGCTCGCCAACAGCGGAACCGCGCTGCGTGTCCCACACGTGCACCTCCTCCCATGACCCTGACGCGGCGCGCGCGCCGTCCGCGCTCATCGCCACGCATAACACGTCGCCGCTGTGGCCACACAGCGGCTCGCCGACGGCACGCGCACCGTGAACGTCCCAAACTCGAACCGTCGCGTCCCGACCGCCGGACACGAGTCGCTGCCCGTCTGCGCTAAACGAAACGGCCAACACCCACCCGCTGTGCCCGCGCAGCGCCTCTGGCAGCAGCGCGCCGCTCTCGCCGTCCCACAGCCGAATCGTCCCATCTTCTGACCCCGACGCGATCCGATTCCCGTCCGCACTCACGGCCACGCACCGTATCGCCTCGTCATGACCGTCTTCATCGCCGCTCCCAATCTCCGCCTGCACACCACTCATGTCCCACACTCGAACGGTTCCGTCTCCACCAGCACAAAGTCCCTCTGAGCCGTCTCCAGATATTCCAACGTAGCAAACGGCTTCCCCGTTTCGAAGAACTGCCTTTACGGCGCCCCCATTCTCACGCTCCCACAACCCAAACGCTCCATCCCACGATCCCCAAAGAATCTTGGTGTCTTCTGCAGCAAACGCCACACTCAACACCCAGCCTCCAACCTCAGCAACCCCCAAGCATCTCCCTGTTTCTGCATGCCAAACCCGGATACTTCTATCCCCTGATCCGGAAGAAACCATTTCCCCATTTCCACTGAATGCCACACACTCTACTGCACTTCCATGTCCCGATAGCGCCTCACAAACTGCTTCTCCGTTCTCCACGTGCCATATCCATATCGTACCGTCATTCAATCCACACACAACCTTTCTTCTACTCCCACTCACAGCGACACAATTCACACCCTCTTCTCTCCCAGTCACCAATTCACGAGGCGCGTCACCGCCCTGCACGTTCCACACTAATACCTTTCCATTACCTTCAAGCCCACACGCAACCCATCTTGAGTCCTCGCTCACACAAATGCACCGAGTTCCAGCCGTCTTCTGTCCTATCTCAGTCCGCACACGCAACTCAGCGTCCCATTTCATCACATGACCGCCATCATCCACACATACAACTGTTTGTCCATCGTTTGACATCGCAACGTTATCAAAACTTCCTACCATTTCGACTGTGCTTCGACTTCCGTACTTCACATTATACTTCACTATTCGCACTATACGATCCTTACTGCGGCAGAACACCCTCAGATCGTTCCCCTTCTTCACTGCTCTATAAACGTGCCCACCTACTGAAATGCTCTCCAAAACAGCCCCTCCTGCAGCTGTCAGGAAACCTTTCTTTGCTTTCAGCCATGGTCTGTCTGCTATCTCTTCAACCTCCTTCACAAACCTCCGTATGATTTTGCACTTCTCCGAGTACCCTACCAGACGTCCGTACAGCTGAAAGTGTGCTTCCCGAGCGTTCTCAATCAAAGCATGGTAGCTCAATCGCGCTGCATGTGCAATTACTCCCAAAGCCCTCTTCTTCTCCTCCTTTCTTTCCATATCAGAACAATCCAAAGCCTGATTACCGGTGGAAATGTCACTCTCAACCCCAAACACTCCACCAGTCTGCAGACGCTTCACCACCCACTGCGGTTTCAACAGCAACCAAATCAATTCTTCATACTCCCCAGCTTCATGCAACAGACGACCAACGTTATTCACGAGATATTCGTCATCATCTACCACATTCCACCATTCTCTTCTCTTCCTCTTGGTTGTACAGTCCACAACTGCCAGTTCGTTCTCAACCTCTCCCCCACCCACGTTGGATTTCCAGTGGCGTAATCGCTTCCGCTTCAACCAAGCACCAGGGGTTCTTATTTCTCTCTCCTCGGAATCCACACAAACCATATTCACTTCAGGTTCAACAGCATCACCACTGCCACTACAGTAGTTGTCCAACAAGCGCTTGAAATGCCGTTGCTTCTCATTCTTCGTATCGAACAACAGCGCGTCAAGAATGTCGTCGTGAACACGCAGTACTGAACTCAGCTCTCTCTGGTTCTCCGGGATTGTGAAATCTACAACTGCAACAGAATTGAGTGCTTTCATCACTTCCAAAGCGCTCGTCTCCTCTCTCAAACCCCATAGCCGTCGAAGCATCGATACGGGCACTTCTTGCTGTTTCTTCAGTACACACAGAGATCGATGCATCTCTCGAATAGAAAATAGGAAGTTCTCCTTCTTCGTTCTCTTCTCCCAACGAAGCTCCAGTACTGCGATAGATGCATTTGTGACATTCCGTACCAGCCCATATCCCGTCACTTCGCCGTCAACCATCGTATTCGGTTCTCTCTGCAGTTTCTCATTATACAAACGCAGAGCATCTTGTTCGTGTCCCTTCAGATATGAGAAATACTTTCGAACGCCTGACCCAGTCACAGCGAGCAGTAAAGGAATCCCAGCACATGCTTCTACTATCCGTTCCAATGCTTCTTTGTTTTCCTCCTTGTCAATAGTGTACTGTTCCACTTCTGAGTGTTTCAGAAACATAACTCGCGAAGTTTCAGCTTCCCTTGGCCCAAAATGTATGCATTTGTCAGCCTCTTCGGCAAGTTCTTTCTCCCTAGTTGTGTATACAAGGCGGCTTTCTTTGTTAATCATATGAGCCAACACGGAGAACGTATTTGCGTCGAATCCGTTCGCCATCCAAACATCATCAACAAGAAATAGGCATGTGTGGCGCGCGAACCATATTCTTGCCTTATCCACGGCTTTCTGTAGTCGTTTCACGCTGCGTATGTTGCCTCCAAGCCGTTCATTTCCGGTCGCTTCAACAACACGGGCTATCTCCTGAATGAGCAAATCAATTCCAGCATCTTTGCCAAGACGCATGAACTGCACACCATCTGGGAACCTCGATCGGACGTCCTCCACATCGTTTAAGCCCCGAAGGGCACACGTCTTCCCTACTCCACCTCGACCAGCCGCCACAACCGCCAGCACTTTATGTGCCGAACGTTCGAGTACAGCTGTCTTTAACTTTCCCTCAAAGGAATCTAAGGACTCGTAGTCCAAAGTGAGTCTCGAGGGGTTGGGCGGAACAGTGCCACCCTTTTCGAACTTTGGTTCATTTTGAGACGCCGTTTCACGCTCGAGTGGATGGTATTTACCGGCCAATTCAGGTCTCTCGTTTCGAAGGCGTTCTAAGATTCTGTTCTGTATCATGTGAATGAAGGATTCTCTGGTGGAGATCATGTTCGGACGGTCACTGTTAGATGCGCCGAGGTCGTTCTCGATGCTCCACATTGTAGCGGCTGTGTGCAATGCATGCGAAACATCTCGGAGAGGAACTCTACCATCCATGGCGCGCTTGATGAGCCCGTGCTGAAGAAAGAGGCTGCTGTAAGTATCAAAGATGGCTGCGCCGCGGCAGTCGCGCGTGGTAAGACGGTAGAACACTGGGATGAGCAACGGAGGCGTGGTTTCAGTGGCTGAAGGGCGGTCGTAACGTTTGACGAAGGAAATAAGCTCACGCATGGGCCACTCCTTGGCAACAAATTCGGGACTCATGATGAAGACGCCGACAGGAGCGGTTTGCATGGCGTGGTCCATGACTTGTGGGCAATCGTCTCCGAGGCGAAAAGACTCGACGTCGAAGAAGACGGAGATGCCATGTCTGCAAAGTCGTTCAAACAATGGGCGGGCGATGGTTTCCTTGTCTTCCCCGGCATGGCTAAGGAAGATGTCGAATGACGGCGTCTGCGCGGAAGATGCTTTTGACGACATGGAAGGAGAATTAGCGTCTGCAGCGGGCTACGAACTGGATATTAGAGTGTGGGCGAGGTTGCGTTGGGGGTGAGTGTGGGAGGAGTAAGAGCGATCAAATAGCGTATGGGCGAAGAAAGCGCTGCGCAGCAAGATGAGCGTGGGAAGACTTGTCTTGGACAGGGCGCCAACGGTGATCTGCGCGATCACCAATATCCACAGCGCACGACATCGGGCTGCAGCCAATGAAATTGCTTGATCGCCATTTGAGAATCTTTTGTAGCGCACGGGGGGAGCGAACGGGGTGAAGCGAAGTGTAGATGTGACAGGGGCTGCGGCAAATTCACCATCAACAGTACTACAGGGACTTAACCCTTGTCAGGCACGAGGAGAAGATCTCTTCCTGGTTCCCAAATTTGTGGAATAAACACCACGAAGAGCTTTTCGAGAGACAAGCACCTATACCCGGTACTTTTCCCTGGGAAGAGCGGTAAATGGTGTATTTCTATGTGCGAGCTTTCGCTCAGTTTCGGAGTAACTAAGAAGTTGGTCAAAACAATTGGAAAACAGTGCAGTGTAACACAAAATAACAAAATCTTAGAACAGGTACCAAATAATTTCGTAAACAACCAAATTATCTAGAATCAGCATTGGCAAATATTCCAAAAATTACAGGGAGCTCCGGGAAAAGCCAATTAAAATGGTTTTCACTTTTCAAAAGTGTGACAGGCAGCAACATTAACAACATTGCGTCACGCTATGAAATTGAAATTGACAACAAGTAGAAAATAAAATAACCTGACATGTAGTCTACGTGTAAGTAAACGTGAAAATGTTTCGGTATGTACTTACAGTGTGTACCAAAACAACATTATTGTGTTTATCGAAACTCAATAATGCGTTATTAAGAAAAGTTTTATGCCATAAACTTCTCTAAGTTATGTCTAACTAAGCAAATAAACATGGAATTTTTTTGAGCTTCTAGAGATCCATAAAGTTATGGCACTAAACGCATTCAGAACTCAGCAGAAATTAAGTTTATGGTGCATCTCAAAAGCATAAAAACGCTAGTTTGGCCAATATTCAGTTTCTTTTTATGCCATAAACTTTTCTATAGTGTTTGACTATACAAAACAGACAGTTGTGACATAAAGGCCTATGTCAGGGCTACAAGAATATGCCTAATAGTGAGGCAAAAAAAGCTGAACAAATTGATTATGCTACAATTAAAGCAAGACCAAAGACTTCGGACGATCAAGCTTGATGTTGCCGCTCTGCACGAGTAGCAGTCCAGCTTTGATTGTAAGTGTGGGGCAAAGCCGGGAACGGAAGGAAAGAACACAAACCGCGCCAGCGGCTACGCAACCAAGGTGTTCAGCCTTGCTCCCTATTGGGGCAGAGCAGTGACAGAACCCTCCGATGAGGCCGACACGTGCTGGGCGTAACTCCAGGCAGCCCCTTCCTGACTTACAGACGGAGGTTGGGGGTGGGAATCGGGGTGCCAACAGGATGGATTCCACTGGGTGTGGCGTATCCCGTAGCAAAAGGGACGAGATAGAAGGTGGCAAAATGAGCCGCACTGCGGAGCACAGACTCGTGAGGGCTGGGAATAATCCCGAGACAAAAAGGGGTAAACCTGTACAACAGGGCGAAGTGTAACGAAGCCGTAAGACGGGAAAACAGAAAGAGTGTATGGAAGAATGATAAATAAGACGCCGTGACGACGGATCGGTGCTTCTTGGCGACGGAGGTGGATAACTTGCCCGGATGAGCGGCCGTATTCCCCTGGAATGGGGTGAAAGACCGTGCGCAAGCGGAAATCAAGCTAGAGCCAAGGCCTCGTTGAGGTTTACTTCCCGTACAGTGGCGGCAGCTGCCGCCACTTATATACGGCTGACAAATATCACTAAAATATCTAAGTACCCGGCACGCCGGCCAACACTACCCACGTGTACCTCCGTGGCACACTTGCAACGGCGCATCCGGTAATTGGGCGCGGGCACACACGTGTCGCGCCAATCCTACCCTTCATAGGCGGATCCCTAATCCGGGCCAAATAGGCAAATAGACTTCATAATAGTAGGAAGTTCAGCCGAAAATAACAACGGATATATGAGTGGCATCCCCCTCAGTCCCTGCCAAGGGCAATTGCTCTACATCTCCTCCTTCTCAGGCTGAAACTTCCGACTCGTTCGGCTTCTCACCTCCCATCATGGGCCTATATAATCCGGACTCCGGCGGTGAGCCTAACGACCACTCGGACTCCAACAACTTGGCACCTTCGACTCTCATCGACACAGCGATGCCTACCAATAACAACAACACCTCCGGTAATCCCGGCGCTCCCCCAGGTGGGAATGCGCGAATGACCGCTGCCGGACCGCGGTTCCCGTCGGTACCCTTGCCTCAAACGTCGGGGGCTTCCGCTTCCGGCGCGGCGTCCGTTGCGACAGCAGCGACTCCGGATCCAGCTCCCGTGTGGGATTGGTTCCATGCTAGCGTGCCGACAAATACGGGAGGATGGCCCAGTCTTGGGAATCTCCGCGTACGCGATCCTCACCGCCATAGCGGCCTGTTTGCACAAGCCCCGTGGTTCAATGCCGAAGCCGTTCGGAATGAAGCGTTGATCAACTCCTACGCCATTGACGGTATCCTCCCCGGAAGGCTTCCCGTCAGCGTCGTCCGCTCATGGGACTGGCTCGCCCGTATCACGGTCCATCCAAATTGTCTCCGGAATACGAGAAGCGAGAGCCTGGCGTTCGCTCGCCGGGAGATTGCCCGCATTGGGTATGCGCGACATTTTCGGGCGCCGAACGAGCACCCGGTTCCGTCCCATTACGGGTTTGACGTGGCCTACTACCGTACGTTCGGCGAGGTTGAGTACGGAGATCGACTGGCTGTTGCCTTCGACGAGATTGACCGCTATGCGGATGTCGTCCAGCCCCACCAGGATCTCATCCTGTGGGCTCGTCCGATTCTTCGGGCCGAGTTCCGGTACCTCCGCAAGTCGTCGCGGCGCGAGTTCTTCGAAGGCCTCCGTCAAGAGAGGAAGTGGCGATCCCGCTTCGGGGTTCTGGTGCCGTACCAATGCTCGGAGGTTGAGCGAATCGCGGCGCGTTCCCGTCAAGGGCGATACGTTCCGCTGCCATCGTTCTGGCCTGCGGTCGAGGTCCCTCGAGGGCGCCATGTAGAGCTCCCCCATGCCTGACATACGTCGGGTCGTACTACATGAAGAATCCGCCGCGAGGCCTTTGGAGCATCCTTGCCACCGAATGGACTGTCCGTGTCGCGGCTTTCCTCCTCTGGGAGGCGTATGATCATTACCGGCTTTGGTTTGTGCCGGAGATGATTCGCCGATCCATTCGGAATTTGGACCTCACCGATGTGCTCGGATCCGTCCGCAACGCGCGGGAGGTGGTGTCCTTGGTGGAGGTCATCGACGGTGTCGAGTGGGACTCCGTGCCTGCTAGTCAGGTCTCCGAGGGTATCCGTCGGGTTACAGACCGGTCTCCCGGACGCGACGTCAACGCTGGCGACTTTGTATACTTCGACCCATGGGAATGGGAGATAGTCACAGCCGCCGAGGCGCGGGAGCGGCGTCAGGTCGAGCGGAGCACCCCAGAGGGCCATCCTCGTGGGTTCGTCTTCGTCGACGAAGAGGAGGACGAGAGCCTTGATGAGGCAGGGAGCCCTATGGACCAGGGAGCGGACCAGCAGATCGACGTGATCGACGTAACCGGAGATGACGGCGGATCCGCTGATGCGGTAGTGCAGGGTACGCCCAACTCGTTTGGCGCGTGGCAGGCCTCCGCTTCTGCGGGCGGGGCCGGTTCGAGTACTGACCCCCAGGCGATCCTCATCCGCAGTTTCCTTCGCGGCATGTGTGTGCCCGTGTCTGACACGGTGACCGACTTGGCGCAGCTGCAGGGCCTTGCGGCTCAGTGGTTCGCCCAAGGTCGTGGGTCCGGTTCCGGACCGTCCGGCGTGTGATCGAACTCCGTAGATACCAATATCTCTTGGCCCTATCATTAAATGTGTCCGGATGCTACCGGCTTTTAGCAAATTCTCTTCATCCCTCCCCCTCCTCAGGGGGCAGCACCCCGCGAGGGGCGCCTGTTCCTTATCTAAGGGAGGTATTCCGCTTGAAGCGGCAAATCCCTGTTCTTCGACTTCCTCTTCTTAGGCTTCTTCTTCGTCTTCTTCTTCTGTTCCACTGTATAGTGGCTTGTCCGCAGAAGCGGCAGATGTTCCGCGTGAGCGGCGTAGCTAGTGTGGGCGCTAACCCACTTGGGCTTTGTCGAGCGAGTCCGGTGGCGGCGTGCCGGTCCTCCGGTGGTATTGAAGTACCTTCGAGCGCGGCAGATGCTCGATAGGTTCCTGTGTGTCCTCCGAAGGGGGGTAGCCGTACCAACGGACTTGGTATACCAGCTCTCCAGTAGAGTCTTGGCCGTGCCTCACTATACGGTCCACTACGAACTCGCGTTCGTAGACACTCCGCTCTGGCGGCTTGACCAGCGAGTCCTCATCCCTGGCGGTCGAACAATCTTCCGTTGAGTGGCGGTTTGCTCCTCCACTGTCGTGGCTTATGCGGGCGATTGCCTTCGACTTCCGTCTCATCGGCAATGCATCCTGTATCCCAGGTCTCGGTTGCGCTCCCCAAGGAGGTTCTCGGAGAGTTACACTCTCTGGGGCGGGGTCTGAAGCCACTTGTTTGTGGAGCTGTTGCTGGGGCCCATCTGGACGGACTGTGAGCTTCCGGTGTTCCAGCGAGATCGTCCCGATCGACGGGCGGCAATCCTCCGTACGGGGGTCTAGCGAGCGGTGCTCCGTCACGTGCGTTGCTGACGGTTCGCCATCCACAGCGGTGCGTGTGGCTCCAACCGTCGTGGTGCCATGGTGAGCCGTCTCAATTACGGAACTAACGTTTTTTGACGGCTCGTCACTCTCCGTGGCACGCGTGTGCCCACGGCGTGCACTGTCATGTGCATAGTCATTCTTCAACGGAGGCGGTTTACCCACGGTGTGTGGCGCGTGTCGCGCCGTGCGCGCGTCCAACTTACTTGGCTTCTGTCCACCTAGAGTGGTGTCCACCTGTACTGGTATGGCCGCGTGCTCTGCCGTTCCGGCGCCGTCATCGAATAAGTCGATTGCCCTTCCCGAGCTTGGGTCTGCTGTCACGGCACGGTCTCTCACAACCAATGTCTTTTCCGAGTGGTCGGTCTTCTCCGCTGACGGGGCAACATTCGTCTCGTCTTCATTCCGCAGTGGCGGTGCGTCTCCGTGCGTGTTACCGGACTTTGGGCTTTGAATAGCGCCGCTGCTGTTGCAGGCCTGCGCGTCCTCCGTCAGTGACGGTATTGCGCCAGCAATCCCTTCCACGTTGTGGCCCGGTGTCTCCGGATGCGCATCCGGTCTGGGCGTAACATTTCTACGTAGGCCGTCCGCTTGCAGCGGCGAAGACGAAGGCGGTAACTCTGCATTCCCTGGCATTGGGTCGTCAGCGGGGCGCTTACCGTCACACGTCCGTTCGCTTCCCGTCCGGGACGGCAAGGCTTCACTCACTCCGTTCCTGGCAGTGCCTTGCGCGGGTGTACTATCCGTTTGCGACGGCGTAGACTGCGGAGCGTCTCCCTCCCCCTCCTCAGCGGGAGCGGTGGGGCCCGGAGCGATAATCCCAGTAGTGGGCGCGACGCGTGTGTGCACATACGCGTCTTGCCCAACTTTGGGGGTATGTTTCGCTTCCATAGGAAGGTCGGCCAAGCCGCGCGTTGCGTGCGGTAGAATTGACAGGCCGGGTGGGCTAGTATCCGATCTTGTCGGTCCTTGATGACCTTTGTGTACGGGAGGTTCTGGCGATGGTGCCGGCGTAACGCGATCACGCGAGAGGCGTTCGTGCTCTCCCTTGATGTTAAGTACAACCGTAGTATCGGTGACAAAGATGACTCTGTAGGGGCCGTCCGCGATCGGAGAAAGCTTGTGCCGTTTTTCTTTTTCCGGATTGTAGTATTCTTTCCGGAGAAAGACATAGCCACCTTCCTTTATCGGTGGGGCCTTCTTTCGCAGACGTGCGTCGAAATTCCGCTTGTATGCGGCTTGCGCCTTAGCGATTTGCTGCCCAACCACGGGAGTAGTTTGTTTCAGCCAGCGCTTCCAGGCGTCTCTGTATAGGCGGGGTGAAGGGAATTTATCCAGCATAGGTTGGGGCTCGACAGCCACAGATGGTGGAACACGTGATAAGACCAGTTCGAACGGAGAGATCTGGGTAGTGCGATGTACCTGCCTGTTGTAGGCATAGGTCACCGCATCGGTGTAGAGATCCCATTCCAACGGGTGGTCGGCGACAAAGGTTCGCAGCGCATTCAGCATGGTGCGATTGAAGCGCTCCACCTGGCCGTTACTTTGCGGATGGTAGGTCGTAGTAAACCAGTTCTTAATGTCCAGTATTCGACACACGTCCTGGAAGAACTTCGCAGTGAATTGCGACCCATTATCCGATAGTAAACCAATCGGCGGTCCGTAGACAAACACCCAGTGGGTTACGAATGCTTGCGCGACCGCACTGGCGGTGATCTTCGTCAGCGGAACTGTCCGCACGAGCTTCGAAAAGCGGTCGGTTATGACGAGTAGAAACCGATTATCTCGGCGAGTCCGAATAAACTCACCAAGTATGTCAATCGCCACGAACTCAAGTGGGGCCCTTGCGGGGAAGAGTACCAACTGTTTGGAGTATTTCCGCAGTTTGACGCGGTTCTTTGCACAACCAGAGCATCCACGAGCAGTGGCGTACGCATCGAATGCCATAGCTGGCCAATAGAAGTCCTTCCTGAAGGTGTAGTACAGCTCTCTTCGACCAGGGTGGGCCGACAACTTCGCGTAATGCGACAAATGCAAGACTAGAGATTGAAGCGAGTGAGGTACCACAATCTGTGGTCGGTCAGTAACCGTTCGAACCAAGAATCCTTGGTCGTTCATGACAAAAGGCAGTTGAGCTCCACCGTTCAGACGGTCGCGCACCCTACTGCAGAACGGGTCCGTATACTGTTCCCGGATCAGTTCTTCCGGTGTTATCGGCACGAATGATCCCGGTACTGGCTCCGTATCTGAAACGGCTAAGACAGCGTCATAGACGTCCCATCCCTCCAAATCTTCGTCTTCGTCGTCCTCCATAAAGAAACAGGGTATTTCCAGATAATCGACTGGCTCAGCTTCGGCCGCAGTCGGTAGGCGGGAAAGTGCATCAGCCTGAGTGTTCAGTATTCCCTTTCTTGTACTGCACGTCGAAGTTGAACTCCGATAATCTTAGCCTCCACCGCATCAAGCGGCCAGAGGGCTCCGCAATCGAGAGAAGCCATCGCAGAGCCGAATGGTCGGTATGAACGGTAAAATGTCCTCCCATGAGGTACGGTCGCAGCGTCTGGAGAGCCCAGACTACTGCTAAGCATTCTTTCTCGGGTACCGAGTAATTCCTTTCATGCACGTTAAGGCTTCGAGACCAAAAACCAATTGGAAGTCGTTCGCCACTCTCCTTGGTCTGAAACAGGGCACAGCCGATCTGGAAATTGCTGGCATCCGTATCGATGGCATAGGGCAATCCGAGTTTTGGCAGGGAAAGAATTGGCGGCGAAGTTACCGCATCAATGAGCGATGAGAATGCCGTTGCCTTATGGTCATCGAATGGTTCCAGTTTTACTGGCTGTCCCTTTCGCAAGAGTTCATTCAATGGAGCTGCTATATCCGCGAAGTGCGGAATAAAACGGCGGTAGACATTGCAAAGGCCGAGGAAGGATCGGAGTTCCGTCTGAGTCCGTGGGTGTTTGGCCTCCTTGAGGGACCGCACACGTACAGCGTCAATCGATAGCCGTCCCGGACGGATTATGTGACCGAGATATTTCACGGTATCGGTAAAGAACTCGCACTTCTTCAACTTCAGTGTGATGCCTGCCTCTCGTAGGACTCGCATCACCTCCCGAACGTGGGTCAAGTGCTCGCCCAGGTTACTGGAGAACACAATGATGTCATCCAGGTATACCAGGCACGTTTTCCACTTAAAGCGGGCAAGCAAAATGTCCACTGCTCTTTGGAAAGTGGCAGGGGCGTTCGTGAGCCCGAAAGGCATCCGGTTGAATCGGTATAGTCCTTGATGACATACAAACGCCGTTTTATCACGGTCCTCTGCCCTAACTGGGACTTGCCAATATCCCCAGTTCGCGTCGAGGGTCGTGAACACCTTTGCGCTTCCGAGCGAATCGATACATTCGTCCATCCTCGGGATGGGATACACGTCCTTGACGGTAGCCGCGTTAAGCTTGCGGTAATCGATACAAAAACGCCAAGACCCATCGGGTTTGGGAGCGAGTACCACGGGCGAGGCCCATGGCGACTGGGCCGGTTCAATGACTCCGGCGCGGAGCATCTTCTCGACTTGAGTCTTTTCTTCTTCCCGAGCTGTCGGTCCTGCCCTGTAGGGGTGTTGCGAGATTGGCCGAGTGTTCGGAATCAAATCTATCCGATGTTCGGTGATCCCAATTTTCCCAAGGGAACCGTCCCACATGGGGGTGAATTCGCGTAGCATATCCCGTAACTTCTCACGGTGAGACTCTGGGACATGGTTAAAGTCTAGAGACTCGAGCTCCTATACGGGGTCCTTCTTCTCAGATCCAGGTGATTCTGGCCTTCCTTCCGACAGTGTCGGCGTTGCTTCTTTCGACGAGTTCAACACTTCTTTACCCGATGAGTTCGGCGCAGCGTCTCCCGACGAAGTCTTTGGTACGGTTGTGTCAGCGCACTTCCCCTCTCCCTCCTAAGCTTCGAGAATTCCGAGAACCTCGGCGGTAGAGACCTGTGTGGGTACAATAGCCACCGGGTGTGGTAACATGGAACCAATGACTTGGTTCTTTACCAACCTCTGTTGGGAGGAGCTGAAATTATCAACCAATACCCTGAAGGGCTTTTCTGGCTCAACGAGTACAATCCCATTCGCGAGGGCCACGTTCTGCCTTTCGTAAAGGAGAGGAAAGGGCTGAACGGTTTGCAGGCCGTGCTGTAGGGACGTGACCGTGACCCATGTCTGGGATTCCGGTGGAATGCAAATAGACCGAGCCACTCGGTCTATTTGCCGTCCTCCAGCTCGACGGTCCTTTTCCGTGGTCGAATTGCTTCGACAAAGCGGTCGCAGAAATCACATCCGAGTATGACCGGCGCAGCTAAACGCTTGCAGACTATGAAGTCCAAGCGGACAACGCAACGGCCAAGCCTCACAATCAGGTCAATTACTCCCACGATTGAAAGGGGCCTATTGTTTGCATCCGCTATCTCGGTCGGCGGTGCTGGCCGCATCTGAGACAATAACTGCGGCGGAATAAGCGATTGAACCAAAAAGTTTGGACCAGCACCCGTGTCGAGAACGGATAACTGCCGAACCATATAATGGTCGGATACCCCGAGGTCGGCGAAAACTTTGTAGTTTCGTTTCGCCATGACCAGGACTCTATCCGGAATGCGGAAATTGCGTGACCGTACCCACGGGCGACGGAGAACACCGAGATGTTCCGAGTCCACGTCTGTCGTGGCCATCTTCCTCGTAAGGATCGTGACCGGGGAGCGAGGCTTTGCAACCTCCGGCGCAGTTGAGCTCGACTGCGTTTGCGCCGCTCCTTCAAAGGAGGCTCCCATGCTCAGTTTTTCTGAGCGTTGCCGCTATTTTGCGGAACCGTTGGGCTCGCAGATGCGGCTGCTGCTCCACCATGATGCGGTGAAGATTCCTGTTTTCCAGGCTGAGTATCCGCCTTCGCACGAAGGTTCGATTTGTGGGGAACACGTTCCCGCTCGGCGGGCGTCAACGACTCATAATGGAGAACAATTTTTGCCATCTCCCAGAATGGTAACATACAGTTCGGGGCTATATATGACCAGGTTTGTAGCAAACATGGCATATGAGCTGGCGAAGAGAATCCGCATTGGGCGGCCTTCGCTCCTGTCTCGGGGGGTAGAGATCCCTCCACCCGGGACGGGAGTTTCTGTATCCGCCAGAGTGCGGCACTGGCAATGCCGGAACATGATTACCGGCGTACAGAGCAGGATCCGAATCTTCGGTTGTCGGTCCCATCGTGGATGGCAGGTCCGACGTTGCCAAAGATTGGTCACTCTGCACTAGGTGCACGTTGTCGTAGTTAGCATGGGCTGAACCTCTCGATTGATGCTGTGATAAATCCCTCTCTTCCAGATGGAATAGATGGCGTGTGCGAGACTTAATGCCGGCACGTGCCCGTGCCGCATCACCCTCAGCTTGGGCAAATTGAACCAGCTCCAAGTAGGAGACCTTGCGCTTGTTCTCCCGATAACGGGCTACCAAAGTCCTAATCGAGGGAACCAAGCCATCCACAAACATGGTACATCGCTCGGCCGCGGAGTAGACGTTCCCACAGCGGTGAAAGGCCTTATTCAACCGTGTAGAATAAACGGTCTTCGTCTCTTCCGCTCCTTGATTCGTGTCGCGCAATGCGAGTATGGCCTCTTGAATTGCGTTTCCTGTAGTGTAGGATCGCAGGAGGTACTGTACAGACTCTGGCCAACAGGTCACCCCTCCCTCGGAGGCACGAGACGATCCGCGGACAGAGTTGTACTGGTCCTCGGCCATACCTTTTAAAAAGTAAGGCAGTGTGATGTAGGCTTGCGCCTCAGACATCCGAAGTACATCGGCTTCCCCAACATATCGGGCGAGAAAGTCCAACACTAGGATTGGATCCTGCCCAGAGAACTTATTGGGCTTCAGTGTGAGCTCCAGCCTCTTAATGTGGTCTTTCACTCGTCCAGTCCCGCGAGGGGTCCTTTCTCCAGTGGAGTCTTCCAGCCGATAATATCGGTACGACAGCAACTTCCGTTACAATAAATTCGTCGGCTTCAGTTCCTTGAGTCCAAGGTGCTTTCGTCCTTTAGAACGGTTCCGGGCAACGCCTTGCGTGGCCTCGGTGGCCCGGAAACGGGTAGCACGAGAGCGTGGGGGCTCTTCCTCACTTTCCGAAGAATCGGTTGACGAATCCCTAACTTGGGCATTAGACTCAGAGGATGAAGAAGAGGACGAATCAGGTTCCAATTTAACCTTTCTCTTCTTTCCCGCATGGCGGTCCTTGGAGCGGTGCGACTTCCGAGAACCTTCGGAAACCGGCACGCCGGGCGCCACAGCATCGCGGATGATGGTGTGCTCGACCGTTTCCAGACGGGCCGCTAAGCGGTTTAAACGATCAGCTGCCTGCTCATGCAGGACAGCCGATTCCTTTCGGTCTTCCATGATCTGGTTGACATCAGACCGTAAGACACGGACGTCTTGCGAGACATCCCGAACATCGGCTTCGTACAGCCGTTGCCGGAGTTTCGTAATGTCGTGAATCAGAGCCACGTGAGAGTTCTGCATCACGCGCACTTGTGCCTCTAATTCACGGAGGGTATACTCGTCGGACCTCGACGACATGGCTTCAGCCGCTTGCGCGGAATTAGCCGGTCCTTGAGATGGCGGGGCCCCATTGTTGGTACGGGGACCCCGGGAAGCCGGTGCTTGAGCGTTATCACCCGGGACGTTCAGTACATCCGTTGGTAACGGCGGGAGGCTCTGAGCCAGTCCAGATGATTCCGGTGGTCCGGCAATTGGGCCAGGTGGAGACCCAGCCTTCGAGCGACCGTTGTTACGGCGAGATTTCATTGTCCGCCGAAGCAATCGGGAGTTTTAAACGAACGATTTTCGCTTCCAGCAATGACGCAAAGTGGATTCTCCCCAAAGAGGGTTACAGCACCAGTTTCCACTACAACAAATGTTGGCCAGAAAGCCGTTTCTAGGTCGGGAGACCACTTGTGGGGCAAAGCCGGGAACGGAAGGAAAGAACACAAACCGCGCCAGCGGCTACGCAACCAAGGTGTTCGGCCTTGCTCCCTATTGGGGCAGAGCAGTGGCAGAACCCTCCGATGAGGCCGACACGTGCCGGGCGTAACTCCGGGCAGCCTCTTCCTGACTTACAGACGGAGGTTGGGGGTGGGAATCGGGGTGCCAACAGGATGGATTCCACTGGGTGTGGCGTATCCCATGGCAAAAAAGACGAGATAGAAGGTAGCAAAATGAGCCGCACTGCGGAGCACAAACTCGTGAGTGCTGGGAATAATCCCGAGACAAAAAGGGGCAAACCTGTACAACAGGGCGAAGTGTAACGAAGCCGTAAGACGGGAAAACAGAAAGAGTGTATGGAAGAATGATAAATAAGACGCTGTGACGACGGATCGGTGCTTCTTGGTGACGGAGGTGGATAACTTGTCCAGATAAACGGCGATATTCCCCGGGAATGGGGCGAAAGACCGTGCGCAAGCGGAACTCAAGCTAGAGCCAAGGCCTCGTTGAGGTTTACTTCCCCGTACAGTGGCGGCAACTGCCGCCACTTATATACGGCTGAAAAATATCACTAAAATATCTAAGTACCCGGCACGCCGGCCAACACTACCCACGTGTACCTCCGTGGCACACTTGCAACGGCGCATCCGGTAATCGGGCGCGGGCACACACGTGTCGCGCCAATCCTACCCTTCATAGGCGGATCCCTAATCCGGGCCAAATAGGCAAATAGACTTCATATTAGTAGGAAGTTCAGCCGAAAATAACAACGGATATATGAGTGGCATCCGCCCTCAGTCCCTGCCAAGGGCAATTTCTATACAGTAAGATGATTGAAGGTTCCCACCAGCGATGTCAAGAAATAATATATTTTCGAGGGCCCGCAAAGGTGGATTTATTAGAGCTAATTCTAGAAGCAGCGTGGCGCAAGATGCTCTTCAACGACGCAGACCATTTTGGTGTTTGTCCTGCTGCGTTGTTCACCAAGATGACCTTAGTTGTTTCCATCAACTGGCGCCCCGCTGGCTTTCCTGAAAACCCACCCACCCTAACCTGGAACAGTACATCTCCTGTCGAGAGTACTGTGTGCTTTAAGTTGTGCTTAACTGCACGGTGTTAAGACATGGCCGTCTGCGCCACCCAGTACCCAGACATTAACCCTTTTCGAATACCCGGAACTATTCTCTTCCGGGTATCAATTTTTGTGGAATAGATACCCGGAAGAGCTCTTCCACTTGGAATACCTCTCTTCCATGTATCAATGTTACATAAAATTATTAGAAATATTACTATGTTCTCCAGTAAGGTCGTTTTAGAGTCTTCATAAACCTTGCTGACGAGCACTCTTGTAGAGGAAAGTGCTCAATGATGCCAGAGTTGTAGTAGAATAAACCAGTAAGAATCTGTCAATAGCGTGATCGTTACCTACGTCTGGCATGCTGCATATTGCGTAATAAATACGGGTACAAATAATGGCAAATTTGTAGCTGGAAAAAATACTTGTTTGTCTTATCAGTACAGCTTTTGTGCCCAATACCCTTTATGTAAAAGTCTTAAATAATTCTAAAGTATCACAATAGGTTGGTAATTGTTCTTCGACAAATATGTACTATTTGACTACTAAGTTTTCAATAAGAGCGTAAAAAAGTATAGTTGTTTAGATAGAAAAACTACTATATGGTGTGACGTTTTTGTCAGCTGTTAATTCTGCTCGGCGCTACATTTGCTACTCATAGTGTGCTTCTAGTTCCAATTATGTCAGTAGGCTGCAGCATGTACCTTTTACAAAGTTGCATGTGCATTACGTCCAATAAAAGTACCCAAAACAACTATCTAGTGTTTACTCTACCTTGCAGGCCATCTTTTGATGGTGGTAAAGGTTGTTCTTGTTCTAGTTAGTGAAAAAAGTTTAGTTGCGATAATGTACCAAAGAACGTAGTGCAAAATAACCGAATGCCCTTGGCAGGCCACTCTACATGTACAGCAATGTAAGGCTTTCTATATATTATGCACCCGGAAGAGGTCTCTTCCAAATGGAAGAGGGTCTTTTCCACTCTGAATAAACGCCTCTTCCAAAAGGATTGAAGGAAATTCCAGTCTTTGCAGCGCTTTTTGCTCCGTTTTGATTCATCTGGTTTTCGTCGCATATCTTACGATCTATTTGTTCAATTTCCGTACCAGTACGGCAAACGAAAGAAGAGAGAGAGACGTGTTCAGGGCAATTTGTTTTATTGTTCTCTGCAATTTATGTGGCTATTTACGGCCTTCTTCAAAATGTTGTTTTCTGCCGCTTATCGCCTATTTCGGGTCCGCCTGACAAGGGTTAAAGATCTTACGCCGCGAAGCGATAGCTTTGCGATGAATAAAATTTAAGCACATTTCTATTACAGCAAGGTGCCACCTGTACTTTAATATTTTTTTTTCCAGAACTTCAGTTCAAAAGTTTATCATTGTTAGAAGTCCATGAAATCTAAATAAGTTCCATTTCCCGGAGCTCCCAGCGAAGGCAATCGTTGCTCAACTACTCCTGCGTTTAGGTGTAGACGAAGATATATAGAAAAAAACTTCATCTTTTACTGAGGTGATAGTCACCAGCGCACGCAATCTTGCAGTGCACGCCCCGCTGCCGACGTGCGTATTTTGGGGACCTATCATTCAAAAAATTGCTTCATATTCTACAAAAATCGCGGTAGTTGCTTTATGAAAAGAATCTCAGAGACTCAAATATTTTTTGAGGAAATTTGTTAGCTTAATCCTAATAAAGTTCTTAAAAAACAACACTTGCACCATTTTGCTGAGGCACATGGTTTTCGCGAAATCACTCAATATTTAGGATATTTCTTCCTCTCTGACCATTTATCAAGTAAGTAGTTAAGAGACCTAATGAGAAGAAATGTCAAAGGGAGAAAGAAGAGCAAAGTCTTATACAATGAAACTCAACTTATTTCTGTTCTCATCCGTTATACTTTTTGTCAAGATAAAGAGTGTTCTAAATAAATATAAGCGGGACATTTTGGGGGTGTACCAAAAGGCGAGATCAAACTGCCGAAAAGCAGCTTATTGCAGCTTTAAAATATGTTTTGCATTGAGAAAACTAGTCGATTAGCTCTACATTAGCTGAGCCCGTTTGTGAGTAGAAGCTTTGCTATCATGTTTTTCTGTTCACTCGCCCAAACAAATGCATGTTTGTATGCTATCTTATAACCATAGCACGTAGTTTCTTTTTCCAAAGTAACTGCTCCACATGAGATATTGTGATGTATAATTCTTCTTTGTTCCAATAAAAACAACAAAGGTTGGCATACAAATGGCTCCGAAACATACCTACAGCTGAACGAGAAAATTCAATAGATTAAAAGGACAATTTCATATAGAAAGGCTGGAGCCATTATTTACAGAGTTTTATTCTTTTAAAATAGCAAGTGACGTTCGAACAGCATTTGCCTCCTTGTTCTCAACAACATTCAAAGTATTTCTATATATTGAAAGAACGTCACTTGTAAGAAAGGTCTCACTTTGCAATTCAAATTGCAGTTTTTGTGCAACAAAGGTAAAATTTCCTGAACCCTCCTGGGTGTTGTTGGCTGGGTGAAGCGAGAACTTCATCCTTATCGGTTGCACCACCAGCGAAGTACGTTGTTGAAATTGCTGTTTTAAGGAAGTTACGACTAATTAGCAATTTTGTATGTATGAAAAGGACTGCAACCGATAAGAATAATCGATGGACTTTAAGGTTGTTCCTGCACCATAAAAAAGAATTGTTTATGAATATAGTCAAACGAGTAAGTGAGAATAATACTCATGCCTTCAGATGTTGTCTAAAAATGTGATTGTTGCCAGTCTATTATTAATATGTACTAAGAATGCACTCCATACTCGTAATCATATAATTTGACTCCGGTCTTGTAAGCGGCTTCAATCCACAGCACGGCGTCAGCATTTTCCTTTAAAAACTGGCAAGCACTATAGCTGGAACCACTTCTTGTCTACAACTTAAACAAAGCGCGAATATTACCTTGAAGAATTGTTAAGGTTTTTATCGCACGGTCTGCGCACCTAAAATCACCGAGACCAATCATGTACACAGGCAAAGATTTCTCCTTAACCATCTGTTCTTTCGAACTCAATCTGAATCCCTCACAACTCCTTCTTTGGAGCTTACTTGTTGTAATCGCGGTTTTGTTCCGAATAGCTACAGAGTGCATGAGAGAGTGCCTATTTATCCCGGTTTACCGCTGTGATGTTACTGAACCAGTATTTGACCCCGACTCAAGCGTCCGAAATTATCATAGCATACAAAATGTGTGAGGTTGGACCCGTATTAATATGGTCTACAGATATTGGATCTTTGCCACGGCAATGAAGACGACACTCTGTGTTTCGGCACACCGACCACTTTTTCGGCAAGTATTCTCGTTCGAGCTACAGCTATAGGCAAGGTGCACTGCTCTCAATATGATTGTGTTTTACACGGTTCTCGTTTAGTCCTGTGTATATGAATCAGGGCTGCGTGATCTACTTTCGCCCTTCCATGAGCAGAGTTGTAGCAAAGCGAAAACCAGACTTAAAAGAGCATGGTTTAATGGCGAGACTAAAGTGAAGAAGTGTCATCTCCTTGTCGGCAGCCAATCACTGTCGTTACCATTATTGCATCATTAAACACAAATACAGCAACAGCTCCGTCAAAGTAAGTCTGCGACTTCCCAGAAGGGCAAAACATTCACTTACGACGGTAGAGATTCCGCATGTTAATTCCTCGTTCACTTGCTTCATCCGGGCCCATAGACATTGCTTCAAATGCAATAGGGTTCGGAGCAGACGTCCTAATAATGAAAGTAGTTGAGTATGTATTCGGGAGGTCCACATCCCATGCAAATATTCTCCGTCGAAGCTGTTTAGAAGATAACTCCAATGCGACGCCATTTAGACAGGACGACCATCTCAACGATTCCCGATTCTTTTCATTCTGAAAGGCATTCAGGTCATCGAAAGCATCTCTATCTATCATTAAGTCCCTCTCATAATGGGATACGTTTTGGAAATTGAAAGGAAACCTGGGGCTGCCAAGCTCTTCCGCGAAATAGTAAGTCACAGAAGGTCGAGCACTTCCGTTTGTTCCAGACCCAGAAGCAGAGGCCATGTGGTTCCGTTTGAACACGTTCAAGGGCTATCGTATGAAGTTGTTGAGAAGATATCTTTGTATTCCTATTTTGCATGTGCTTGACGGGGAAGCACCTGTAATCTCTACTGAAAGCGTTCTAAGATGGGAGTACAAACGTATAAATATGAGTTTAAGAAGCCTCGTGCCTTCTACTCGTGCGTATTGGCCAATATCCACTAAAGCTTTTTTGGACCAGGATGACTACACGTAGATGACTGCTTGTAGTGTCAGCGAGCGCCAGTTGGCAAACACTTCCAGTACTTCAACAGCCTCAATCCTATGCTTCCAAACAAGCAAACGAGCGACCATAACTCAGGTGGTGAGCACTGTGAGCACTTTTTGGACAAGACAGCGACGTTTCAGTCCAGTCCACTGTCACTCTCCCCTAACTCAGTACACTGCTTCACTTGAAATTTCCTCTGTGGAACTTGTTACTTTTGGAGCCTCTTGGACAACCAATGGTGAAGAACATCACTATACACAAGACTAAAAGTTAATGGCTAAGCTCTATACAAGAGAACAAAAGCCTATTTTATAAAAGATGTAAAATGTTCACAGAAGGGCTCATTACTAATCTCAAGATACCCCAGAAGGTGTTGAGTCGAGAAAATCTAGTTTGATTAGGCTTACGAAACTGTTGGTCATGATGCAGAATCAGGAGGGATCCATTCTGTGGCGTTGCACAACTCACCGGCGTTACCAAACAAAGCAGTCGCGTGCACATCGCACCTTCGCGCTTATCTACAAGCGTAAGATTGAAGCCAACGTATTCACCGTCGCCAGAACCGCCTGCTAAGATGTGAGCCGTCACTCCAATCCTCGTGCTTCTCCTCAACATCGTCGCGCAGGCCATTCCTGTGACACCCGCAGATAAGCTGCGTCGCGCGCCTGGCTGTGATGCGAAGACGTGCCTTACGTTCTGCGAACAAACTGCTGACGGGCCTCGTTGCACTTCTGCTGTACCTTGCGAAGAGGGGGAATTGCAATGTGCGCCGAACAGTAGAAAGCGTCTTCTATCTCGTCTCCGCGGTGCGTAC
Source organism: Gracilaria gracilis (assembly GCA_030374805.1). Taxonomy (NCBI): domain Eukaryota; phylum Rhodophyta; class Florideophyceae; order Gracilariales; family Gracilariaceae; genus Gracilaria; species Gracilaria gracilis. Next base: position 771,334 of record JARGSG010000200.1, read on the forward strand.
CGGTGCTATTCTCGGCAGTGCCTTCTGGATTGTTTCCACCTTCGTAACTAGCCTCACTCGTTCTTCAATCTCCTTGTGTGGCGTGCATGACACAATGAATACGCTCGCTCGAGCCTCAAGAAACTAAATCTGAACTGGTTGGACTGCTATTCTTGCTGGGGAAGGCTGGTGTCGGGCTCAAAAGCTGAGCCGAAGCAAAAATGAACGGGTGGACACAGACTCCAGCGTCATTTCGATATTGGACTTCAAACGCTGGACACGCCAACAAATTGAACACGATAAGCGTGGCAATATGCTTTCTGTAAACGTTAGCATTGTTGTACGTGCTAGCCACGTGTGCCTCCTTGACGTGGTCGCCTTCCGTTCACTGCTGTGAGCATCTCTACTTGGCATCCGACAGCAATGCCTTCGAAACAGATTAGATCACAATTGCGCGTGCTCGTTTCACAACCGCTACAACTGTACCAACCATGGAGTTGCCATCGTTTCCACACTTCTCCGAAGCCATCGCTGCGTTTCTCAAGGGGAGCTGCACACTTCGCTGCTCGTCACCTCTGTGAGCTTGAGAAATACATGCCCATCATTCGAAATGCACCCCGGCGATTGGGGGAGCATGCTCAGTGAATAACGTCTTGCTGCTAACCTTACGCCCTCCATGTGGTCCGCAGTGCCCATAAAAGGTCCTCGCTCACATTGTCGACCAACAATCTCAATTCACCCCACTCAAGCTTTGCCCGAGAAAACAGACCACTCATTCGGCGGCTCCCAACAAAAACGAGAATCATGTACCGAATCATGTACACACTTTGGTTTGTTCTGGCCTTCTCCCTTCTCAGTCTCGTCGCCGCCACTTCCTGGTTGCACCGCGGCTACGCGTCATCAGCATCGACAGCCACGCTTCGCGGGCGTACCCTTATTTCTGCGAGGACATTCAACGCTTCCGAATCACGTACTCCGCGCTTATTGCAATTCCGAGCCGAGTTGAAGCGGCCAATCATTCTTTTCGACCAGTTGGAAGAAAATCTCGTCCGCATTGCGTCCTATACCCGCAATGCCTCCACGCTCAAAGCCGCAGTCACGCTGCACGGGCACAACCTCAACCGCTCTCACTTTGAACAAGGCGCGGCCTTTGTCATCTACGTTTTCGACTGGGAACGAAATTGCGCTCCGGTTGAGCATGTGCCCGGTATTAACCCGAATGATGATGTCCTCTTTTTCGTGATTGACGCAGTTATTGGGTCAAATTCTCTCCTTTCTTTGCAGATGACCGTTACCTCTGGATCGGAGGTTGTCCCGCATGTTGACATCGAAGTCGGTCAGCAGTTACCTTTTTCCATCGCACTTCCGAACAAGCTGATCTTTGATGACGATGCCTCGCACGAAGCTACAAACTTACTTCTCCACCGAATAATTGATCTAGTAGAAATCGATCCACCCGAGCCCAGAATGGTTAGAAGATATACGTTTTATCCTGCGTCTGGGGTCAAAATGGATCTGAAAGTCTCCATGATGGTGGGAGTATCTGGATTTAGTCTCCACCGATACGCTAATAACGAGTTCAAATGGGAACAGTTTCTCGATGCAAGACTTGAGGGATCGCTGGAAGCAACAACGAAAGCGAAAGTTCGACGAAGCGGCCAACTCCTCGCTCGCCAACCTCTTCTATATTTTGATGGATCTGTCGCACTTCCGTTTGTTGGTCGTGCCCAACTGGAGGGATTTGGAAAAGCCGAATGGATGCTGGACGCAGATATTGATGTTGGCACACACGCAAAATTTGAATGCTCGCAGGAGATGAAGCATATTGTGAAGCTGGAAACAACTACATGGGGAGTGACAGCTCGTCGACCTCGCGATTATGAAACCCTCCTTCTTGAGAGTGCGTCTGTTTCTTTCGTCGATCAGAGTGCGAAGAAAGGCTTCAGCGGCTTCTTCGGGATACGCCCTGCCGTTGGGCTTTCGTACGAAGACTTCAGCAAGGATTTCGAAACAGACACTGGTGCATACGTTGGCTTGCAAGCCATGACATCAGCGCGTCAGCCGCCATTCCGTGCGTACAACGGGCTCGGTTCTACGCTGGGCAACTGCCAAGTATGTCACAAAATAAGAGGTAGTGCGGCAGTCAAAACTCTGAACGCCTCCCTGCGCCTACGGAAGGGGCACGAGGCGCAGAAGGAGTATTCGTTATCGACGCCGCAAGCAACGGAAAGATTTTTGGGCACCGTTTGTGCTCTTGAAGATGAGACATGTGGAGGTTTTGCAGAGCCATGCGTTCGCTGTGTGACCGACTTTGCATGCCCGCAGGACTACGAATGTATCAACCGTAAGTGCTTCCTCAGGCGCGAGGGAGGACAGTCGTGTGGCCCTTGTGCCATTTGCAACACCGGTTTGTGCTCTTCTGGTTCTGGTATATGCATTCATAGCGCAGTTCATGGGGCAACTGGCACGTCTCTAGGGAGGTTGAGACCTCCTCCCCTTCGCTCCAACTGAAATGTAATATAATAATCGCGAGGCGAGCTGAAGAGACCGTCGCGGCGCTTCGGACAGTGGAATGCTTTTCGCGTTTCGAAAGTCTGGCAATTCTCAACAATGCTTTACTGTAAAAATATGGCAATACTGTAAAAAGTTGGAAATATGTTTATTAGAAAGAGAGTTTTCTAAATATTGAATATATTTGCAAAGTTTTAACAAACGAGCTACAAATAAATAAATTGTCGAAAACACCGTCTGACGTAATTTCCCATGTTGACTCTGATGGATCATCCATCAAGGATGCCCCTGCCACCAAGAGGAGCTGTTTCAACACACTGCAGCGTTTCTATTCTAATCGCTGCTGAGGGAGCGTTAAACGGGCGGACGTTGAGATTTTAGTAGATTTCGATGGGGGTTGTCTGTCGCATAGACACTACAATGAAACTAACGTCTTCACTTGCGCAGGCCTCAGCACGACGCCGTTAGGTGCTTTTCGCCGTCTACCTTCCAGTTCTTGTGGGGAATGTGTTGCTGTCAAACGTTCCCATCTCATTCCTGAAGTAAAATCCAGCGACACATACGGTACGCTATTTATACATGCTGGTGTAGATTGCACCCATAGCACTGTTAGGTAACCTTAGAGTAAACCTAATCGCTAGTGATTCACTAGCCATACCTTCCGAACAAAGTACTCGTCCGAAACAGTACTGCTCCCAAGTTGCGCCCTCTTTGCTTACAATCACTCAAAAGCTCATGTGGCATACCCAACAAATCATTCCAGCACGCCAATAAGCCCTCGCATTAAACCACATGTCACAAAAGCTTTAAAAGCCCGTTCTCCATCTTCTTCCATGCTCATTTCCATTCCAACTCATGCGAACAGATATCCAAACATGATTCTAACCACCCCTCACATTCAATACTCGTTCTTCGTCTCATGGCTGCTGGCGTTGGTGCTTCTCATCACCAATGTTACGGCACAGATACCAATCATTCCCACCGACAGCAATCGCGTCTGTGGGGTCGGCGAATTCAATAATGGAAACGCTTGTGAACCGTGTCCCCCAGGTACTTTTCAAGATCAACCCAACCAATATTTCTGTAAACCCTGCTTGGAAGGAACCGCTTCCGGTGGACACACTAATCTTGGACCATACCGCCCCAAGAGTTCATGCTTTGCTTGCAATGATTTTTCTTTTCAGGATGAGCCAGGTCAGCCGTCTTGCAAACGATGCCCACCAAACAGTATTCGGCCGCGAAATACTTCCTCACCGAATGTTCAATGCGATGTCTGTGAATTTCCGTTGTACGTTTCATCCAGGGGATGTAAAGTTTGTCCAAAGGCCCGGTTTCTCTCTCCGGACCGAGACGGGAAGCGACACTGTGAATTCTGTCGAAGAGGAACCTTTACAGATTCCGCAAATCAAACAAGTTGTCAAACGTGTCCCACAGGAACAGTACCACAAACCCCAAGTGGTCCGTGTGTCCCTTGCAAACCCGGTACATTCGCCACAACCGCCCACTGCGAGCCTTGTGCCAAAGGATCACATCAACCACTAGCAGGTGCCTCGTCCTGTCAACCATGTCCATCTGGAACGTCTACGCAAGACATTGGTTCAGTGTTCTGCTTTGCAAATGACGAAAGCGTGAACTGTGGTCCCGGACAATTCCTGAGGAACGGTCAGTGTGAGCAATGTGCGAGTGGCTCAGTGTCTCCCGGTGGACGCGCCACTTCGTGCTACGAATGCACGTCTTCATCATTCCCCGACAACAGTTCGTCTTCGTGCATTTGCCCATCCACTTCCCAACGATATTCACATGAAGACCCGTATGCGCTGAAAGGCTGCCGGAGTTGCCCCGCACATGGTAGTGGCGATGGTGTTAGGTGCCACTGCCCTCCGCCAACGTACTATGAGTGGAGTAGACGGGTGTGTGCATGCCTTCCCGGAAACCGATTCAATGGTGAAAACTGCGAACCATGTCCTCAAGGCATCTTACCTGGTGAGGGTGACTGCGACTTTTGTCCATCGCGTCATGCCGTCAACAAACAAACAGGCCGCTGTGAGTACTGTGAGCAACGCGCAAGTGTTGGCAATACATTCGACGCTCCTTGTCAGTGTCCACCTGGGTTTTACTTCTTTGTCAGACCATTTCGTTGCATGTGTATGGATGGTGAACTCAGACCAGGGGCCACAGAGTTGATCGCAGAGAACTGTATCCCATGTGAAAATGACGAGTTTAGCTATTATGGACGCTGCCAGAAGAAATGTAGCTATTTTGATTCCCCGTTCCGATCATACTTTAATGGAACAGACTGCGTACCTTGTGAAATTGGATTTCAGGTAGTGAGTAGCATTACCGCCGGTCGAAGATGCGTCCCAATCTCATGCCCAGCAGGTCGGTTCGTGAACTATACGTCCGGAATGTGCCAATGTAGCACGTTGGAATTACCGGACGGTAGCTGCGCCCCAGCCAGCTCCCTGTGCGATAATGAAATTGGACTCGAGTGGTCACGCGCCAGAAACGCTTGTGAGTGCAAGTTTGGAACGACATTGGTTGATGGAGAATGCGTGCCCTGTGAGCCAGGCTATACCACAAATGCCATGCGTCAGTGTGTTCCATGCGGTGCGAAACGATTCAGACCAGCCGAGCAGAGAAGATGCCTGTTCTGTGAAAACGGTGATCGAGACGTAGAAAGCGCCAGCGCGTGTGTGGAAAGCCAGTGTGAAGACCACGAGTTCTTGGGACTGGATGGTAGCTGCCAGTCTTGTGGTTCTGGCCAGAGGATGGTGAATCGATCTTGTGTTGCCTGCCCTCCGGGGTCCGTGAGCGACGGCGGCCGCGTGGCGTTTTGCCTCAGGTGCGAAGAAGGCAAAGTGGCAAATGAGAACCGTAGTGCATGTGTTTAGGTTGACCTTCTCAGAAGGTAGTAAAACCGTCGCAAAAGAGCGGATAAGATAAGTGCAATAAAGAGTGCTATAGCCGCAGTGAATTCGAATGTGGAACGCAGGGGGAGCATCAGCGTTTAGAGAAGCAAGCTTCTCGTAACAAAATCGCAAAGCTCCAATAGTGTTAGTGTCCTTTACCTCTAGAATAGAACAGGTAAATTATGGTGTCTAAACTTTACGAAAGTCAAACAGAATTTCCAATTGATCAAAGAGAAAATATTTTACTACCGGCCCAGAAAGATTTCATTATTGACAAATGGATGCACAGGTTCCACTTTTTATAGTATTATTAACTGCAGAAGAAGCATAGTTTATCGACAAAAATGTGCACAAGTTTAACTGTTCATAGTACCAAAATATAGGTACTAAATGTGGCAGTTAGTAGAAAGCATAATGATGTTTTGGGCCCATTAAACCTTATAAGGTGTTAAACAGTAAATGTGCAGAAGCTCGCTTCTGCGCATTTGTAGATTCAGTACTAATAGAGCACTACAAGCAGGTAACCACTTCAAAAGATCACATTAACTCAAAAACCAATTAAAATACCCATTAATTCTCTGAAAAGTGAAAACACATTAAAGATAGAGTAACTACGCAATAAGACACTCTGTCGCTGTAAACATTACGACTCGACGATCTCGTCGTCTATGTCTACGTGGCCAAATCTTGCATCCGAACGACGTCTTTTCTTTTCCCTATAGCGTCGCTGCGCTTCTTTCCTTTTCAAAGCAATCGACTCTCCAATAAAATATAAAGGATTAACCAGTTGATTATACTTTTCGCCGTCTTCACTTCTCAATGGATACCACTTCACAAGTATATTCGTGAGTGCCAAAGCAAATGAAAAAAATGTTTCATAATTTTCCTCACACCATTTGTATTTCTTGCCGAATAAAGTCCATAAAGTTGTAAGCCTGCCAAAATGATTTTCTACAATTATTTGATCAGAGGCAATCTTCCTGTCGCGGTTCTGTTCAGACGCAGATAGAAAACCGTGTTGGGGATTTTTACACGGATGAATACCGCGAAGTTCTTACACAATTTCTTGGCACCCCTTATCAACAAGAAAAGCCCATTAATTTTGATATTCTTCACTTAGTTCGCCCACATCAAAATTTTTTGATTCTTTTCGGTTTTTTAGAGCCTTCTTATGAAATAAAATATTTTCCAGAAGAGTTTCTTTGTACGCCGTAGGACCAGGATATTGTTCAAAAAAGTTTACAGCCATTGCATTTTGTAACATCGATACTTCTGTTTTATATCCATAGAGTTTGTTTTTTCCACTAAAATAAGTTTTATCCTCCTGCCTATTACCGCTTCGGCGATTTGATTGATGAAAAATTACATCCGTTACATATCTTGCAAATTTATGGTACTTGAAATTTTTCTTCGTCTCCACGATTCAAGAAAAAGGCCACTTCAATAATATATCTTGTACATATGTTTTGCGTGTCGCTTCACAAAGCATTTTAATAAATTTTGGAATCATACGTTCGAAAGTGTTTCTGTTTATTTAGAGTATTCTGCCCATTAACTCCCATTGGCCTCCATGTTTAAAGGTTGTTCAAGACATAAATAACATATCTTAAGGAGTTTTTTCATACTTTTTTCCACGTCCTCTATTCCAGTGGGCTAGTATATGCAACTCAAAGCAGCGCCAAATATCATCGAATGCGCTATTCGTAAAGTTTGTTAAACTCATTATGGTTTTTGACCCACCTCTGTGGTAAAAAGAATAAAATTATGGGCATTCTGATACACCATCTTCGTCTGGATCTTCAACATCTTTTGTTTTGATGAATTTTTCGAGTTCGTTTTTGTGGTTTAAATCAATTTCGGTCAATAATTCCAAGGCATTGTCTACTTGCGGGCGATTCAAAAGGTTCCAGATATCCATAGTTTTGTAAGTTGTAATTTGCGTAGTGAGAATGTGCCAAGCTGTTGGAAGAGTAGGAAACCTCGTAAAAAATCAGTGTTCTACTTGCTGATATACTATTTTGACAAAGAACAAAATATTGTTGTAATCATGTTATCTAAATGCTGGCAATTTGATTTCTAATGACGATTGCTCTATTGTAGAGTATTGTTTTTGATAGGGTTTTCCATCTAATGTATGTGTATCCAGCGGTTCTATAGCAAAGACACAGATGTGCAATTGTATATATCTTTTCTTGTACGAGGATAAGCCCTATCTGCGCAGGAGGTCTATTGTACTGCGCATCCAAGAATGAGTATATTATATATGCTTGTTTGCCTTGTTTTGTAACTTGTTGGCAGTAAAATGATCCAAACACAGAGTGCCTCCTAAAAGAAAGCAAAATGCGCCGTGTGACACGGCGTTTTTTTAAAGAAAAATATTAAGTATTACTACTGTGTTTGAATAGAATCTGAGTATTCTTTATATAAGCTTCATGAATTGAGAGTTTCCCGGCAATTATGGTGCATCTCCAGAACACCAGCGCTTGCTGCTGTTCCAGCTAAATTTGCCGGAATTGGCTTGGCATATTTGTAGTGCAACGCCCCCTTATGGAGGTTTCTGACTACTTAGTCATATTCCGACCTGTCGGGCGGTTGCTCCAAGTGGGAGTATATGAATAGTAACAATCACTGTAGTGGGAAGGACATGTGGGACACGGTTGAGCCAGGAGGTTGGCCACGTACACGTGCGACAGGCGCCACGGCGCGTTGGTAATTACCACTGGGCGTGGGCCTAATTTAGTTAGTTTATTTAATTAGTATTGGTGCGAGCTCACTACTTAGCTCGGCGGCGACCTCCTCGCCGTGGACAGTAAAGATCCCCCGACCAGCGTTGGCTCTATACTTTTTCGCCTTCGGCGGTCATCGACTCCCTCAAGGAGTGAGACTCCGTTGCCTACGGGTAGTGTATCCTCCCTGCGTTACTTAAAAAAAAAACCCATTCGTGGGAGTGTTTTCTGCTTGTGTCGCGTTCGACCCTGTACAGGGATAACCGCGGTGTTTACCGTAGTCTTTTTGCCCCTTTCCTCCTTTTCCATCTTTCCATCCCCTGCTCTCACGGATTCATTTTCTGTTTCTCGACTTCCGTGGACTCGTGCCTCTCTCGAGGGCCCGTTTACTCACAAACGTGTTGCCAGCGCCGGTCCTTACTCAACTCTCTACGCCCGTCGTGACGGCTTGGCCTCGGCTTACACCCGACTTCGTCGTGTCTTGCCAGAGAGGCTCTGTCTGCTGACTACCCTCCTACGGAGAAAGATCTCGGACGTCTTCGTGGTGTCTTTCCGCCTCTGGCGTTGCCGTTCAATATTGAGCTTGTTTGCTAGGTTTCTAGCCGTATAGGAGCTTTGCTATCAACTACTACCCTGATTGAAGAATTACTGTAAGGCGTGTAGCCCCAAAATGACAATTGTACACAATATGCTGCACAATAATGCACTATTCTGTGACAACTGTGCTCGATTATTAAAAGCATCTACGTAAGAAACAAATGACCTCTCGACAACAGTCAAAAAGCGAAAAATCCCGCTGTCTCCAGGATGCCTCCTAAAAGAAACCGACATGCACCGTGTAAAACGGTGCATTTTTTAAACTGCATATATTGGTTATCACAAAGCTTCTACTAGGAAGACAAAGCTATGTGTTTTGAGCTAAGGTATAGATTATTCAGTCAATATCTGCAGGAAAGCTAACAATCTGCTTCTTTTTCCTAATCTCTTTAAAAATTGGCGTACAGTAAACCCTTGATAGAAAAATGTAGAGCATAGTCAACATCCGCATCGTTCTAACGCAATTAAGGATAAAAAAGACGTAAGTCTTTATGTCGTCTAGCACGGACTATCGAGCCCCTACTCATCTCCATAAAACACTCCTACTGAGCTTCAATAAACGACGTTACGCGAGACTTCGTCATGTTTGAAATACGTTTACCGAGTAGCAAACGCTGCGTTCTTCGTAGAACTGGTATAGCCTGACTTTTACCTTCACTTTTCTCCTCTGAAATCAGAAGCACAACAGCTAAGTACTAATGCCTGTCGTCCACTACCAGCGTTTCTAACAACGTAGTGTCTCGGTCTACGTCGATACAGTCCTCTCTACATTATTAATGTCCTTGACAGCAGACAAAGCAATTTCCTCGATAGTTGGCGTCCTAGTACACTCGTCATTTTTGTAGTGCAGCGCCTTTGGCGGGAAAAGCGAAACGGCCACGAAGATGTTCGAGGTCTTCCTATCGGAGAGATAGCACAGCAAACGGAGCATTCCTAAAATGACACGACTAGCCGGGTGTAAACCGAGGTCAAACCGTTACGACGAGCGTCGGAGTGTACAGTGCGGACCGGGTAGCGTTTAGGGACACCTGCGAAGAGCGGTCTCAAGACTGAGCCTCGTAAGGGTAGAACGGCGATGACACGATGTCGGACGGCGAGCCACGTGAGAGTGGGCAGTAGAACAAACCCAAAAAGGGGCAAAGGGGTGCACAAGAATGAGAATAGGTGCGCCACACACAAACGAAACACAATACTGCGGCGAGTATACGAGTAGCCGGAACGAGACACACACGCAGTGGTAATACTCTGAGCGCCACAAAGGTGGGCAACTATACGTGAACAGCGCGGTTGTCAATCCACTTGGAGGTGAACAGTCCGCGAAGGCGTGATAGTTAGAGCCAGGAAGCCCTTGCTTGACAAGGGTGATTTACTGAGGGAGCATCGCTCAACCGACTAAGTAGTGGGCTCGGCGCGGCTTCTGACATTGGGCGCGCCGCCCAAATAAAGTATCAAATATATCTAGTAAAATACAGCAATGCTGGTGGCATCGCCTCCTGGTGTGGTATAATGCACAAAAATGAGAGAGTCCGAAGCGGTCTTGAGACGGGAGCGGCGGCAGCGTACAGTCTTGTGACTGTAATGAACCCGAACGGAGAGAATGGGTGGAAGCACCGGGCGGTCGAAGGGAGTGTGGACGATTGGTATCACCAGGCACGTACAGGAACGTGCGGAAGGGTACGAACGGTCTGAGAAACCCAATAGAGAGGTAGCCGTGCGGTCTATCGTTAGTGCAAACTAGCGAAGAAGACGTTCGGCAGAAGATGGTTGTCGTTTACGATTGGGGGCCTCGGGAGATCCGAACTACAACTAAATATCGGGTCTAGGCCCCATTACTAACTACTGTACGATCGGTCTAATTTGCATTGTCACCACCAAGTCCGTACACGTGGCCAACTTGTACGCTGAGCCAACCCGTCCGGCACTTGATCACCAAATCGTACACGTGGCGGTGCCACGGCACCAGCCCATCGTGCACTACCCCTTTGTACGTGAACGGCTGATCAGACACACTCTGTACCAACCCGGGCCCACTTTACTACAGATCCCCCTCCTACGCTTGCGCTCCGCCCTCGGAGCGCCGCCTAGTGTCGTCAAGTCGCTACGCGTCTGTCCGCATGGTTGAGAGGGCGCCATAGTGTCCGTTCGGAAATTTTGCCCGGAAAGGGCGGGGCGAAGCCATGCCAAAATTTCCAGAGCAGGAGCGACGAAAAGGGCCTTAAGTACGCGTGGTAAAGATCCAAGCCGAGCGGAGCGAAACGCACTGGTGCGCGAATGGGGGATCGAAGCCGCCCGAGGCGTGATCCGGGGTGCGCGCAACCGTTATACCTGTGCAGACCGTGGGCACTCGTTCGAGTACCGTTAACGTGCTCGGCCTCGCGTACGTTCAAGTCCGATCGGAAATGTGCATCTCGTCCTGTAGGGCATCCGCGACGGTCGCCACACGGAGCGTGTTCGGCAGGGCTTCGAAGTCGTCAGCCCCGGCTGCCGCGAGGTCTGCACTTGGTGTCATCCGTTCGGTAACACGCAGCAGGCGTGCGTGGAGTCCGTACGGGTTACGGGAAGCCACAGCGTCCGCTTTCGGAAAATTAGCCCAGGATGGGGGGGGCGAAGCCATGCCCGATTTCCCTAAGTGAAGGAGACACCATATGGACGGAACCGTTGGGGACGCTTGCCGTGTTACGTACGAGTGTGCGTGAAGACGGGTACTGACGGCAGCGAAGGCGTGCGTGTATCCGTGTCTTTTCGTGCGGTTCGTCTCAAAGGAGAACGCCCGATGAGGATCCAATCGGTACACCCGGCACGTCTCGATGGAGGGCGTCTGGCGGGTACGCGTATTGGCGCGCGCCGCACGTCTCGACGGAGAGCGTACGGCGGATGATCCCTTAGCGGTCTAACGCGTGTCCGTGTGGGTACGCCGTGTCCGAAGCGGTGGTCCTCTTTCGTAAATGGTCTGGCGGTCGAAGGACCGTCAGTGCTCATTGTGACCGTACGGGCGAGCGACCGTACGAATTGGACGCGATGTGACGCCGCGACGAAGCGAGTGTATAGTGTATCTCGTGTGCAGTGGGTGGCGGGACGTTAGCTCCTGATCCTCCAATAAAAATAAATTGGTCAGCACTCACATTTCGTCCGCGCGGTGCCTGTACGATGAAATAGTCGTCGTGGCGATTCCAAACGGTCGGTAATACCTCAAGTACCGCGTTGTCGTGTTCACCTCCCCCTATAAGAGCGCCAGCCAAGCGGTGACATGCCCGAGTCGGTTCACTCCGTATCCAACCCTACGCACGCAATGGCGCCGAATCCGAGCGGCTCTGGTACACCGTCGACACCTTTCCGTTCGGTCCCGTTACCTGGTCAGAAGTATGACCATCGCTTCCGTCGCGGTCTTACCGCTTCTCGCTTCTCGCTGGAGGAAGCAGGTCCCGCTATCCGTCACGGAAAACGTCCAGAAGGGGTATTCGACGGCGAGCGCTTCGCGTCGATTCCGACGGCGCTACCGATGCGGGATATGGCGACTCGCAATCCGAGACGGACAAGCATCGAAGCTTGGCAAGCCCGCTGGAACCACCTGCCTGGTGTGACCGGACGGAAGGGTGAAGAGACCTACGGGCAGAGCGACATGTTATACCTGCGCTGTACGGAGGAGAAGGCCTATCAGGAGGCGTTGCAGCGTTTGTTCCACCGCTGCTCATCCGATTCGGGCTTTCCCGAGAAGGACATGAATCCGCTTGGGTTGATGTTCGAACCGCCGTACGACAAGTTGTACTGGCTGGACCGTCAACGGTGGGGAAGTAATACCGCAACGGAGGCGAGAATCCGTGCGTCCCATGGGTTCCTGTACAGTTGGCACAACGTCGAGTTCTTTGACGTCCCTGTTCATCGCCGATCGGACTTGTATTGCTCCACGAACAGAGTGTGGACCAGCATCGATGTGTCCCGCAACCTATCCATACCGACTCCGTCCGTGTTGGCTTACCATTCGGAAGAGCTCTTCAAAGGTTCACCCATTCAGGGTGTTGTCCGTCAGGTCGTATATGCCGAGTGGGCAGTGTTTGCCTTTATGGCGTTCCTCCAGGCGGCTCACGAAGGTATCGAGGTCTTCACCCGTGCGGGAGACGAGCGTCTGTACCACAAGGACGGCCAAACTAAGTACGGGCGGTTGTTTCCGATGCCGTACAAAAAGGTATGTATCCTGGCCGAGATGGGACTCCCGAACGTTCTCCGTGGCACCGTGTTTCCCCCGCAGGTCGGTGAGAAACTGTTACAGTACTTGTTGGAGACCGATTGGGACAACACTCCGGGGCTCCTGTGGTACGACTACTACTCCGAAACGTTCCCGGCGATGCCCTCGACCGGATCGGTCGCGACGCCGATCACTCGTGTCCGGAAGGGTCCGGAGAGTCTCCCCCCTGGCCCTTCAAAACCGTTCCGGACTTCTTCCCGCATGGGTTCATGGCGCAGGACTTCGAGGACGTGGCGCCACTGCCGACTCCAATGGTGACACCCGTTGAGGCGAAGACCGTTGTGGAGGCAGGAGTACAGGCAGGATCCGGTCGGAAGTCTTGGGACAAATCCGGGTTCGCCATTGAGGACAGCTCCAGCCCGCATTCGGACGGTGATACGCACAAGGCCTTCATGGCTCTCCGTGCGGCTTGTATTCCGTTCGGCGAAGAGGAACCTGCGACGCTTAACGACGCCCTGTTGGCGGCCCGAGCATGGATGCGCCGTGCGGTCAACGCCGAGACTGCTCTCCGTGAGCAGGCTCAGGCGCAGCTTAACCTGCTCGGTTACCTCCGGGCCCACTCCTTGTTGGTCCTTGCGTCTTACGAGAAGTCCGTGAGGGCTGGTCTAGGTATGGCGCCCGGTGTGGATGGGACGCCGATGTCGACGTTCGCGCAGCCGTTAGAGGAGCTGGTGACCAAATCTTATGACGGCATTGCGCAACAGGTCGATGCGGAGCGCATCGTCGACCATATCGTGAAGAACATGCGCCAAACGGCGGAGTCCTTCTTCAAAGGTGTCGAGCTGGTTGCGCCCTAAATTCCGCCCGGGGAAGAGCCTGAAGGTGAAGGCCAGTCCGGTGACGGTGCAGGGCCGAGCGGTACGAACGCGGCTCCCGAAGGGGAGACTCCGCAAGAGGAGGTAACCCCTGCGGTCCAGGATGTTCCCATGCCGTCTCCGAGTTGAGACCAGGAGGGAACGGAGACCGTCACGGTTGAGGAGGACCTCATAGAGCCGGCGCCTGCACCCGCAAGCCAATCGGGCAATAAGTCGGGTGGGTAGAAGAAGGTCGTGGACACTTCGCCGTGGCCTGGGGCCGCCTTGGCGTTCCAGCCGACAAATACCGGTTCGAGTTCGCGTGGTGGTTCCGCTGCGGGCCGTAGTACCTCTCCGTCGGGTACCCGTGGGCGTGGTATTACGAAGCCCGGTTGGAAGAAGACTACTTAGTTGACCGTGCGTACTCGTATCTTTCTTTTCTCCTAAGTAAACTTGTGATTGTTTGTGATGACCTGTGGGCCAATAGTATGTCGTTCTGCGTGTGCCGTTGTCGAAAAAGGCGGCGTTTTGTAAAAATCGGAAAGTAATTGACCAATAGGCGTACGTTGGTGGCGGTTTGCCGCCCAATGATAACGTAGTGGCGGCGCCTTTTGGTGTCCCGTGACGGTTCACCGCTTGCGAGCCAGTAAGTACGATCTCGGATCTCGGATCCACCCCTTTCCCCCTCCTTAAGGTGTCGCCGTTACCGAAAGGTTTCGGCGACGCCAATAGCGGGCGATAAAGTGCTGGGGGATGTGTTCCGGCGGTTCGAAGGTATCCTGATCGGTGCGGTACCCGTGCCATCGTACGCGGTATTCCTGTCCGTTCGGGGTGTCGCGATGGTCGACGACGCGTTCCACCACGCTCGGAACTGTTCCGGGCGATGGAGTGGGCTGGTCTTCGACTGGTTCGTTCGCATACGGTCCCTCAGGTTCAGCAGCTACTGTGCCGCGTGTCCGTTCGGAAGTGACCGGTGTGGTTGTTGGCCGCGCAGTTGGGGCTTTTGTGACTCTGTCAATACTGACGGTGTTGTGAATACCGTCTTGGTTCAGAGTGACAGTGGCGTCCGTTGCGGATACGACCTTAAACGGGCCAACCGTCTTCGGTAAGAGTTTCCGATACGTACGTTCCTGATCCGTAAGGTCCTCCTCTGCGTTCTTATAGTCCGGTCGGTCAACAAGCACCTCTTCCCTAGGGGTGAAGCTCGGCGTGTACCGTACGGATTTATCAAAGTCTTCCTTATAGCGCTGTTGGGCGCGGGTCAACTTTGTCCGAGCGGTCTGCAGCGTGGCCTGTAGAAGCTTGAGCGTGTAACGTTTTAACCGAGCGGCAGTGTGCTGTGTATGCGTCGTTGGGTCCAGTGACGTACTGGGCTCATCGAGCAGAACGCTTAGGGGTTTACGCGTTAGCGCAACGTCGAACGGTGCGGTACCGAGAGATCAATGGATCTGTAGGTTGTAACCGTACGTAAGAGGTTGCACATACGCGTGCCAAGTGTTCTGATGGTCCGCTACGTAGTGGCGTAACCTCTCCACGAGTGTTTTGTTAAACCGTTCGGCCTGACCGTTTGTTTGCGGATGGTACGCGGTCGTTAGTACGTGTTTGGTTCCCAAAGCGGTACATACAGTCTCAAAGAACTTAGAGACAAATTGAGTTCCGTTATCGGTTAGCAAGTAGTTTGGTATTCCGTACGGATAAACCCAGTTCTCCAGGAAGGCCTTCGCCACTACAGGAGCTGTGGTTGACCGCAGAGGTATAGAGCGAGCTATCTTGCTAAACCGATCGGTAATAACCAGTATGTACTGGTAACCATTTACGGACTTCGTGAATGGGCCGACGATGTCCATCGCGACGAATTCCAGCGGGCCGGCGGCGGGGAACAGCTTCAGCAGCTTCTGCGACTTGAAATGTGTTCCCTTCGTCGCCGGGCAGGTGCGACAGTCCCGTACGGTCTGGAATACACCGTTGGCCATATGTGGCCAGTAGAAGTCTCGACGGAGACTTTCATACATCCGAGTGGAGCCCGGATGGCCAACGAGACGGGGGTAGTGTGCCCAGTAGAGGACGCGTGCCTGCAGTGATGCAGGTACGACCTTCTGGATGGCGCCGTCTAGTGGGGCTTTGCGCACGATAAGTCCGTTTCGGTCAATGTCGAACAGAGTGACACCGTTGCCGATGTCTTTCCGTACGGACTCACAGAAAGCGTCATCTGCTTGAGCTCGTACCAGCTCTTCGACCGTGACTGGAACGATATTTGTTTCCTCCGAGGTGACAGCGAGCACCTCGGGGATACCAGCAGATTTCCGTTCGGGCGTTGGCCAGTCGACGCAGACGTCGCTGTACTCGTCACCGTTAACGGTAATGTTGGTGATAAAGTAGCCATCGTCCGTACGGTCATTCACTAGCAAGCAGGGGACCTCTTCGTCCAATGGGGTATCGTCCTCGCCATCCGTTCGGATCCGAGAAAGAGCATCAGCCGCTTGGTGCTTGATACCCGGACGGTGGACAACATCAAAGTCGTACTCCATTACGCGCAACCGCCACCTAGCCAGTCGCCCCGAAGCGTCCGCAAGGTTCAGTATCCACCTCAAGGAGTGGTGATCCGTTCGGACTGTGAACCTCTGACCTTCCAGGTACGGACGAAGGTGCAGGATGGCCCAGACGACCGCAAGGAATTCCCGTTCGGTAGTCGAGTATTGCCGTTCGGTCTTGGATAGAGAGCGGCTCCAGTAACCGATCGGTAATAAGCCTCCGTCTGGCTGTTTCTGTAGCAGGGTGCATCCTACCTGTCAGTCGCATGCGTCCGTATCCAGAACGTACGGGTACCTTTGGCGGGGAATGGCCAAAATAGGCGGGCGTATCAGTCTCTGACGTAACTCGTCAAAGGCTTCGTATTCTGTATCGGTCAACGTCTCAAACTTCGTGGGTTGCCCCTTCTCCAACTTGCGGTTCAATGGAGCCGCAATTCGGGCGAAGTTTGCGACAAACCGACGGAAAACGTTACAGAGCCCCAAGAACGATCGAAGCTCCGTCTGGGTCGTAGGCGGTTTAGCCTGCTTGATAGCGTTTTGTGTCTCAAGAGACACTTGTAGCTTGCCCGGTCGGATAACGTGGCCAAGATAGTCCACCGTGCCACTAAAGAAGTAGCACTTGTCCAGTCGGAGAGTAACACCAGCCGAACGGAGCATATGCAGTATAGTCCGCACATGGTCATAATGCTCTGCAACCGTCCGGGAATAGATGATTACGGCATCAAGGTATACCAGTGCGTACTGCCATTTCACCCGTGAAAGGATGATATCAAGAGCACGCTGGAAAGTAGCCGGTGCGTTCTTGAGTCCGAACGGCATTCTCCGATAACGTTACAGTCCCATATGCGACGTAAACGTCGTTTTGTCCCGGTCGGCTTCATCCATTTCGGTCTGCCAATAACCACTGCTGGCGTCCAAAGTGGAGAAGATTTGTGCATCTCCAAGAGAGTCGATGCACTCGTCCATTCGGGGTAGTAGGTATGTGTCCCGTACGGTCGTAGCCTTCAACCGGCGGTAGTCGACGCAGAAGCGAAGGCTTTCGTCTTTCTTGAGCGCGAATACGACCGGACTGGCCCATTCTGCCGATGACGGTTCTATGACACCAGCAGCGAGCTGCTTTGTCACCTCCTCGCGTTCGAGTTCTCTCCGAGCGGGTCCGGCACGGTACGGCATCTGGAATATGGGCTTCGAGCCTGGTTCCAGATGAATGCGGTGTTTCGCTGCCGCAATCGTTCCGAAATGGCCGTCCTACATTTCCGCAAACGGTCGAAGTACCTCAATGACTTTGTCCCGTTCGGTAACATACTCAGGACTGATCTGTACCTTGCTGGTCCAATCGTTCTCATCTTTCCGTACGGTTTCTTGCTCCTGTTCGGTATCCTTGTATTCCCGTTCGGAATTACTGCCCGAAATCGGAATGTGTTCCCCCTCCTTAGACTCGTCGCTCCGCGATGATGGTTGCAAAGTTATGAGCGCTACAGGAGATGGAAGGGCAAGTCCGATAACGGTGTTCTTGTGTAAGTGAACTGAGCGGTCAGAAAAGTTCGCTACGCGAACGTGAAAGGGTACGTCCGGTCGGAGCTCCATAACTCCACCCGCAAGGAGTGTGAGTTCAAGCGTTGATCCCGTTCGGTGATAAGACCGTAGAAAGACCAAGCCGGACGTTTTGGTGGTTACCAAGACGTTCGTTTCCGACATTGGAGGAAGAACAACCGGACGGGCAACGTGTATCTTATTAGATGGGGTTTCTTGTTCGGGTTCTGGTTCCGGCGCGGAAGGTGCATTCGGTCCGTAGGCAGAAGACTGTATAGACACCGGTTTGGAGCGTCGTAGGAGTATTGTCCGTTTCGGTGGTAGTATTGCCAAGACGTACTTGTCAATAAAAGAAGTACCGAGTAGTACGCTGGTGGAGAGGTTAAAAACCACCAAGAACTGTACTCGTACATTGAGGTCACCGATTCGGACCATAAGGAAGAGAACCCCTACAACGTCCATTCGGTTCTTCGACGCGTCCATAATTCGGGGTCTTACGTCCGGTCGGAGTTTCGAGCGCCAATTCGGAGGGAGACGGCGTTCGTGAACCAGACAGGGCCCGGCTCCGGTATCAAGAACTCCCGTTAACGGATACACCAGTGCCGTGTTGAGGCCAACAGACACGTGCACCTTGTAGTTCGCGCTAGAAAAGAGGACCGTTTCGGTTTCAATGTCCGTATCGGTCAGGTCACATGTCAGGACAGGGGACTCCCCTCGGATGGAGTCCGTTCGGTCTGTCGCTGACGGGGCGAGGCTAGGCCTCTGTGGAGGAGGCGATGCCTCTACGCTTCCTTCTGGTCTTTTTCCTGGTGGAGATCAGGCTCCTCGACCAGCATGAAGGCCTGTGTCGGTCTTGGTGAGTACGCCTGGTGAGGCTGTCTGCCCTGACGATATCCTACATTGTTCTTCGGGGTATCAGTTTTCCGTCCGGTCTGGTAGGCACTGTAATAGCCCTCCTCGCGGCGTTGCTGATAATTAGCCTCCCGTATGGCCAGCAGCTTCTCCTCTAGGTCCGGGGGGAGCAACTGACAGCAGTTGGGCTCCCGCGAAAGGCAAATCCGACACGGTCTAACTGGTGCCTGCCCCGGGGGTTGCTGTACCCTGGAGCTCGCAGGACTGGGATAAGACCGAACGGACTGAGCCAGCGTTGAAGCCGAGGGCGTAGTGGGAGGCGAGGGCATGGAAGACGCGCGGGATACCGCGAGGACATGTTCCTCGTCTTCATCCGATACGGAATAGATCGATTCCGACGGGGTATCGATACTGTGAACCTTCCGGGCGGTACGAGAGGACTCTTTCCGAACGGTTGGCTTTTGAGTATCGACCCGAACGGACTGTCGACGTGCGCCCGATGGGTGTCTCCGTACGATTCCGCGTAACGGGCAAGTGCATCGTATCCGATATTGGGATGCGAGGTAAGGTGATTCCTCACCTTTGACCGTATGGCGGCAAGGAGACCTTCGACGAAGATCCCCTTCAAATTCTGATCGGTAAAGACATTTCCGCAACGGAGGGCTTTCGTCCAGAGCTTCTGGGCGAATTCCGTTTCGGACATGCCTGACGCTTGGCGGTAGAGGGTGACCTCTGCGGCCGCGTCAGCAATGATCTCATCCGTTGCGTACGTGGTCAACAGAAAGTTGACTACCTCTTCGTACGTATGGAGAGACTCATCCCGAGTACGGTCGACAGCGCCAGACTCACCTTCGAGCCGAGACTGAACCAGAGCGTGCGCCGGTCCGGTCAGGTAAAACTGGAAACACCAGAGGGCTGCCCCCTCAGTGAGTCCGTTATGGTTGCAAGCGGTTTTAAACCGCTGTAAGAAATTGAGCACCGATATCGGATCCGTCCCGGAAAAGGAATGACCCTTCATCTGGACATTCAATTTTCTTTTGGTAGCGCGCAATCTTGCGCGCCACCCGCGAATTGTACGTCTGGCGCCTCCTGAGCACCCTGTACGTACGGTAGTCCACCACTTTGGCGAACTTCTCGTTCAAGGGCCTGATGCGTTTTAGCATCCACCTGTCCGAACGGGAACGATACCGATCGGACTTCCCCCTCCGTCGAAGGCTGCGGGAGTGTCGTTAGACTTCCGAGTCCGTGCGGTCGTCATCCGACGATGACTCCGAAGAGTCCGAGTCCGTTCTGGCTGATCGTCGCCTTCTTTGGCGGCGACGGTCTTTCCGTTTACGGGGCGCGTCATCCGAATCGGAACTTCCGCTCGGTGTACCGCCTCTGTGGCGGCGATTCCTCCTCTCGTCGGAGGCATCTCCTGAGCTTCCGTTCGGATCATCCTGCGGGCTGACTGGCGGGAGGTACACTCCGGTCGGACCCTTCGTCGGGCTCTTCTTCAGTTCCGGTCGGTGTTGCCTCTCGCCGCTAGCGGGTGCATTGTCCGTACGGTCAATAAAAGATTTGGGTGGATGGGTCGGTAGCTGAGCTACCAGTGTGGCCAGTGTACTGTTCAGAGCTGACGTAGCAGGTTCCGAACGGTCTGTCTTCAGGATATTCCTGACCATATCGTGTACGATCGGTGGAATATCCTGGTGCAGAAGCGCCGGGATTCGGTCCTTGAGGTACGTCTCCACTGCCATGGGAACGTGGACCTCAATTTCCGCTCGGAGACTCTGCAGGGCGTAGGGAGCGATCCCTGCCCAGAGTTCCCGTGCGGTAGTCCGTTTGGTAAGGAATGGCGGCGCGGGGCCAGCTTCGCCCCGCGGCGTCTTCTCCGTTCCGGGAAAGGGGGCGAGCGCAATTGCCTCGTCCTCGTTCCGTTCGGACTTAGACCTATTACATGCGGAACCGTCTTGGATAATCCGTTCGGGCTCCTCTGAAGGCGTGACGTAGGCCGTCGCGCTACTTCGGGTGCTCCGGCGGCCAACCGAAGCGGCATCTGAAGCAGCCGGGAGACCAATGTGGTATAATGCACAAAAATGAGGGAGTCCGAAGCGGTCTTGAGACGGGAGCGGCGGCAGCGTACAGTCTTGTGACTGTAATGAATCCGAACGGAGAGAATGGGCGGAAGCACCGGGCGGTCGAAGGGAGAGTGGACGATTGGTATCACCAGGCACGTACAGGAACGTGCGGAAGGGTACGAACGGTCTGAGAAACCCAATAGAGAGGTAGCCGTGCGGTCTATCGTTAGTGCAAACTAGCGAAGAAGACGTTCGGCAGAAGATGGTTGTCGTTTACGATTGGGGGCCTCGGGAGATCCGAACTACAACTAAATATCGGGTCTGGGCCCCATTACTAACTACTGTACGATCGGTCTAATTTGCATTGTCACCACCAAGTCCGTACACGTGGCCAACTTGTACGCTGTGCCAACCCGTCCGGCACTTGATCACCAAATCGTACACGTGGCGGTGCCACGGCACCAGCCCATCGTGCACTACCCCTTCGTACGTGAACGGCTGATCAGAAACACTCTATACCAACCCGGGCCCACTATACTACACCTATCCGTGCAACACGTGTTCCCGTCACGCCCGCTGGGCGGTAACTTAGACTGTGCATTCTACGTGCACAACCTCAAAAACAGTCTGAGCGCAACACCCCGCCAGCGGCGGTACAGCTCATATAACGACTCTACGCATCAATGCGAAAAATTCACTAAGTCCTAGAAACCTCCTCTTCCGAGTGTTGTCTTTCAATTTTTTCTTTCTGCATTTAGCAATGAATCGACTGTGATGCGCCGGAATATGCGTTCAGGAACCAACTGTCTTACAAAAGACATTAGTTCTTCGGGAATGAAGCGTTCTTCATCCTGTGAGGTATAATGCACAAAAAGGGAAAGAATCCGAAGCGGTCTTGAAACGAAAGCGGTGGCAGCGCACAGTCGTGTGACTGTAATGATTCCGAGCGGAGAAGGAGGGCGGAAGCACCGGGCGGTCGAAGGGAAAGTGGACGGTCGGTACCACCAAGCGCGTACAGGGGCGCGCAAAAGGGTACGAACGGTCTGAGAAACCTGAGTAGAATTACCGTGCGGTCTATCGTTAGCGTAAGCTGGCGGGGAAGACGTTCGGCAGAAGATGCTTGTCGTTTACGATTGGGGTCTTTGGAGATCCGAACTACAACTAAGTATCGAGTCTGGGCCCCCTACTGACTACTGTAAGATCGGTCTAATTTGCATTGTCACTACCCAGCACCATACAATCATCACACGTGTCCAACTTGTACGCTCGGCCAACCCGTCCGGCACTCGATCACCAACTTGTACACGTGTCGTTGCCACTGCACCGGCCAACCGTGCACTACCTCTTTGTACGTGAAGGGCCAATTGCATACACTGCACTTCAACTCGGGCCCACTATACTACATCCTGCAACCCTGTAGTGCGACGCCCTCTGATGGAGGTCTCTGACTACTTAGTCATATTCCGACCTGTCGGGCGGTTGCTCCAAGTGGGAGTATATGAATAGTGACAACCACTGTAGTGGGAAGGACACATGGAACACGGTTGAGCCAGGAGGTTGGCCACGTACACGTGGGACGGGCGCCACGGCGCGTGGGTAATTACCACTGTGCGTGGGCTTAATTTAGTTAGTTTATTTAATTAACTTTTAGCGCGAGCTCGCTACTTAGCATGGCGGCGACCTCGCCGCCATGCACAGTAAAGTTCCCCAACCAGCGTTGGCTGTATACTTCTTCGCCTTCGGCGGTCATCGACTCCTTCCAGGAGAGAGGCTCCGTTGCCTACGGGTAGTGTATCCTCCCTGTGTCACCTAACAGGACCCATTCGTGGCAGTGTTTTCCGCTTGGGTCGCGTTCGACCCTGTACAGGGATAACCCCGGTGTTTACCATAGCCTTTTTGCCCTTTCCTCCTTTTCCTTCTCTCCATCCCCCGCTCTCGCGGATTTATTTTCTCTTGTCCCACTTCCGTGGTCTCGTGCCTTTCTCGAGGACCCGTTCACCCACACACGTGGTGCTAACACCGATTCTTGCTCAACTCTCTACGCCCGTCGTGACGGCTTGGCCTCTGCTTACACCCGACTTCGTCGTGCCTTGCCAGAGAGGCTCTGTCTGCTGACTACCCTCCAACGGAGGAAGATCTCGGACGTCTTCGTGGTGTCTTCCCGCCTCTGGCGTTGCACTACAGTCGGTACCATCTGCATTAGCGCAAGCTAGAAAGGTCATTCTCACTTTTTCTTTTTTCCGTCCAGGCATACGTTCGACTGCAATAGTTCTATCGGGTTCCATACGATATAACAAACAAAATTCATCAGCATTCTAGCAGTCTTCGGGATTTTAGGACAGTATCTTGGCTTTCAAACGTTCTATGTTTTCTGCAATCGCTTCGATCATCAGCATCTCCACTCTCTCCATATGACTTGAACGATCGTAAACCTTGCCTCTGTTGGAAATTTCGAAGCCAACCATTGCTTACCGTAAGATTAATTTGTGTTTCACAAGGTTGAGCCGTATTCATTCTTTCCATTATACGTGCGCCATACTCTATAATCATAGGTCCGTTTACCCTTTTGCGTCCAGAGAATTGTACCAGTATCTAATCGAAGAAAGCTTTCTCAAACTCTCGAGAAGCTCCTTGTCGAGTTCTATAGCGATCCGGATTTTGAGAAGAGTCGTTAGGAATTTTCAGAATTCGAGATATGGTGGACTGACCAGGCGCTTTGGAAAGCTTGAATGTAGTTTTGGTCAATTGAGCCAAAGAATGTTGGTCACTGGGAAGAGATTCTTGTCTACGACTTATATGTTCTGTGCGAACAGCGTCCTTTTGTTTGTTTGTGAGAGGAACTCTAGTGCTCATGCTTTCAGGCCACGTAATAAGCAAAACGATGGGGAAAGGAAGCTACTGTGATCACCTACACTTTGCGTGACTTTATAAAGTGTTGCAGACTGGTATGTTTTGTCAATTGGGACGCAATGAGCTTCCTTTTATGTGACATAGCCGTTTATGTACAACCTGGTGCCTATTGCGAAAACATTTTATGAACTACCTGGGTGGAAAAACTCATAATTTAATAATATGTATGTTTGCAAAATGGGGCACAGTATCATGAAGCCTCTATTTTATGTAACATTTGCTTTCCCCAATTCTCCTACATTATCTCTATATCCGTATTCTAAGCAATCATTGCTGAAGTCACCAAAAGATGGTTCTCGCTCGCGTAGATGGCCACCATATCCTAATATGTTGGGTATCTATCTTACGCGGTACCCGTATACCGAGGGTCTGTTGTAGCTGCCAAATCTACCGCTTATACATAGAATGCTTACAGCTATTTCAAAAACAGGGTCATTAAGCAGCATATTCATCCCTACAAATGCGCCGTGTCACACGGCCCATTTTGTTGCCATTTTGGATAGATCACTTGTTTGGATCATTTCACTGCCAACAAATAAAATTAGTAAGATGAAAATCATCCAAAGTTGCCACATTTTGGATTTGCAATCATGTTGACTCCTAAAACTGCTTTTCTTCGTAACAACCTTATACAATGTTTTTCTACCATTCGTACCAATTATTTGGTGCCGTCAGTTATAGGTTATCTGTAGACCAAATGAGAAAACTTTTTTTACTACCAATTTGTAGCCCTTGTTTTACTGCCAAAGTGGTTTTAAAGATACCCAGTTACTGCCCTGCCCTAAACTACCAATACCTTGAATAAGACAGTACAGAACACTCAAATGAACGTAAATACTTAGAGGTGGCTATTTTTTGACTTCTCTTACTGATTGCTGCCAAAAACGCTTGACTATTTGACTTCCAACTATGTAAATAAGTAGTCAAAAATACGACCCTGACTAAACCACAAAGATCTATTTTATCTATATTTGAAAAGACTTCTCTCAATTACAAACGTTAACCAACCATTTTTCTAATAACATTCCAAAACCTAAGTACTGAATAGAAACCTCATCTGGTTATCAAAGAGCTTTGCGACCATTTCTTACGAGAGGCCTGCTTCTCGAAGCTCTGATCTCTACTGTGTTTGAATAGATTTGGATTATTATATGTATAAGCGTCATGATTTGCCAATGTACCAGCACCTCCGGTAGATCTTTTGAACAGACATTCCCCAACAGCCACTTTTGCGCTTCTCATACATGTGCCTTTTATCTCTTCGAAGGGCCTCCAATGTGTGAGGTTCCATCTTTAGAGAGTTTAGATGCCTGAGCGAGACGGAGTTTGGCAAGTTCTTTGGCTGCCTCGATCTCCAAACGAGAGGTCAAGGCCTCTCGAGCAGTCTGATAGGGTTCGGAATGTACGGCATCGTGTCCTTGCTCAACAAGGAACGCGATTTGTAGAACGACTTCGATCCCCTGCTTCACAATGTCCTTGAAGTACTGTCCCCTCATGGTCAGAACTTCGAGGCTTGCCTTTAAACTCTGTTCTCCGAGAGCCAAAAGCTTTCCACATTGTTGAAAGTTATCAGTTTCTTCGCGTGCAAGCCAAAAAGCATTCAACGATACTTCAAGCCAAACCCCAGCGGCATTTATGTACTCCCATTCTTTCGCAGAACGCTTGTCGTGATTGCGCAGCTCTCCGGAGAAAGAACTCGATGGGGGCTTGAAGTAACCCGTATGCGAAACGGGCACATAATCTCCTCTCTGGTAGATAGTACCATGCCCATTAAGTTTATCGGCATCTACCGCGAGGGCAACAGCATTGTAATCATTATTTTCTGGCTTAGAGGCGTTCCAAACGGCCTGAAAGTCCAAAACTTGGAGCTGTTGTGGTGCCTCGGGAGGTTGATCGGTCGAAATGGCGCTAGCGCTTTGTTCCCGTGTGTGTTGAAGATGTCACCGCTCGGGAAGAGGGAAGTTTCTAAGAAAAGAACATGGGAGGGAAGAGAGGGAGACATCAGTACGATCCTTGGCGGATTTTGTAGGACGGTGACTTTCTGTGCGAGACAGTCAACAAAGCTGCATTCGAAGACAGCGATCCCCACAAGACAGTAGCCACGCAGAGGCTGCACTAGGGTAGTGTAGCTAGACTTTCTGCGAGACGTCCATCGGAGACAGAGATATCCTCAAGAGGGTTCGCCAGCAACGCTGGGCTAGGTCACTGCGGATGACGCACGCTCGCTATTCCCCAGTGTAGTCCTTTCATCCCTGTACGCAATAGAGACATGTCACATAATCCAAATCTATTCAAACACAGTAGAGATCAGAGCTTCGAGAAGCAGGCTTCTCGTAAGAAATGGTCGCAAAGCTCTTTGATAACCAGATGAAGAGACGAGACGTCGCTGCGAGCGAATCTTTGGCGTCAACTGCTCAACGCTTCGCCATTCGTAGTCCGCTCCATTCGGTATGGTATCATAGATCAACCATCAATACCATGCAAGGACGGGACAGTACTACACAAAATTCCCCAGTCTCTGCCGGACAAGGATTACGCAGAAAAAGACTTGAGACGAAGAATATTAGAGAATATCTACGAGGAAATGACAGAGAAGTTCGCGATGGCTCGGGTAGCAGAGAGCAAGATGGTTTGTTCCGCTTTTACTGCGTGTCGCACCGATTCTACTGGAGAAGAGTAGCCCCGGTTTGTAATCAATCTTTCACAGCGGAGCAAGCACTGTCCAAAAGAGACAACAAGAATGGAGATTTTGCCTGGGTTTGCTCTCGACCTCCAACACAAGGACTATCTCATGTCCTGAGATATAAAAGGGGGATACCGCGCGTTTTATCTGCACCCCAGTATGCGGGACAATTGTATCTTTCGATACGGGAGGCGGTACTTTCGCTGCATAGCGCTTCATTTCGGCTGGGGGCGTTTAGCCTGGTGGTTCATAAAGCTGCTCAAGCCGCTCGTCAGGTACATCCGTTGCACGTTAGGCTACCCGCTCTTGCCTTACGACGACGACTTCTTGGCAGCGCCGTCGCCCCCGAGCCGCCCTTCCACGCCAACGGACTGCGCAAAAGCACGCAAGAAGCTGGGACGGCTTTTTCAAACGTTGGGGACAACCAGACACCCTTCAAAGGGCAACTGGCAGGGTTCTCAGCAATTGGAACACATGGGGTTTCACATCGAAACACTCCATATGCGTGTCTACGTAGTGTCGCACAAAGTGGAACGCGTTCAATGCCTTGCCGTGAAACTCCTGCGCACTGCTCTTTTGCATCGACGCTTGGTGTCCCAGCAATCGCTGCGCCAGTTCTGTGGCGTTTGAATTTCTTTAGGCCTAGCCTTCCCTCTGGCGCGATTCTACACACGGTCGTTCTACGACGATATTTGTACAACTTCGTACAAGGGTCGTCAACTGCTCGGAGACGATGTCCGCGTTCGCCTCTCCCGGCAGTCTCTCAGGGACCTTCGCTACTGGCGCTCATTTACCCACGGCGAGGGTCGCTCACTCCACCACGAGGGAGCTCAGCTCTCAATGCACAGCGACGCAGCGGACGTAGGTTACGGAGGTACGCTTGGTACAAACCTCCGGGTATGGAGCCCCGGTTCGTGGGAAGGACAAGGTTTATGGAGAAACAACGAGAAGATTCTTTCGATCACCCTACGGGAGCTGCGCGCAGTTCGGCTTCTCATGTCCCACCACTTAGCGGACCATCTTTCTCAGGATCACGTGCGCAAGGTGCTCATTCACGAAGACAATCAGGCTGTTGCCCTAGTTCTGAATGCTATGGTTTCAACCTTCCATGCGCTGATGTCAGAGTGGCGGAAGCTTCGTCGACTCCTACGCACTCTCGGGATAACAGTGGAAGCAAGGTGGCTGCCCATTGCAGTGAACCGTTTCGCGGATCGGCTCTCCCGAACGTGGTTGCCGCACGACGTTCGTGCGACGCTGCGCCTGATGGACACATTAAAGCGCGAATACGCCTTCGACTGCCACGTATTCTGGAATCGGCCACTCGGGGAACGACTATCAGCCTGCAGGAAGTACATGGAGTCCCACATGCAGAAACACTGGTCGCCGAACCCATGTCATTTGTGGACCCCCCCTTCGACTTTCTTCCCCTAGTCATCGACAAAATCGCCCGCGAAGGGTCGAAGGGAGTCCTCGTCACTCTACATTGGCCGAACCAACAGTGGGTTTCCTGCCTTCAACGCATGAGCACACACTTCACAGTGATGCACCCACAGAACATTCCGTACCCGCTACTGCTCAATCGTACCTGCGCCCACAAATGGGCGGTAGTTCTGGCACGGATCCGCTGCTAGCGCAGTACCGCTCTGGTATTCGCCGCTCCATTCTGTCACGTGCAGGCCCAAACGACACCACGGGTGGTGCTCAAACCGCCGCAGATCTCGTTGCGGAGTACGGCTATTCGTCTACAACTTGGCACAATCGATCTACACAACTGCGCAAATGGTTCGCTTTCTGTCAAGCTAATGGACGTACGCCTTTGGCGTCGAGCGATAATGACGTAATTACGTTTGTTGGGTTTCTGGTTTCGGAAGGCAGCGTCAAGCCTTCCTCCATTCCGCAACATCTTAAGGCCGTCTCACGGTATCATGAACACTTGAGTCACCCTTCTCCAACGGCATCTCAGGCCGTTAAAGATGTCGTGGCTGCCTTTACTCGCAAAGTTTCGCTCCACGCTCCCTTAAAGGATGCCAGAGCCAGTCTTCCTGCTGAAGAAATGAAACGAATAATAGAATACGGTTATACTTCAAGCAACATGAGTAAAGTTGGTGCCTGCTGTGCTACCCTATTCAGTTTTTCGTTTCGTTTGAGGGCGGTGAGTCTTCATGCTCTTCGGCGCTCAGATGTTACTGTCTCAGGTGACGTGATACAAATTGCAGTTCGCCGTCGTAAAGGAAAGCAGTTGATGCGGCCACTTCTTCTCAAGTACAGCCGAAGCCCAATTTGCAATGAAGAACGCACTCCATTTCCCCTTGTTCAACGGTGGTTGCGCCTCTCTCGTTCACCGGTTCTTTTCGCCAGCGCGGCGAGGCCAGACCCGTCATTGACTCACTCCTTTCGGCTTTCCCTAGCCTGTGTTTCTATCGCGCCGCCATAGGGATACTTTTACAGCGCGCACAGCCCTCGGATCGGATCGTCCAAAGAACTGTTGCAACTCGGTTTCTCACGAAAGATCATTATGCACAGGTTTGACTGGACGTCAGAATCTATGTTTCGGGGTTTATTCGGACAGTGCGGTTTTCTTGTCTGCCGCATCGGCATACTTTTTTGCTCATCTATTGCCTCGCCCTCCGTCTTCGTAACATCATCATTTTGTTCTTCAATCTTTTTATGTGACATGTCTCTATGCGTACAGGGATGAAAGGACTACACTGGGGAATAGCGAGTGTGCCTCATCCGCATTGACCTAGCCGAGCGTTGCTGGCGAACCATCTTGAGAAGATCTTTGTCTCCGATGGACGTCTCGCAGAATGTCTAGCTACACTACCCTAGTCCAGTCTCTGCGTGGCTACTGTCTTGCGGGGATCGCTGTCTTCGAATGCAGCTTTGTTGACTGTCTCGCACAGGAAGTCACCGTCCTACAAAAGCCGCCAAGGATCATACTGATGTCTCCCTCTCTCACCTCCCATGTCCGTTTCTTACCCACCCAAACCCCGCTTTTGGCGCCCTTTTACATATATATTTCTTCTTTGTCGCAACAGACTGGCTTCTATCTAATAAGAAGGCCCTTATATCTAGCGAACTGTTGCTAGTAGCTTTGTATCTCTGTAAACACTTGAGTTTCTTCAATCTTTTCATTATATGTATAAGCGTCACGATTTGCCAATGTACCAGCACTTCCGGTAGATCTCCTGAACAGAGACCTATAGTACTGCAATAGCCGAAATTGCCCAAATTGACTTAGGGCCGTTCCAATACTTTTTTTGTATAGAAATAGCATATGGAAATTTTCTCTGGAGGTAGAGGGAAAAAGAAAAACTTCACAAACCCCAACTACTTAGGTACGAGTAATATTGCTAGTTATGACCTTATTCCCAGCCGTGCGATACCAAACAGGCAAACAATGTTTTTAGGCATTTTAGCAAGGTTATGAAACTTCAATCATCGGAATTTACTCTTATTTCAATCAATGTTTCCATGTATTACTCGACCTCCCTCTTAAGCACACACACAAATCAATGAACTCCTCCCTGCCGTTTGTTTTAGGACCCACAAAATCAACCGCATTATTTGATACGACAATTCGTAATGACATTTAAGATTATGGTATCCAATGCACTAACAGCTTATCCATCTCCGTTAAGAAAACCATATTTATAGAATCGTATTTCGCTTTCTTCTGTGCATCTCTGTAACCAAAATTTTTTTATTCAGATACCATATTGAAAAAAAGGTTATCTAGATATGTTCCACTAGAAGGTTTCCGAGATTAGAAACTAAATACTCTGCGAATAAAAAGTTTTCGAAAACAGTTTTTCGCCAAGACCGATTTCGGCGTGGACAATGTTTGCAACTGCCAGGAAGCAAGTCGAATGAAGTTCAAGCTTGTGTCTAAATTTCGAACCAAGAGCTCTAAACCTCTTGATTCGGTAATTAAACTTTTCCTGTTGAGCTCTCGCGTTTCTATGAATCATCTTTGAAATTCCGGCAATATTTTTGGGAGTGAAGCATTTTCCATCTTCGTATCCATTGTCTGCGATTACTTTCTCATTTTTGTTAAGGCATAGCTCCAATCTCTCCCTAAATATTTTTAGAACATTGTATGAACCGCAGGGATAAGGTCCATTGTACCAAACAATTTGAACAACTTTGGCATCTATTCCAATTTCATATCTCAGACCCGGTCCATTATATTTATGGGAGTATTATATACTGTCAAAAGGTGTGGGCTCTTGTATAGAAAAATCAACACCATTGACACTTAGAGCTGGAGTCCTAGTACATGCTACAGTGCGTTTCTCGAAACATATCTGTCACAATGTTAGAAATGAAAAGTGTCTTGGTATTTGAAATGGTTTAGAAAGAACCTACAGAGTTAATCTCAGACAGCGCGTGAAGTTCAATCCAAATCCACTTTCTATACGTCTTTTCGTCACAATCTTTAATAGTTGCGTTAACGGATTGTGATGAATAGTTCTTTAGGAAGAGCAGAGCACAGAGAAAATGAGATGGGCGGCAAATACGTGGCGATCTCATATTTATCCTATTCCATAAGACGGCACAAACCTCTGGCCCTGCACCATATAGCGCTTTGAAGCGCCTTTGCCTAACCACGACACTCAGTCCATGACTTCGTGCAAGCATAGACCTTGAGGCATAAATGAATGTGGTTGCGGATGCCTTCATCCAAAAAAAATATTGTTAAAAGGAAGAGCTAAAGCCACTCTTTTTGTCAGTTACCAAGGACTGAATCGCTTTACGAGGTTGGGCAAACTTTTGGCCTGAAAATAGTAGGAGGTCAATGAGGTGGGTGGTTGAGTTACTATTCTTATCGCAGCGAAGATGGCAACAATAAGCAGCTGCGTTTTAAATGATACTTCAATGTCTGTCTCCTGGGTTCAAACTGTCATTTTGAATCTTTAGGGCATCATAAATTTGTACGGACAAAATGGAGTCTGTGATCTCATCAAAACTTCCCGCGTATGAGAAGAATTCAATTTGATTGCGCAGCATGCATCTGCGTCAATTTCATGCACTCTGACAGCTTATTTAAATTCAGCCCACTATGTCACTGTCAGCTCTACAACAACGAAGCAGGAAATGTCTATTCGCAGTACTGTTTTTATACTGAAAAGTGATCACTACCGACGGACATTAAAAGCAACTTATTGCCAAAATTTGTAAGACTTTCATAGGGGGCCAGAAAGCAATCCAGCTTGGCAAGGCAAAAGTTTCAGAACAAGACAAATATAACTTATGCAAAGAGAAAGAAACAGGGAAACAAAAGTGGCATAAGTTCAGTTCTTGAGACTCCCTGCTTTTCGTTATAGTAGCAATTGTAGGGTTTAGACGGTAAATATTCCAAAGTCTAAGACAATATTGCCAACGGTGGCATACGAAAGTAGATATTTAGACATCAACACTTCGAAATTTCATGCTTTTCTCTAAAACAAGCAAAATGTATACTTGCAAAGTTTCGTCGTCTGCTCAACAAACGCTCTGAAACTTTGCAGTTCAGAAGATATTTATAGTATCTTTGAAGTTGTGCTCAGTTTTAGAGCAACCGAGGCCAGGTTCCGCGAGGAAGCCCATGAAGATTTAGCGACTTAATAGATTTAATGGTTATGATTCTCTAATCAAAGCATAACTTATGCAAAAGTTTTGCAAACTTATGTTGGTTCATGTAATCACTTATGTCTAAAAGAAATTGTCGTAAGTAATTGGGCCTTGCTGAAAAATGCTTGTCTTACTTATCTTGGTTGTGATGCTTTTATCGTGATTTAATATACGTGTATGGGCGAGAAGGCGAACGGCAGTCTGACAAATTCAGGTTGACGTAAAGAAAATACCTTTCGTATGCAATTCAGTTCTTACCACTTACCAACCTGCTCCAACAGTACGTTGGACTCGTTTGGTTGCACTGTCGTAATTCTCTGCAGCAACTGTGTACCCAACCATTCAAAATAGTTGAATTATAAATCCTCTCTGACTGTAGTACTGAGTTTACTGTGTAGTACAATGAGACCTCACTGGGTTGGTGCCACGTGGGCCTACTGGTGCGCCTTGCTGGCTGCACTGTACCCACTTGGTATTCTGTATTTTATAATTTCTAATTTCTAATTTATAGTCTAGGATAGTTTAGCATTGCTGGCCCATGACAGTAGGTCATGGGCACAGCCGATGACGTCATGCCCGCATGGGAGATCGGCCTCGGTGCACCTTGTATATATTGTGGTGCACCTCGCCTTCCCCCTCGGGTATTGTAAAGTCAGGCACCACTAGGGCAGTAACTATACCATCTTGGTCACTTGCTACTCTATTACTATTCAGGTTTTACCGCGCGTCGACGTCTACTACCGTACACCTACACGGTCTAGACTAGTTGCCCCGCCGTTTGCCCCTGCGGGTTTCAGGTGCCCTACTACCATATTGGTTGTGTGTTTTTCCCGTTTAGGTTGAGCCCTCGCGCGTTCCCTCTACCAGGCGGACCCCACACCTTATCGGTATTTGTACGACATTTTGGTCTCCCGACCTAGAAGTTTCTTGGTTTTTGTCGTACCTTTACTGGTGAACAGAAGACATTCGAAAGGATTCTGGAAGTTCACACACCTATTTGGTTTCGTAGGAATACTCGCGAAGCAATTGGATACCACTATTGGTCACTATGGAAAGACCTAAAAAGGATTACTCGTGGCTCTAGCGCGCCACCTAGCCACAAGGGTTCTGCTGCGGCTTCGGCCGCTAAACCCATTCTGGATAATCCCGAGGAGTTGCTTCGGCAACCTCGGGCCGGAACCTCAAAGGATACGGGCACTCAGCCACCGTTGGCTCCTGAACCTAACAAGGATTTGCCGACAACGGTTGAGGACCTTTGGCCCCAATTGGAAGATCGAGCGAAAGCTCTTTTTACCGCTACGGTTAATGAAGCTATGACCTCAATGGACATGGACGCCGTTACCCGCTTGGTGGTTGATCGAGCCGTGCACGAGCTCTCTCAACGCATACCTAAATTGGTTGAAACAT
Source organism: Gracilaria gracilis (assembly GCA_030374805.1). Lineage (NCBI taxonomy): Eukaryota > Rhodophyta > Florideophyceae > Gracilariales > Gracilariaceae > Gracilaria > Gracilaria gracilis. The sequence continues at coordinate 804,682 of JARGSG010000200.1, forward strand.
ACCTCTTAACGGGTGCCCGGGAGCATATCTACCGAGTGGTTCAAGACCTTTGGGTTTCCGAAGGAATGGCGGAAACAAAAACCCCTGGGGTGAATGTGGTTACTCGCATACCACAAGGGATCCCTGCTGGTTCTTCCGCACCAATCAAGCCAATTCCGGCCGATAGTGCGTACCTACAAGGTTTAAGGCAAGGTCAAGAGGGCCATATAGAGATGAGCCCTCGAGACGTGTACTTGCCACCCATTGGAGGTAACGTTCGAAAGGACACCAAGGCTGGTGGACCTGAGGACGATTCGTCTGACCCAGATGAGGGGCGACGAAGAAGAAACCGCAAGGGTAAAGAAAGGAGGAGGAAAAAGGGAAAGAATCGCGGCTACGACTCTGACTTCGATTCCTCGAGCTCCGATACCGATACTGGTTCATCGTCGGATGATGACCGTAAAGGTAGACGCCAGAAGAGACCGAACAGGTTGGCGAAGAAGTCGTCAAAGAGAAACCGGAAAGGTAAGAAGAAACGGCACGAGTCGTCCGACTCGGATTCGGACACCGATACAACCCTAGAGGTGCGTCAGCCGCTGAACGATATGTTCACCAAAGCGGTTGATTATAGGTCATATCGGTTGAGAAACCGATCCTCTGCTTACACCCAAGAGGTTGCGCAGAAGATCACCAAGCACCATAAGAAGCTCAGCTTCCAGATGGGTGATACTACCTTCACAGGTGATGATCCCATTGCGGTAATTGAGTTTCTACAGAAGTTCAAGATTGCATGTGACCAAAATGGTTTTTCCGAAGGTGCTGCCATCTGGTTATTCCAGTTTTACCTTAAAGGTCAAGCTTACCACTTGCTGCAAGGCAGGCTCCGTGGAAATACCCTGGCGGTTGATGAAGAGGGGACAGAGATGTTAGAGACGTACCCAGAAGTGGTTAATTTCATGTTGGAAACTTACGCTACCGATGAGGTTATCCAGGAAGGTTACGCTGAGGTGCAGGCATATCGCCAACGCTCTAGCCAAACCGAAATGGAATTCTCGTTGGGCCTTTGGAATCTGGCCACCCGATGCGGTAATGTCTTTACCACTAGTAGGTTGAAGTCGCTCTTTGCCAACAATGTTGACAAAGCGATCCGTTCGCAGGTACGCAATTACCTGGCGAACAACCGTAAGGTGGACTATAATGGGCTTGCCCGTTATGCCCAGGGACTAGGCGACACTCTCCGTCACGGAAAGAAGCCGTCGGCGTCCCATACCTCAAATGATAAACCGAAACGGTCAGTATTGGAGCTAGAAGAAAGCACTACCTCAGAGGGAGATTCGCTCATTCGCGTACCAACAGGAATGGCAGTTCATCTCGTGACTGCGCCGCAGGCTCAGTCACGAGCCACCTCCATTGGTAATTGGTCGTCGACAGTACCACCAGCTTCGGTAAGGTCGCCACCAAGTGCGGCGAGCACTCAACAAACCTCAACGGGTGGTTCGAAAGCATCTTCATATGCTACAGCAGCGACCAATCCGGTTACCCGACCTACCTCTATGGCAATGCGTGATCCCCAGACAGGTGGATTGGTTTGCTGGCTCTGTTTGTCGCCAGACCATCTGGCGAACAGATGTGACAAAATATTCCCAGGGGTGCGCGAACATCTGATCAGTGCCAGGCAGCAAAACCACCGTAACCTATATGGATCTGGAAAGAGGGTACAAGCTCAACCATCACCATCTCAGGTTCATCTCGTCGAGGAAACACCAATCTTGGAGAAGGACAGTCCCGCTCAGGAGGAGCAGGAAAACACCGAACGGTTAGCGTAGGGGCCACCCCTAACCGTGAATTGGAAGGCCCGTCGATACCGGAACGGGAAACCTTAATGGTGGAAAAAGAAGAATCAGATGTACCCAATGTGGTGTGTCTAATGAAGTACAATAACTATAAAGTTAATGCTTCAGTAAGCTTTCTCAATTACCTACAGGTCCCCGTTGCGTGTGTACTCGATACCGGCGCCGGTCCGAATGTGCTAAACGCTCGCGTCATACCCGATGCGGTCTTGCGGAACATTCGACCTGCCCCGACTATCAACCCGCTGGTGGACGCTAACGAGCGCCCACTGCACCTTAGAGGAATGTTAACCACTGTGGTACAACTTGGAACCTTGAAGGTGAAGCTCAATTTCTTTGTGGTGGATCGTCTGGCGACAGACTGTATCCTCGGGACCAACTTTATTGACAGACATGTCAAGGCAATTTTGCCAGGGTCCCGAACGGTCGCTCTCCGTCAAGGTGGTCGTATTGCTATACTGGGTAATACGCAGACCAAAGATGGTTGGCGTAAGAAGCCGAGGTTCAATATACCCACCGAAACGGTTTCAAACAAGATACGGCTCACCAAACTGGTTTCAATTCCGGCTATGACCCAAATGGTAGTGAACGTCTCATGCGCAGTTCCAGGATTGGTAATGCTACAGAACCATCCTAGGTTGGCAGAAAGACATCTCGCCTTGATGGCAAACGGGATTATCGACAACATCCCTAACCAAGCCTTCAAGGTGTACTTGAGTAACTTTAGCAATCACATTGTTAAGTTACCCAAGAATACCACTATTGGAATCGCACTGCCGGCACCACAAGGGGTTTTCACGGTCTCACCTAATGTGTTGGGCGAGGTCGCCACCTCTAAGGAAGGGGGAGGAACGGATGCGCCATACCCTGCATATGCGCCCCCGTTATCGGCAAATACCAAAATGGAACAGAAGATCGCCAGTACCTTTAAGGTTAGGGATCAGGAAAAGACTATGGAACTGGACCCAGTGCGGAATTGGAGAGAGGAAGTCCAGATCGGTGCGGAGAACCAGGCTCTCCGAGACCGGATCCTCAGTCTCTGAGAAGAATTTGAACCCATGTGGTCGGGCCGGTTGGGCCAAATTGAGGCTACAGAGCACCGTATTGATATGGTGCCTGGCTGGAAACCCATTTACCAGCAGCCTTACCGTGGAGGTCCAAAAGCCCGGGAGGTTGAGCTCAATGAGGTCGAGAGAATGCTCCGTGAAGGTGTCATAGAACCAGCAAATGCGGACTGGGCCAGCCCTGTGGTTCTCGTCACAAAGAAGAATGATACCCGTATGCGTTTCTGTGTGGACTACAGAAGACTGAATAGTATGACCATTAGGGATTCGTACCCAATACTTAGAATGGACGAGTGTATAGATTCGTTGGGCAACGCCAAGATCTTTACTACGCTCGATGCCAATTGTGGTTATTGGCAGGTACCTATCAGGGAAGAAGACAAGGACAAAACTACGTTTACTTGCCACGCTGGGTTATTCCGTTTTACGCGTATGCCCTTTGGGTTGCGAAATGCCCCGGCTACCTTTCAGAGGGCGTTAGATATAATCCTTTCGAAGGTGAAGTGGAGAACCGCTCTGGTATACATCGACGATGTAATCATATATTCCAGAACGGTAGAGGAACATTTCCACCATGTTAGGGAAGTTTTGAACCTTTTGAGGGAATCTGGAGTAACGTTGAAGCTCCGCAAGTGCGAATTCTTCACCAAAGAGGTAGAATACCTTGGTCATATCATCAGCCCTGGGAGGTTAGAAGTGACGCCGCGGAATATCCGGGTCGTGCAGGAGGCGAAGCCACCCACGTCCCAGACGGAAATCCGATCCTTTATAGGTTTGTGCAATGTGTACCGCCGGTTTATCAAGGGATATGCCAAGATAGCGGCTCCCCTCAACAGGAAGCTGCTGAAAGGTCAACCTACAAGGTTTGAATGTCTTACCAATGAGGAAATGGATGCGTTCGAGGCGCTGAAACATGCGCTCTTGACACCTCCCATCTTGGCATTACCCAAAGCTGGTTTACGATACACGTTGGATACTGACGCTTCGGACGCCCAAATTGGTTGTTGTCTTATGCAAGAGCAAGAAAACGGCGACAAACTACCTATAGGGTACTGCAGCCGTGCTTTGCACGCTGCAGAAAAGAACTACACAACAACCGAAAAGGAATGTCTGGCAGTGGTCTGGAGCATGTTGATGCTCCGTCCCTACCTATATGGTGAAAGGTTCACGCTTCGAACCGACCATGATGCCCTACGGTGGATACTGGGTCTGGCCGACGCATCAGGCAGACTTGCCCGATGGCGGTTACGACTTTCAGAGTTCGAGTATGACGTACAGTACCGTCCAGGTATCAAGCACAATGTCGCAGACGCGATGTCTCGCATTACCACAGATGGTTTGGACACCGAGCCGGTAGAGGATGATATTCCATGCTTTACCATCTCTACCAACCCTGATGGTGATACCTTAGAAGGTTACTGGACTCTACCCGAAGAGGATACGTGGTTTAGTGATGCCATCGCTCGGGAAATACTCGCCCTCGAGGAAACAGACGTCATGCCAATTACCCGCGAGGAATTCCTGAGAGAGCAAGCAAACGATGTTTATTGCCGCTCTCTCATGGACCAAGTAGGTATGAAAGACTCGAACTTTGACGTCGACCGAAATGGTTTCCTGGTGAGGCGAGCTCCTATTGATGGTTCCCTTCAGAAGGTAGTGCCCAAGGTGCTGCGCCCTCGGGTGCTGTACCTAGCCCACTACCCAAGACTATCAGGACACCCTGGAGGTACGAGAATGTACTACACCTTGAGGCAAGGGTACTACTGGCCTCATATGGCTAATGATATATATACCTTTGTAGGTCAATGTGAATCTTGCGTACGTACCCGTGGAGGTCTCCGGAAGCACAGGAAATACTTGAAGTTATTCCCTGCAGCGGGTCCTCTCGAGTTCGTCGCAATAGACCTTCTGGGTCCCTTACCAAAAACCACAAGGGGATATCAGTACATCATCGTAATCACCGACAGGTTCTCGAAGCTCACGCGAGCGATACCCTTGAAGGACACGAAATTGACGACCCTCGCGGTGGCGTTCTTGAACAATTGGATCTACCCGTATGGTGCACCGCTTTATCTACTTACCGACAATGGTTCGAACTTAGCTTCGAAGTTCTTCGAAGCTGTTTATAACCTCTTGGGTATTAAGCACTACTTCACTACTGCCTACCATCCGCAAACGAATGGGCAAGTGGAGCGCTTTAACCGAACACTGGTATCTAGGCTGCGACATTATACGGAAGAACACCAAACTGGTTGGGACGAGCTCGTGCAGCCCTTGACATATGCATACAACCTTCAGGTTCATCGAGCGACGCAAACTACGCCGTTCGATCTAATACTGTCAAGACACCCCCCAGGTATTGTTGTTGAACGGGACCCATTAGGACAAGAAGCCACCGGAGCGCTCACACCGTCACAGGTCAAACGGAATACCCTTTTGAGGTTGAGACGTGCTCTCAAGTATGCTGAGAGCAAGCTCACAGCATCCCAGAAGCGGTACAAGGAGGACTACGACCGAAAGGTAACCCAAGTGGTAACGGCTACGCCGGGTCAATATGTCTTTATTGACCACCCCCCGAAAGTAGCTAAACCACGACCGGGTGATGAGGCCGATGATGAAGCTATTGATAGAGATATCAATTCGAAGCTTCTTCCGAAATCATCGGGACCTTTCAAGGTAGTTCGAGCAACCGACCACACTGTGACGGTGAACCAAGATGGTGTAGAGAATACGATCTCTATTGACCGAATCACGGTTGCACCTCGAACGGTTCAGTCCAGGAAGGAACGCGGAGAATCCGCGCGTGACCCACAAGCGGTTGCCCTGAGGACTCAGCCCCGGGAAGACGGGACACCCATCGAGGTTAATGATGACGCACAGGGTGACGACCCAGACTACGTACCACCCGCAGGGATTACGGTTGCTCCTTCAGAGGAAACACCTACCCCTAGAGGTACCGATGCTCATCTAAACCAAAGTGGTGAAAGGATACCATCGCAGGTCTCTAATGAGTTCCCAGTGGAACGCCTTGTAGGTCACCGCCGTACCCAAGAAGGTCTGAAGTACACAGTACGCTGGTATGGCTGGGGGGCTGACGGTGATACCGCCGAGCCGCCCTCAGCCATACCACACCACTTCAGGGTAAGCTACTGGAACCGAAAAGGAGAGGACATGCCGAACGATGGGTAAACCTTAGAGGTGATGCACAGCTCTTAGGGAGGGGGGAGGCTATTTTCGCGCTCCTCATTCGCTGCGCATCGCACCCACATGGTAACTGAAGCTAACTGCAACACCTAACTGGATAACTTTAATGAAGAAGCTAACACCAACTGGGAGAAGTTAATCAGAGTGCATCGAAGAGACTAAGAAAGTTTGCCGGAAGACCGTGAAGGTTTAGCGATGACGTCGTACCGAACGAAGCTCGACGAGGGATGCGCTTCGAGCGTCAGCGTCGCAGCCATCCCAAAGCTGGCACGCGGCCGGCACGCGCGCGCACCTTCATGGCACGCGCCGCGCACGCATGGCTCCAAACCCAAGTGGTGAAAGTCAAAAAATTAAGGTTTTTGATAAGAGAGAGACGCGCCCCAGATCGGCAGACCGCCGCGCTGGGTAACCGATTCGGTTTACACTATTGTCTGTAGGGAGCGTGCACCGGCATGGTCAAAAAATCTAAGTATTTTGGGCGTGCTGCGCTCCCGAATCGGCCATTCTCAGCCTCTGAAACCGCTTGGTTCCCGAGATACAGACCAAAAGATGTTTCGGCGTTTTTGATACCGTTTGGTGGGGTAATTTCGGCGTGCAATTTTTTGATTCGCCTTGCAAGTAACCTCATGGGTCTGGTGCAGCGTGTGCGCGTATGCGCGCCAAGAGGCCATGCAGAACCATCCAGGTACATTGCTGGCACTCGCGCGACGTCGCGCGCCACCCCCAAGCTACCAAATCGGTACTACGTGACACTCGCTGCGCACAGAAGTGCAACTGCAAGGTCTACCAATTTGGTTTGAGCTGTTTACGGTGGTAGAAACACGACGGAGGATTGCGTCACCCGGATAGTGGCTGTGAAGAACCAAACCTTCGTGGTAATGACGAACGACACCCATGGGGACTGAAGCGGTTTGGAATAAACCTTAAAGGTGGAGCAGGGAACTGCGCGGGAGACGTTAGTAATGCTGCGCAGCCCTTTATGGTACGATGGAAACCTTGAAGGTGTTTCAAAGTTATGGAAATCAGAGAGAGAGCATGAAATGAACCTGTATGGTACTATTGACATCCTTTATGGAACAACCTAATCGACCGTGATGGTAACGAAGGGTAAGGAGGCCCAACGAATGGCACATGCCAGGACCTATATGGTGACGCCGCAACCATAGAGAGAGGAAATAGACCATTACGAGATGGGAGTGAGAGCAGAAAGGACATGAATATACCTCGGATGGTGTAGAAGGGAACGAGTTTTTGTGCTTACCATGAAAGTTCGTTTCCTCATGAGGTACGAAACCGATCGAGACCTATGTGGTATTCTTTGAAGACAGAAAGGACATGGTTCCTAGATGGTTTTCGCGCTATTTTGACCACGTTAAGGTTTCGCGCTCGTCATGGATGATCGACACCGAGGGTGGTTTGATGCACATGAAAATGGAACCCTTTGTGGCAGTACACTGCAGACGCCAACCGAAGCGGCCATCCATCCACCTTAGGGGTATTGAATGAAGCGCCGTGTACCGCTACGGGTGGGAGCCCGTACGCTGGTACCAGGGCTACCCATGTGGTTCAGATACGGATCGGGGGTCACCATAAACGGATTCAACCTTGTCGGTCGGACAAGAAGCCACGGTGGCGTGAGCCGCGTAGACAAACCGCAAAGGGGGTGCGAAGGCAACCAGAAGGGAGAACGGTGGAACAACCTCGATGGAGTCAGCGGCAGTGCCTCGAAGGGTTGGTAGTCGAATCTGGAAGGGACAGAGAGACACGCCGCAACCAAGTGGGCGCCAAAATCCTTCACGGTACAGTGCTCACACGAGCCCGAAGGCGCAACCCGCCCCCTCCTGGGTAGACCGACACGGTAAATGGGTCTAAGCCGTTTAGCCCAAAAGGCAGAACCTTGGAGGTATGCAATGGGCGCGCGTCGCGCCCAAACAACAAATGGGAACGAATAGGCTGCTGTCTGTGATAACCAAAGAAGTGGATAGAGCTGCAATCGGTGATGACCAAGGTGGTGAACGGAGTACGCTCGGCGACGCAGAGCCGATGCGACGCACGGCGCGAAATGGCACGAAGGCTGCGACAGGGACCAAATTGGTACGACGATGCAACCGACTTGGTGAAAGGATCTAGGAGCCACGAGGGCGTGGCTCAGGGTAGGAAGGGGGTCTGTAGTACAATGAGACCTCACTGGGTTGGTGCCACGTGGGCCTACTGGTGCGCCTTGCTGGCTGCACTGTACCCACTTGGTATTCTGTATTTTATAATTTCTAATTTCTAATTTATAGTCTAGGATAGTTTAGCATTGCTGGCCCATGACAGTAGGTCATGGGCACAGCCGATGACGTCATGCCTGCATGGGAGATCGGCCTCGGTGCACCTTGTATATATTGTGGTGCACCTCGCCTTCCCCCTCGGGTATTGTAAAGTCAGGCACCACTAGGGCAGTAACTATACCATCTTGGTCACTTGCTACTCTATTACTATTCAGGTTTTACCGCGCGTCGACGTCTACTACCGTACACCTACACGGTCTAGACTAGTTGCCCCGCCGTTTGCCCCTGCGGGTTTCAGATGCCCTACTACCATATTGGTTGTGTGTTTTTCCCCTTTGGGTTGAGCCCTCGCGCGCTCCCTCTACCAGCCGGACCCCACACCTTATCGGTATTTGTACGACATACTGCTCGTGCAATGACGAAAGAGAACAAAAGTTTACATAAATGCTACGTATGTCCTTCATAGATAGCTAAGCCAGAATGATTTTGTCGTATATATTCTCACATTTCCAAAGTGTCACAGAAAATGGAGCCCATTTCCACCTCATTCCAACGCCTAAGATGCCATTGCGTTTGACAAAGACTTCTGACGCAGTCAAACTCCTCCGTTCTAAGTTTGAGAACAATGAAATCATTGGCAAAGAGAGCGTTAAAGCAGTCTGGGAATCAGAACAAAATTTTCAGCAACATAAGCTCAACAATTTTCGAAAATGCTTCAACAACCTTCGCAAATCATTTTTGTCAGACGTGAGCAAAGGTAAGTTTCCTTTTTTTTGAAAATGACCTTAAACTTCTCCTGACTCGCCCATAACTGTGCTTAAGATAACTCTGTGAATTTGAACAGATAATGCGCTGCAGATGCGTTCTCACCCACGCAAAAACGTCAAAAGTTGACAGATGTGATACAAGAGGATTCAGAAGATTGTAGCAGTAGGGAAGATCCTCCGTATGGAGAGGAGCTTTTGTCAGCTCCTCTGTGTCAAGCCGATTTACTTGCTCTCGGTGTGGTAAGAACCTGTGAGAATGACGAAGAGAATCACGATAGCAATCCTACTGCCTTCTGGGATTGGTTCGGGGCAGTTTTTCGTCCATGTCGAGCATGGCGGAGAATTTATTGTCTTGGAAGGAGTATGGTCTGAGGTGATGATCAACACCAGTGTACTGTAAAAAAAATGGCGGCGATCTAAGCTAAACAGATTGGAAACATATCACCCCAAAATAGTGGGATTTGAGAAGTTTTTGTAGGATTTACGTGGGTTCTACGAAGCTGTAGTATGTTCTCTTGCTCGAATTTCTCTCCCTTTTCCAGTACAGACGCACATAGAGGAGAAGCATAACCTAGGATGGAAAGCCTGTGATTCCAAAGTCGTTTATATTGACCTCGTCGCCTTCGTCGATTCTTTTGCAATTCAAAAAGACAATCAAGATTTCAAAGAACATTAAAGAAGTAAACATATTTTCCTAATTTATATTGTGTAAAAGTCCAATATGTTATAAACTGCAGTTCAGTATGCCAATCATCAAACTGCTGAAATCTACTGGGTGGTATAGAATGTATGTTGTTTTACATTGTGAAGGATCGTCTCGGGGTATTTGAGATTTGAATACGTTTCAAAGATTTTAAATGCACATCAACTAGTACACATTGAGCTTTAAAACTGCTTTATAGCTACGTGAGTAGTTTTACTGGACATTCGCTGAATCGTAACTGGTATTATTCTGTGTGTTTGTGGTTCTGCTGAAGGTATAATTGAAGCTTATGGCAGCCTTGTTAAAACGTTAAAGAATTGGCTCCTGATTCATTGAAAGTGTGTTTTCTAATACTTTGTCATTTATGGAGGCATAAAAGCATCGCAGTTTAATATCATGCATGAAATATACAGAATGTGCTTCTGCGCAAAGGAAACCCAAGATCTATTTAAAATAGTATTGCAGATACATCAAGCAAAAGCTAAAACCCATGGGCTTTCAGAATTTCCGTCTATCTCCTGACGTGGCGACTCCTAAGTGGCCATATCTAATATGAACCATTGCCACATTGCGTGACTTGCAGGCCATCCGTCTGCAAGTTCCATAGTGTATGGCTTGTTAGATCTCCATTCTTCGCCAGCACCAACCGCCCGCAAGATACAATCGCCAATCGTAACACCAAATTTCAAACCGTAGATCGCGCATTTTTTTCGAGTTAACAATGGTTCCTCTTCCACTTTTAGTCCTATCCAACACCTCTCTCAACCCATCGCCACTGCGCAGCAACCTTTTGCTTTTTCGCCGTCTGGACCAACCGCCACTTTGCCACAGACCATTGTTTCCCCTCCATGTCAACCCACCGCCACTCTGCAACAACCCTTTCTTTTTCACCAAACATGAAGCCATAGAAGTGTGCAAGCGATGCGCACTAGAGCCAAAAACAAACAAAAGTAGTGTGTTGTGTAGCAAAAAAGAGACGGTGATGCTAAATAGGTCTTGTTGCCGAGTATTCACTGCCTTAAGGGTGTCAAAATATGGAAACCCGAAAACAAAACATGCGACGACACCGGTTTGATACTATATGAGCCAGTGGCTACCGTACGTGCAACATAATGCTGCCAAATGCACAAACAATGCTGCCGGCAGCTTTCCCCATCTGTGAGGCACAAACTTCGTACTGCTTGGCGAGATTGTGATACATTATGGTCGCCGAATAGATGAAAAGCGACTTATGACCGAAAAACGGCAGCGTTACTGCCGAGGCTTTTTGTGCCTGACATTCAACCCCAATGTAGTGACAGAGCGTGAGCGAGAGCATCATGTTCTTTAGTGCATTTTCCACGCTGAAAACGGACTGCATCTGTATGGTTTGCGTCTTATAAATCGGCATTGTACTCATGGAAGACGACGGGTAGGCTTAGTTGCAAAAACGGTGTAGCAATGCTCCCGGACATGCGCGCAGTTTGCTGGCGCCTACTCGTGTTCCAGTTTGTTCCCGCTTTTTACAGTAAAAGGTTCTATAGGGCATGACGGAGATGTTAATTGTAGTTGCCTTGGAACCAAATTATTTCTTTTCCTGGTCTTAGTATAGGCCAGACTTCGAGATGAGGTTGATAAATGCTGCGTTGGAGGTCATTGCTGTCATCTTTATGCTATATCAGCGTTTAGAGAAGCATGATTCTCGTAACAAATTTGCAAAGCTCCAGTAGTGTGCGTAATGTCTAGAAAAAACCAATTAAGTTATCGTGTCTAGACTTTATCACAGTCAAACAGAATCTCCAATTGATCAAAGAAAACATATCTTACTACCTGCGGAAAAGAATTCAATTATTAGCAAAATGCATGCCCGGGTTCTACTTTTCATAGTTTTAGTAACTGCAGAAAAAGCATAGATTGTCAACAAAAATGTGCGCGAGTTTAACTTTTTTAGTACCACAAAATTGGTACTAAATGTGGCAGTTGGTGGGAGGCATAATGATGTTTTGGGCCCGTAGCACTACGCATCCAAAACTGGGCATATGAAATATGCTGGTTTGCCTTGTATTGTAACTCGTTGGCAATCAAATGATCCAAACACAGAGTGCCTCCTAAAAGAAAGCAAAATGCGCGCCGTGTGACACGGCGCATATTTTTAATGAAAAATATTTAGTATTACTACTGTGTTTGAATAGAATCTGAGTATTCTATGTATAAACGTCACGAATTGCCAGTGTCCCAGCAATTGTCGTGGATCTTTAGAACATCAGCCATTGCTGCTATTCTAGCTGAATTTGCCAGAATTGGCTTGGCATATTGAGCTAATTGCCAGTTTTGCACCCAGTAGGAGCTTTGCTATAAAAAGTATTGGAACGGCATTTAGCCTCTTGAGCTAATTGACAGTCTTCCAGCCGTATAGGAGCTTTGCCATAACTGTCAATGGTTTTAGGGAAATAAAGATATCTTTCTCTATGACAAAGGCCATAGATATAGAACTATGTCCATTCACTGTGAAAACAACCCGGGACCGACCGAACATCCCCAGCGTGGTACCACTTTAAAAATCACGCGCCAGCATAGTCGACACAATTTTGGAAATTCTCACCATGCAGTAATCCCGCGATAAAATAGGGGGGGAGCATAGAAGCCATCTGCATCCTTGTGAGGTGGACAAGAATAAAGCGAAGGATATCAGAAGTTATTACTTTTGCTTTGAAAATAAATATGCCGTTGAGGAACGTTTTCTGGGACAACATATCCCAAAATTCCTGTGAACCCCAGTTTGATTTGAAAAGTGAACTATTGTGTGAAATTGGGCGGGAAATTGCAATTTAACTGTCTTCTGTGTTACCTATTAAAATGCTGTTTTGAAAGTTCTCTCTATGTATATCTAATTAGATCTATATGTATATCTAATTAGAATGGGTTTCTAATCAATTTGATTCGCTTGCCAAAGCTTTGGTCTCCTCCACTTGGTAAGGATCAATTGTCGGCTGGTTCTCAGGGAAATATCGTTACGGACGGGAAGATATCGATATTTTCATATCTCGTATCGCACTATTGTGCCAGTTGATAACCCTTATATATTTTGTTCTTTTTCCTTGCAAATTATGTGCGCCCTAGTGTAAAAGCGTTCACAAGTTGTCTTCAAAAAGAAGTGACAGACACTATTCCATCTTTCTTTCAGTTTAACTGAAAGAAAGTTGGAATAAAGCTGCACATAGATTAATTTGTTAAATCGTATTTATAACGTAGACAATTTGCACTTGGTGTCCAGGTGGCGTGCTTCGGCGGGCTGATAACACATAGGCGTCGCAAAAGAGGAAGAGCGGCAAAGGTAGGCGTGACGCGCGCCGAACGTGGAATAGCCCGCGCGTACGACGTGCGCAGTTTCTGTGGCTTCCACCATTTATGCATTGAAAGAACAAGAGTATTCTGGTTTACCTTGGGTGGACTAAAAGGTTTCAGTTGTTTTGTGCCATCACACAGCTTCTTCAACAGTTTGATGCAACAGACACGAGTGCGATAATATATGGATATTACAGCACATCATCCCTTTCAGAAGCTTGCTGGAATTGAAGCAAAAGAGATATTCTGAACAACAAGCGGTGGTACTCGATCGTGGACACGAAAACATGACGGTTGCATGTGTTCGAGACGAACGCTCAGAACTCGAGATCCAGCACTGGGTGCTCGTGTCAAGCCCCCATTCAGCACGAGTTTTAGTAAACCCAAATATTTATAATGCCTCATGGGTCTCACGCGGCACGCACCTTGCGTTCCGAATTGATGGTAGCACGTAGTCGTACGTGATTGGCTCCTACCTCGGAAGCAGCTGCTTCCACAAGCTGTGTGCTGATTGAAACCAGTGGCGTCCGTTCACCACTTAGTTCTTAAAGCTATGGGTCCAACATATCTTCCCATCAGCGCCATTTATTCTCATCTAAGCCAGCGTTCACTATGGAGTCTGTCACAAACCCCGTTAAAGCTCAATACCAGTCTATCCCGGGCGTTCCAGGCACTGCCGCTTCTTATGCGCAAGTTCCAGGCGGTTTGATCCGAAATGTTAACTCTATTCCGCTCTTTCGCCGTTTTGGAAGCTTGGTTGGACTGGCTGTAACCGTGTCGTTATTGGCATTTGTAGCGGGAAGAGCAGGAATCATCGAACGTGAAAATGGCTTTCGTGTATCCCACCTATATCCCGCGCTTCCGAGGAAGCTTCATGAGGCTCGTCACTTTAAGTTCAGTAATTATCCTTCACTGTCCCGGCCTTTGCACTCAAGCTATGGTTCTCGTCTCAATCCCGACAGCTTCATCTCCGAATCAGTTGTGCACAGCGACGCTTCTTCCACTTTAGAAGACTTCACTTTGGATGAAAGGGTTCCAACGAGACAGTGCGGCAGGAGAAGGGTCTGTAGAGCCCGATTGACTGTGGTCAAGGAGGGGTCTGCAGTTGTTATCAAGGCCGGTTACTACATCTACACCAAAGATGGAAAGGTTCGCACTGTTGACCGAGGCACTAGATCGAGGCTCAGAAAGACTACGACCAAACAAGCTCGGAATTGGGCGAGTAAGCTGCTTAGTGGCGCCGGCGCTCGATTGGCAGAGGTTAATTGCACTGTCAGTGTGAATGACATAGCGGAAGCAATCTTGGATGGCAAAGATGGCGTGCTCACCTGTCCGAAAACCGGCGACTCTCGTTGCGATGCGCTGAAGACGATCGGGGAATGCACCATACCAGAGGCGAAGGAGGTGGACCCATGCACAGAGTTTGTGAAAACTTCTGCAGGCGTGGACAGTTTGGCAGAGCTGCAGGGTGAATGTCCGACGGCCAAGTTCATGTACAACCGAGTCGGCGTTTCTCTTCCTTTCTGCACAACTGAGTGCAGTTCCAATCCAGGTGTGGCACACAATGTGTATTTGGATTTCTACTTGCAATCAAACTTGCCATCGGAAAACAAAGCGGACTGCCTTTCTGCAACTCTTATCCCGGCGTACCAGTATTTTGCGCAGACAGTTCTGGCGTGTGATTCTGTACCACCTGGACATGCATCGGAAGGAAGGGTCATAATTGATCTTGCGAATAGTTATCAAGGTACCGCGCCAAAAGAACTGGTGGACGCTGCCGAATCGCACGGTTGCACATTTACTTATGCTTACTACGTTGGTTCAGGGAGTTCAGTGGAGGATATAGTTAATGCTAGCTGTGCAGCTGAGTAGTGGGGCGATGGTAGAAAAGGACGATGAAAAGCGTAGGGGAGGCAATTGACACGGTTGGTTTAGTTATTTGTTTTATTGCTCTCTTACGATAGGCTGTATATGGTATATCTTTTGTTTTGAGCAAGTGTAGGAGACACAGAGCACGCAGCACTTACGCACTGTGCTCCAATAGCGTCTGCAGACTGCCAAGTCAGCAGTCGCACTGAGATTCACCACCCGTCCACCTTCCGATGGAACACAGCGACACTTGTCCATCTTTATGTGGGGGATGTGAATCCATCACATTGTTGGGGAGCCAACCAAAGCACGTACAAATTTCTAATGCTGAATCGCTATTTTTTAAGAAATGAAATTATGTAAACATTATTCATTACAGTTTATGCGACAACATAGCTTTCTACGTTGCTTTCCTGTTTTTTATACAAAGGGTATAAATACTGTGCAACTCAACCGTCTGTGACCTCACGAAGAGCTCTTCGTTCGCATCTACCAACGGTACCCATGGTACGGCTGCGTACGCGCCTGCTCGAGTAGGGCGCTCATCCGATCGTAGTTCGGCGGCACCTTTCCGATTGCCTCGTGCACCAACGCTCTGATAAAATCCGGGATCGGCGTACCGCGGTGGATCCTCATCTTGTCCGCCTCTTCAAAGTTCTTCAGCACAACAGCATGCTGCTTAGGAGTGAGGTTATACCACGGGTAATAGGCCACCCTCCCGTGCGGTACGAGCCCGTCGTAGTCGTATCGGAACAAGCCCCCCATCATGTTCAGCAAATCTCCTACATCATTGGCTGGATGACTCACCTGCAGCTCGCGCGATTGAACGAAATCAGTGAGTAGGAACCAATCGCTTTCTTGGTCCAAACCGCGCATGACTTTGCTCTCCTTAATGGCGCCGTGCGTAACATTCAGGCTGTGTAGCTTTGACTGATTGAATGGACGCAGGGCCACGGCAAATATCGATGTTTTTCGATATCACAAGAACGTCCAAGAAACAATCATTGAAGAGAATCATGTTGTTCAGCTGAAATCTAGCTTGAAAATTTGTTACACAAAAGTTGCGATTGCCCAAGACACGGACGTGAAGGAATCATCCGTTTATTGTGTAAGTTAATCGCCTGTAATCGCTCAAAACTGGCTGTTTTGAGCTAAAGTAGAGAATGCTTAATCAAAATCTGCCGCAAAAATATTGGTCTGCTTTTTTTTGTGATCTCCTTCAAAATCGGCAGAGAAGCGAAATCTATATAATGTTATATAAAACAAGTGGAAGCGGCCTCCGGCCGCGTGCGGCGCTTTGCGCCGCGGGCGAAAAGATGATATCCCACACGATAGCAGCAAAATATGGGCGCACCAAACGGGTGCGCCAGCGGACCATTTTTGTTTTTTGAACTGATGACTTTTCTTTGCGAAGAATGCTAGATATTTTTTTATTTTGTACTTTATGCTCGTGTATTCACTCAAGGTTTCTGGGATTTTACAGAATGGTTTCAATCTGATGAAAACACATTTTATACAGATTAAATTATTCCAGTTCAATAATCATATATACAAAGAATGTGTTGCAAACTTAATGGCTTCTCAATCTAACGTTCAACAAATTAGCTTACGGCTGGAAAATACACACAATTGGATTGCTTTCCTTTTTGTTCATTTGTACATTTTAACGGCAATAAAAAATGACAAAAAATGACAAAACATTCGAATCTATCACACTTTTTCACGCAACGCGCCGCTTTTTTATAAACGACCTCCATCCCAGTTCGCAAAATAGTAAAGCTATTCCCAAAATATGTCCAAGTTCTAAGCCTTATAATGACTAGAGTAAGTAGGAAAATAATTGACCACTTTATGCCTTCGTTCAATCAACAAACCAATTGCTTCACGCACTGATAATCCAGAATGGCACTGTTTTAATTAAAAACATTTACGTGTACAGACGTATTCCCAACTGCAGGTGCAGGCGTGATTTCATCCTCAACGTGAATTCTCCCTCTCGACGCGCGTGGGATTTCGTTCGAATATCCGCGATCACGGAAAGACACTGAACCCTGTGCAGCCCTCCGTTCATTAATTGTCGCACCCTTAGAGCTCCCAGAACTTGTATGAGATTTGTTTGATCGACCACGAGTGGGAAATACTGATTCGGATGGACTATCTCGCTCAGCTCTGACGTTTCTCGAAGCATGCCCTGGTTTGGACTTTTTTCGGAATTGGCTTCTCCGGATTGAGGAGGAAGTGTATAGACATTCTGTTAAGAGGTCGTTTACGACCGTGGTTTCCCCGTCCTCCAGAGGAGCCTTGTGAGTGAAAGCTCATGGTTAATACTTGAGAGTGGTAGAGTTTTGGAGCTATAAACTTGCGTGTCACCGGTGAGTTCCTGTGACTTTATGCTGGGATGGGAAAACGTAGATGTGTCTATATTGGGAACGTAACACAATTTGTTGCCGAAAAACAATACGCCGTGTGACATATGTCGGGCAACTTTTGCTTCCTTTGAGAGAGGAAAGACTGTTTTTTTAGATCATATGAGTAGTAGCAAATGAGGTGCCAGGAAGACGCATCTCTAGAGGGGTAGGGGTACATGGTATACCTTTTGTTGTATGAACGATACACGTTCGTTACCGAACGCTTTTTAATCGCTCTACCATATCCAAATAAATTCTCATAGCCGTTGGACCTCTTAGCTCCAACGGCATATACTACTGCCGTTACAATAACTAAGGATCATGGTTGCTGTGCTAGCGTATGTAAACTGGCAGAATACATGGCTTTCAAAACGTGAACAAAATAATGCTTTGGCTAACAACAACAACACCTGCTATCGATATGTGAGTAAACGTGGGTACACATTAAATGATCAACCTAGTATACCATTGATGAGCTAAAGTGTAGTGAACCGGGTAGAAAGAGCGGCAGGGCCGTGGTTCGCACCACGAACCCCAGGCCCACACAAAGAGCACACGAAGGCGCTTACCGATTGAGCTATGGCCGCTCACGGTGTGGTGACCCCGTGTTACACCGCCGGAAGTGTTATCGTGATTGACGCACCACAATAAATGCTCTTTACACATCGAATTCTCGGCATCTCCAAGGGTCACTAATAATTGCACTTGAAAATGTGGATGAAAACATATTGATGGCGACACCGGAAGCGAAATATCGACAATGGCCTGCTTTTTGGCCTCAACAAATTTATACGCGTCAAACAAGCTGTCTGAAAGAAGTATACATGTACAAATCTCGTAACCGATTGCAGCTTGCAACGTAGATTCGAAAACTTAGACAAATACGTAAAAGGCATCAAAGAGCTCTTGCAAGCACAAGATGCACTTTAAAACGAATGGGAATCATAAAACTCATTGTACGTCGACGTAGCCTGAAATAGGCAAAATCGTTTTTTCTTTGGCACACGGACGTGGACAATTATAATCAGAAACAAGAAGAAAGCGCTTTTAATGATTTCTATTTGTGATTTCAGCTCACGTCCATTATCCCACTCTGCTCGCAAAGCCAGAACTAAAGAAGCACTTCTCTGAAAGAATATCACAACACTAGCAGCGGGTTGATAATATCAACTTGATATAATAGATCATCATGAATAATGGTGACATAATTTTCTAAAATTTTGTGGGATACGTTTCTGAAATGCGAGGAAGGACACGAACAACACATATCAGACGTGTCGTTTCATTGTTGTTGTTGCGCGTAACTGCGTAACTGCATAATTCAAACGGAGCGCAGCAAGGCCTCGCAGGATGCGTTGGCAGCCAAGAAAGCCTTTTACACTTGTACACTTGGTGTACAGCGGTAGCGTTTCCTTGGTTCGTGCACCTTCGTATATGAATATAAGCCAGTCAAGCCAAACACCTGGTTTCGAAGGAATCGTCCGATAGCAGCGCTGGGCAACCCGATATGGAAGGTAGGGCGTATTCTCGTTCGGCTCTCGTGGCGCAGGGTTCGAGGCGCAGGCTTCTTTTGTGTTCTTTTACGGTCACGATGCTGCGCATGGACCGCAAGCTATGCTCTCAAACTTCTGGCGTTGTCCAGAGCCTTTCACACATTCTGAAAATCGTCGATATCCAACCTCAGAGCACTACATGATGCATGGCAAAGCTGTTCTCTTCGGAGACGAACAACGGGCGACCGCTATTTTGAACGCCTCCACGCCGCGCTCCGCAAAAGCGCTTGGGCGAAAAGTACGCAACTTTGAAGCAGAAACTTGGGCACAACATCGTCTGCAAATTGTGGCGGAGGGATGTCTGCTGAAGTTTGCGCAGTGCGAGGAGGCGCGTCGTTTTTTACTGGCTACCGGCGATCGCATATTGGTGGAAGCAGCGCCGAGGGACTGCATCTGGGGCATAGGAATTGGTGCATCGCACGCTCACAGATGCGATCCATCGAAATGGAGAGGACTGAATTTGCTTGGAGAAGCGCTCATGATGGTGCGAGATCGCCTTCGAGAGAACCATGAAGACTGCAGCGAATAGCTCTTTTGCAAGTGTGCCACCGTGTGCCTGTTTGGTTCGGATTAATTCACAGATTTGAATCTATAAATCCAGATTCAATTCCGTATAGTGTTTTTGGCTACCCAATGCCACATTGGGCGGTCAAGAATCGCTTAAATGGAGATATTTCTATTTCTCCTACGAAAACTAACTTATGCCATGTTCCGAATCGATTATTGATACAGGTCCCTGTTTTTGACATCTTATACCTCAAACATCTCTGCGTCGGATCCACATGAACCAAATGTAAATAACCAATCGTGTATAAACCATAGGGTTATATTATGTAGCATTAATCAGAGCCACCAATCAGAGAAAAGAAGACAGAGGGAGATTTGGTACAGGTGCTTCTTGGTTCCCTTTCTATTCTATCCCCGCCTCACGAGCCTTCCTAGCTCTCCACGATATTTTTGTCTTCGACATGGTAGATGCAAAGAAAGCGATAATGTCACTCGCTTCAATACCCAGGCATGGTGTTTTACAAAGAGCACACTTGTCCTTCACGAATGTGCCTCCTGTATCATATCTATTTTCTTGTATACACAATGGTTACTCCATGGATGAGCCGCTCCCTCATTAAGCTGCCAAAAAAAAGGAGCTTTCGTCTACTTAAAAAATGAACCATTCGTGGAATGGTGACAAGGTCAGAGAAGTTGTGAAGAAACTCTCTACTTCATCTCCGAGGTCAAGTACATCGCACCCAAGATCTCTCCTCTCTCGCATTTCATATTCGTATTTAGTACCAAGGGAAGAGCTATGTTCACTCTGCATCTTATCTTCATCGCTGCTTTTACTCTATTGCGCCCCGCAAGTGGAATGTACTGCACAGATGAGACGCCAATATCTGTAATGCTGTTGGAGGAACAATTTGATGCTATCAATGAATGCGATGTGAAGGGCATTCTGCGTCATCGTACTGATGATTTCAAGCTTTACCTTCCTCGTGGGCAAGTTATTGAAGGCCTTCCAGCAAATGAGGAGTACTTTGCCGATTATTGTAATTCAGATATTGGAACAATGCAGTTTTCCGTGGTTGACACATTCCTTGTTTCTAATACGTTGACGGTTCGCTGGGTGGCTACTGCACCGTTCATTGAGGACTATTATGGGGGGCTTGCTACCGTGGTCCGTGGAATTAAAGTGGCGGCTTGGGTTTCCACGTTTGACCCTACGGAACTGAACTTCACCACTTCAGCATGACATTTTGAACGCATGAACGGATTTGTTGTGTGTTGCTTTCTTGTAGAAGCTGGTACACAAGGACTTTGATAGAACGTCGCTGGAATACTGGATCCAGAGAGGACGGTGAGTCATGCTGTAAGGATAGAGCTTGTCGATGCTCGGGCACACTGCAATTAAAGCTGCCGGTCACAAAGCAAGAACTGAGATCCCAGTCGGCAGGCGATGTCCCCGTTTTCTTTCACGTTTTCTGGCAGACCAGCGTCGCCCCTGAAAACAGAAAACCGTACACGTTCAATTCTCTACACGTATCACCGTTCCGGTCTAACGCAAATGCAATAAACCTTTAAAAAAATCTATTCTTTTTGCCAATTAAAAAGGGAATTCTCGTTCTCACCCCCTTCAAAGAGCAGGGGACACATAACTTGCTGTTTCTATTTTCCTGCGTGCTCGCATCCTCCGCGCGGCGGTGCACTCGACTCGGGCGACCGGTCAGAGACACCGTTCACAGCCGGCCCCGTGGGACCAAGACTCCTTATCGCGTCAAGTGGACACTCACAAGAATCGCCCCCAAATAAGTTGCTCACCTTCGTGGTACCAATAGGACAGTTTCTGCCCATTACATCACGTCTCTGCTGCCCAGAGTTCATATCCGTACATCTCAAACAAGCGTGGGCAGGCTTCCACACAAACGTTCCCGGAGGACATTTGAAGCACTCTCCCTCAATAGCAACCTCATCGTCTTTGCAAGGTGTGCAAACGCCATCAATAGCACCCTCCCCTACCTCACACCTACAGCTCGACCTCGCAAAATCCAGCACTCCAGAAGATGGTGTCAGTGCACATGGTTTGCATCTGGAAGCCCCTCGCGGTGAGAACTGGCTCAGTGGGCAGGTCGTACAAGTATTCCCAAGGAGAAACTGGTTCTCGAGACAGGTTCGACATGTTCTTGACCCAGGGTGAAAACCTTGCCCAACAAGGGGACATTTCATTTGGACACATCCCGTGCTCGTTGGCAGAGCTCCCGCGGCACAGCCAGTGTCCGGGCTTCTACACCCACATGAGCTCGAAGCACATCCCGCGAGAAAGCCATCCGGACATAGCAAACATTAATTCGGTACTGAATCGACCGTATACTGGTTTCTCGGACATCTCGTACATTGCAGCGAGCCTAGTTCACTGATAAAACCAATCTCACAACGTCGGCAATTTGGTCGCGGAAGATGATTTAGACAGATGGTCCCAATCGTGCCTTTGAGCACTGAGGTGGTAGCCCAGAACATTCCAGCTGGGCATGGTTCACAAAAACCTCTTCCCTTGTCTACCGTTCCAGGCTCACATTCGCAAACAGACTTCTCAAAAATTGAGCGAGAGTCTGCAGGCCTTGTGCTGGGTTCGCAAACGAGACACCGCGTAGAAGCTCCTCCGGAACTCACCTCATTCGCCGCACATGCTACACATTGTTTGGTGTGAGTATCAACTCGTTGTCCAGGTAAGCAAGCTTGACACTCGCCGTAGGCGTCTTGAAACGTATTGTTCGGACAGCCAGATGTTGGCGCTCTACAACCAGCCGGGCGAATTCCAAGACTCCAGGTACCTGGCGGGCATGGTTCACACTTTGTGGAAGTAATAAACAGACGGAATGTACCGGGCGGACAAGCAACACAACTCACGCCATCTGGTGAGGACACCGTACCTGGCGGGCACAAGCTACACCTAAGAGACCCAGCTTTCTCTGCAAACTGATTCGGCGGGCATTGCGTACATCCAAGCTGATCTTTTGGGAACGGGGGTTCCGGCTGAAACTTTCGTGAAGCGTCCGGGTCGGGAATCGTGCCGGGCGGGCAAGGTTGGCATTCCGTGGCTCCAAACACACTGGAAAAGCCTCGAGGGCACAGAGTGCAAGAAGTTCCGATCGCGTTGCTGAAGAAGGCATGGTGGCATTCCACGCAACTGGAGAGAATGTGTTGAAATTCGAAGCCGGCCTCACAGGTCACGCACTGCGTGGACTGCGGGTCTCCAAAATGTGGTGCAAACTGAGTGGAAACGAGCCCATCCGGGCAAGGGCTGCAGGAGGAGCTGCCTTTGGCGCTGAAAGATTGTCCAGAACAGCCGAAGCAGACGAGGGACGAAGTGGCTCCGGATACTGTACTGAATGTGCCAGGGCGACATCCAATACACTCTGTACTGTTCGCTTTTTCTTGGAAAGTGCCGGGCGGGCATGGGGTGCAGGCGGCTCCGTCGATTCGGGTGCCTGGGGGACAAAGCGCCGATACGGAACCGATGAGAAGGAGAACCTGCAATAGAGTGTAGCACATGTTGGAATACCGTGGATGATGAAGGAAGGGTCGAATGTGTTTTGCCATTGTGCTGGTGGACTTTGGCCTCTTTGTTTCCGGGCGTGGCTGCCTTTATACTGCAGCCAAACATGTGCAACAAAGTGCATTCGAAAGATCCTCCTTTGGTCTTTTCACTTGCTCCAACCCTATGTCATACGTAACTTGTTACAAAAGTCTCCTTTCAGGGGCACCTCTAGAACTTGTTCAGTGCCTGTTCTATAATAATAGCATTCTACTAACTGTAAGTTGTGGTCTGAAAAGTGCCTACAAAATTGAGGAGTGCTTTGACAACTTGTTTTTTCGAGGAGAAGTTCGAAATCTGCGAGCGCCTTTGGTGGCAACCGGCGAATTTGTTGGGGAATGTGCGAGCACAATGCATTGCTGGCTCTCAGCGAGTTGAGACGATGATTCGTCGCGTGCCAACACCTCATCATGATGAGCTCTGTAACGCCATTTTTCTGTCGACGAACACAACCTCTGTCATCGATCGCTGAACTCTTTAAGTATCTGATCTTGTTGCTCGTCGGCCGAGGTTGTAACTTACATCTAGTAAGTGCACGTGGGCCATCGGTGGAGCCAAGCTGGTTTAAAAAGCGGGGAGTGGCGAAGCGTACGCCTTTTCTCGACAATTCATCCCATCAGCCTTGAACTTAAACCTACCAACGGAATCGGGTCATGTGAACCAAAATGCCCGCTAGTGGTGATTAGTTTCACATGAGGTATTTTTTGTGAATAGTAACTAGGTCTTTATGGCACGGGTAGAAGAGGATCATGAACTTTGGCATTCGGAGCATCATGACAAAGCGGAAACGAGCTCAACTTGCAGTGCTTATAGCTTCGTAGATATCTGTATTTTTTTTCGTTCCGGTGGGCTTCACGTTTTGCATTCACCCATAGTGGATCGCCGAATGCCCCAAGTTGTATGTGCCTTCGGCAGACCCTAGTTCACTGCTGTCGTCCGACTAACTTCTTAGTGTTTCAAAGTGCATGGAGACCTATCTATCATAAGTGCAATGGTTTTGTTCGCCATATCTCAAGTCATACAACACAGTACCTTGAAAAGTTGTGACCGAGTCCCTACTCTTTTGCTTGGCAGAAAATCGTTACCGCCAAGGAATAGTAATAGTAACTTGACCAGAATTAATTTTACATCGTGATGGCACGGGAAAGAATAATCTTGTACGAGCTTTGCATGAAACTGCAATCACGCGTTTCTGAACAGAGCCACGAGCTGCATGTTAATCGACATTAGAGATCATACTCTTTGATCTGTCTCTGACAAACGCAGGGTGTGCCATGTTTACTACGCATTTGGCGGTGTGCTCTCTTCCGCTCTGCGTCGCAAGCAGCCCTCCGCTGGACAGGGGGCCCATCGAACTCAGCGCCGCCGATGCTGCTCTTCAACACTGGCCGGACTCACGGCTCACCTTCGCTAATGCCCGAAATCACCCCACTAATTGTAGTAACTTCTTCTACGCCCATGCCCATTTCTGCCGCCAGCATCAGAACATTTAAAGCGCCGTTATATTCATTCTTCTCCGTCATCCCATGCTTCACCATGTGTTTTCTCTACTGGAGGAGCGTCATCGGTGGAGCGGCTCCAGTCTCGCGCGCAAGTTTGGCAAAGTGGCCAACGTCC
Source organism: Gracilaria gracilis (assembly GCA_030374805.1). NCBI lineage: Eukaryota > Rhodophyta > Florideophyceae > Gracilariales > Gracilariaceae > Gracilaria > Gracilaria gracilis. The sequence continues at coordinate 829,380 of JARGSG010000200.1, forward strand.
TTTCGTTTCTCAACGGCGTGGGTATAGCGAAGATCGGCTTGGGGCCCCCGCGAAGTGCAACGAGGGGGAGCTCGGGACGGAAACGAAAGACGATGGGCGATACTGTCGGCAACTGTAAGTGTGTTTGTGAGGGCTATCAAATTGATGGGGATGCAAATCTCGTTCTCGCATCTCGTCAACATGTGTCATCGTGTCAGTCTCCGCGAACGTGTACGTGTACGCGTGCGCTTGTTGGACAACGCATGCGTCACATATCTACTGGGAGCGATAGTTGGCTGTAAATGCGTCCTGCAAACTGGCTTTGAAAGCTGGTGCGGGGTGTAATGCGCAGACAGATGCTCGCGATCCGTTTCATACACAAATGGTTTGATTTGCTGTTGAGAAAAGAGTTTACAAGTACATGGTAATAAATAAGCTTTGCAACTCCAGTGACTTTATCTGCTCTCGTCACTCTACGTGTTTCTGCATACAGGGAGAGCTGATTATCATCCCGTCGAGGAGAGGACCACATCGTGACTGATCGTTCACGATCGTGATTTAGTTTTACTCACATATCTGTACCCAATGCTCGCCTATCTCAGCTACTAATGAGCGCCAGTTTTCCTTTTTTGTGACCAAGCTCGGGTCGCCAACAATCTGTTTTATACTCGCAACTTGATATTCTTTCAGTACAACTCCGTACACGGAATTGTCTGTTTCTACCGTCGATATTGCTCCCGGTGTGAACGAAATGGTGAACCAAATCGATGGGTTCATAAGGTGCGTCATGCGCGTTGTGACTGCCATCCCCAATGATGACGATGGACTTGGGAGCACAGTGAAGCACAGTACCAAGTTGGGTGGTGCGTTCTTCAATGCCAGCGGCCACGTTTGTTCTCCGCGAATTAGGTGATCGCGGTGATGTGAACGTGCAAGAGGAATTGATCAACGTCGTTGGTTATTGCACTGATAACCGTGCTGTCCGTATCGCGGTACTGCACAGCAGCGCATAGAGAGCGAGCGTTTGTGGATATGAGACCAGCCACCATAATGACGTACTGCTATTGATCGGCAAATTATGTGGCGATCAAAAAAGCACTGCCATCGAGCGCAAAAAAAATACGGGAAGCGCAGTGATGCTCCGTTGCGTTGTAGACGGCTGGTACTGGCGTGGCTGATGTGATCACGCTGCCGGAAGAGCACAAAGCAGAAGAAAGGAGGAAAGCGGGTGACACAAGTTCATGTTTGAGAGCATTTGAAGCATTTTGAAGTACTTGCACTTGCTGTGAGAAGCGACGATGCACGGCTATGGTTGCGAGCTCTATATACGGTCCACAGCGTCCCCCTCTCGCCAGAAATCGCAATAGATTGCTGTTTATTGATTGCTGTTGCATCCGCGTTGTTGACGGCTTGAACGCGAAAAAAGCGCGTTGCGTATAGCAGTGAGGGGCAACCCCAAGTTGGCAGTACGTTTGCGTGTATTGCTCCGAAGTGCGCCATCAGAACTGATGGGGCTTTTGCGCCAATGGTGCAGTGGTTGCTGACGAAGGCACGCATATGCGCTGATGATGTTTGCTTGCATGTTTGTTGCGAAGGATGGGCAGGTCAAGTTGTGGCAGCGATGATGCGTAGCTGGAAAAAGAGTGTGAGGAACGCGCCATTGGCAGTCAAGAGCGGTAGGTTGCTTCCGCACGGCTTGGAAGGAAGAGGGGGACAGAGCGGGTGGAGTAGTGCGGCATGGCCGCGGCGTGCATTGTGGTTGAAGGCGATTGAGGACGAATGATTGTGTTCTCGCGATAACGGGTTGGTTTGGATGTGAAATAGAAGAGCAGAGATGGAGGTGTGTTTGTTATGACACGCTGCTGCGGCGTATGTTGGGAGTCGATGTCGTTTGTGTTTGGAATGTTGGTGCATCGGATGGCTCAGCTTTGGGCGCAAAGAGGCAGAATGCATAAAGTTGTGAATCAACAGCGAAGCGTTGTAGTGATTGCACGAAGAAGAAAACTGCTTGACGTTGTTCAACACACGTTGGCTCTGGAACGAGTTGGGGGCGCAGTTGAACAAGAAGGCAAAAACTGACACGCACGCCGCGCGTTCGCAGAGCAATCGAATGGCCAAAAGGCCAAAACGTTTGCTGAAATGTTTGGCAAGGTTGCGCGCGATTTGAACAAAACGCAGATTTTCGTGCGTATGTTTCCCTCTTTTTCTTTGTGCTGCAGCTCGCGCAAATCGCGGACGCGCGCCCCGACGAGCGTGGTGCCAACTTACTGACGTGCGTGCGGCGGCAGCGTTGGCGGCGGCTGGCGAGGAGTGACGTGCGCCAACATCCCGCCGCGCGGCGCGCCATTAAACGCGCCGCGGCATGGCACGGCGACGACGCGCTTGAAGTTTGCGTGCACGCCACGTGTTGCCACACGGCGGGATCGCCTAAACCGTGCGGCGCAGCCAATTTGCCTCTGTGCCAGCCAAAGCGGCGCCATTCAATTACAGTCAGCACCGCCGCAAAAATAGAAAATCGGACGCAGCGCGCGTGCACGGCGCGCGGCTCGCGCGCGCGCGCCACGTGCGCCACGCGGCGCGCTCACCGCCGCGCTGGTGAGCCGGCGCGCGCGCCGCCGCACGTAGCCGCTGCGCGCCGGCGCCGCGCCTTTCGCGCAGAAACTGCTCGACGCCTCGCGCGACCCGCCCGCCGCCGCGAGCGCGTCCGGTCGACGTGTCGCCGCGCGCCCGCGCGAGACGCAGCGCCACTCAGCCAGCTGCCCACGCGCGCGCGAGTCTGCGCGCCGCTTCCACCGGCCTCGCGCGCTATAAAGCCGCTCGCCGCCGCCTTCGGCGAGGCGAGCCACTTGTGCGCCTCCGCAGCTCGCATCGTATCGCGCTTGACCCCCCTCCCCCTTCCCCCCCCCCCCCCCCCCCCCCCCCTCTCCCGCCCTCCGCCGCCATGACGCGCTGCGTGTGCGCGCTGCTGTCGCTGCTACTGACCGCCGCCGCCTTCGCGCAGGCGCCGCAACCCGTGGGCGTGGGCGCGCAGTTCCTGCAGCCGCTGCCGCCGCCGCCGGCGTCGGCGCCGGCGCCCATCGGCGAAAACACGCTGCTGCCGGGCAGGACGCCGCGCTCGCCGCTGTTCGGCGCCACCGCCGCGTCGGCACCGTCCACGCGCCCGCCGCGGCGCACGGCCGCCGCATCTGCTGCCGTGCGCGCCACGCCGGTGCCGCGGCCCGACGCTGGGGGCGACGACGACGACGAGATGGACGCCGCGCCCGTGCCGTCGCCCGAGCCGCCGCGCCGCAGCCGTCGCAAGCGCTTCTTCTTCCTCCCGTACTACTACTGGGGCGGCTACTGAGCACCGCCGTGTAATTCAATTACATAGTCGCACCATAAATGCACAGTAATTTATTAATAACAACCAATCCACGTAATTGTCTTGTCCTTGTTATGCGAGGCAGTTGCACTGCTGTGCGTGTGTACTGGCACTCAGTAAGTTACAACGGTACCCGTCCGGGCCCGAGTCGCCGACAGGTGCGTGCGCACCACGTTCGGTTATCGACCGTACATTGTGCGATGCCAAATCCCATGGTCGTTTACCGCTGAATTTGACAGAATCGAAGGCCACGGCCAGATATGTAACAGAAGCCGAACTTGCCGGTGCGGTAAACCCTACCACGCCGCATATCCGGCAGCACATCCGGCACATCTGCAGTGCCAAGACACTGACGGTGATGTTGCGAGTCGCTGAGCTCCATTTTGCTCGAGCCCCATGGACAGGGCGGCGGATGCGGCACACAAGTCGAGTCGTCCAAACTGCACACGTGCGCGCTGCCATCCTGAAGCCAAACGACGGCGCTCGCACTGCCAAACGAAACGGCATATGGATCACCGGGGAGGGGGAAGTGGTGCGTGGCCACGCGCGCCGCCACGTCCCACACGCGCAGCGTCCTGTCCTCTGACGCCGACGCCAGGCGCGTGCCGTCCGCGCACATCGCCACGCACGTGACCGACCTTTCGTGGAGCAGCGGCTCCCCAACGATGACGCCGCGCTGCGTGTCCCACACGCGCACGCCCATGTCCACCCCCAACAGCCCCGAAGCCGAGGCGGCGCGCGTCCCGTCCGCGCTCATGGCCACGCATGATGTAGCCATATTAGGCGCCAGCCCAACTGCGTGGGTGGCACCTTGCAGGAGATTACCGCAACGGGAATCACAGACGTAGAAAGACTGTCTTTGTCTTCCTAGCAGTAGTCGTAGAGTAGTATAAAAGTAAAGACAGAAATGCAACTCTCTTCTGACGAGTACACACACTCAGTCATCATCAACATCAAGTTTCATTTATTCAACAGTTCAATTGCGCATCTTGCGCCACATTCGCGAATTAAGCCGCATTTCTGCGCCCAGAGCCTACTCTGCAGTCTACTCCTACCCAGTACAAGTTCACCTATAGTGTCTTTTACTGCGTTCGAGCCTGCTGTCTTTAAGACAAAGAGTTTCAAGTAAGTTTTACTGCTCAAACCACTCGCTACGACTACGTACTAACCTACGTTTTCCTACCCAGTGTCTTCCTCTTCGGAGTACTCCTCCGTTCCGGAGACCCCCCCGTACCCTGCAGTGTTGAATTTGGAGGCCGTTGAAGTCGATCCCTACATTCAGGCGAATTGCTACTGCCCTGCTACACCCTCCCCGCTACGGTTATCACCCGCACCGTCTGACGAACCACTGCACGCCGGTCCCACCTCTCCAGGGCTCTCCGACGCGGCGCCTCGCCCATTGACCCCCGCGTGGTCCACCGCGTCTCTCGACGACGACGGATTTCGAAAGTCACCCTCGTTGCCACCCCCTCCCCGCCCGCACAAACGACGCCCCAGAGGCACGTGCCACGGCGCATCGAGAAACACCCGTCCCACCCCGGCATTGTTGCCCGTGCAACGTCATCCGTCACCGCCGTACAGTACCCCTGCAGCCTTGCTATCGCCCCCACGTGGCATAAAGCCAATCGACGCCGGCGCCGCGATACAAATTGAACGCGTGGCAATTGCAAAGCAAAAGCGAAAAGCGAAAAGTAAGAAAATTTTTTACTTGCCACTGCGGCGCTGTCGGCCACACTAAGGCTACTTACAGGGTGCATCTAAAAGGGCGTAAGCATCTAGCTTACACGCGCCGGACCGTTTCCGTGGACCAGAGGTCGTGTAGACCTTGTAGGGAAACATTCAACACGAAGATTGATCTGGACCGCCACCGCTCAGGCCGCCGCCACCGAAGTGTTGTGAATAAGCTAAAGTAAACTAGTTTTTTTACACATTTAGCAATACTTTCTTTATCTATTCTAGTTTTATCAATACAAACTTCTTCAAAACCACAAAAACCCAAGTAAAAACCATAAAACTTATCAAAAATTAACAAAAAATACATAAAACATTAAAAAACAATAAATTATAGATTATTATTTTAATATTAGCCAATATTTTGAAAATTTCATAGTATAATAATTTATTTTTTGATCATTTTTTTGAAGTTTCCATTTTCCATTAGAAAAAAACTTGGAGATTTTAAATATGGTTTTTGACCGTCAAACCCCTCCTGTGCTTCGCTCAAGGACCCCAAGTGCCCCTCCGAGGAACTCACCGCAGGCAGGAGAGCGAAACCCAACCGGATCTCACCTCCAATCAGGATCAAACGCCGGACCTTCAAACCCGGGGCCTTCCAATCCAGAAGCTTCCGCAAGGACTCCTACCAATCGTAACACGGACTCGTCTAGTTCTCCGATGCCTACGAATAACGTTTCCATTCATCGTCCATTCTACTCTCCCTCCGGGTACTACCCCCAATCCTCCGCTTCGTTCACCCTTTCCTCCCCCGGGATCATCAATTCCCCCCATCTCCCAATATGGGCCATCAAATATTCACACGAACCTCTTTGGAGAACATTTGATCATACACAATGAACCGCAGCTTAATCTTTGGGAAGCTATTCGATCCTATCAACTGGATATTCCAAACCTCACCGGAAATCAAATTGTTCGAGAACTCCGCAATGATTTCACACCCGAACAGTTATTTCAGAACGAATTAACTCAAAATCTGAGTCTATTCAGCTCTTTGGCTAGGCTGATTAATCGTCTTGGTGGAAATTTGTCCAGTAATTCAAACCGTACACTCCCTCGTCTTGCTCATACAATTTATATCAACCATGAAGATATTAATGCAGCTATGAAATTACTTGACGACTCACAAGGAATTCTTTCGCCACAGGCACAACCACCTGTTGAGAATCCTATTCCTTTCCGCCTTGTTGACCCCCCTTCTACTGGTACAATCCCTCTCACCACCAATTCTCCTCCTGAAGAACCTGCGCATGTCAATACCATACACATTCGAACTCATCGTCAAAATTCTCAAGACCACCCTCCTAATCGGAATGAGTCGAAGCCTAATTATTCTAAATTAGCACACAGTGGTGGCAATGCGCTTCAAAGATAAGTCCTCTAAATTTTCTGGAGCAATTGGTGAATCTTGGGAAGAATTCTTTAGGGAATACAAATTAGCCCTGGCTGACTACGATGTTCCCTCGGACAGGCAAATTTCCTTTATGCACCATATCCTTCGTGACAAGGATAAGAGATTCTTCTTGGAAAAGATATTCGACTCGTGTTGATTCACTCGATATGGCAAATGATCTCATGGAAAACCAATACAATTCTACTGCTAGAAAGAAACGAATTGAAAACCAATTGAACGCCATCCGTTTTGAAAGTTACGAGAAAAACGAAGGCAGCAGTACCAAGGCTTTGGAAACACTTGAAGCTGACATTTCTAAACTTGCACCGCAAGGTCCTGCTCATTGTCAGTCTGAAGCCTGTCGTATTGGATTTCTCCGTAAGGCCGTTGTCGGCAACACTTGGGCCACACTTCCTATTGCACGTTTGGACACTGAACAGCTTAACTTCCAAGAATTCTACACCCAATTGGAATGTGCCATCCAACGTGAGAATGAAGAGAAGATAGCTCGAAAAGAAACCAACCCATTTGGTTCCTCATCCAAGTCCAAACTGTTCGACACAAATTACAATTCTGGCCCTCCCGCTCGTTACGGTCGATACAAGCACAATCGAAAGAACTATCGAAACAACAATCGCTTCCGCAAGAATGTAATTTGCTTTGGATGTGGTGAAGAAGGTCACGTAATCAGAAATTGTAAGAACCCCCAGGATCTCGCCACAGTCGCCTCCCGTAAGGTACAACATCTTCAACGTTCTGGTAAATTCAACTCACAGAACAAAGCCCTCAAAACACGTACTGTACGAGCTTTGCACCCAAACCCAGGATGGTAGTGAGGATGAATCAGATTTTGAAGACCCGAACACATTCTTCGAAACAAAAGATGTGCCCGATGATGCCTTACAGGCTAATGACGAAGGAGATTCTGACTCCGACGAAATCATTGACGAACAGCCCGATCCTTTCAAGACTTGCTACACGCAATTTGACATCGACAACTCCACCTCACCTTTGGACTTTGGCCAAACTCGCAAAGACGCACTGAAACGCAAACTTCACAGTGTTCCAAAAGGTACAGCACATAAACTTCGAAGATATTTGAAACGCAAATTTACGTGTTTTTTGGTATCAAAGGACGAGTTGGAATTCTCTTGTTATGAGGAATTTAATGGTGGATGTCTCGATATTGGCGCACAACGCTCTGTCATTGGTCATAAGCAAGCTAAAGCATATTGCACCAAGTACGGTATCGAAGTGAAGAAACGCAAAAGCAACATTCTGTTCCGTTTGGGAGACAACATTTTCAACAGCATTGCCCAGATCCCCATCCGAATTTTCGCACCGCAAGGACGCATCATAAAGCTAACGGTCGACGTTATTGATTGTGATATCCCATTTCTACTTGGCCTAGACTTCCTTGATCGAGAAAAGATCTACGTCAATAATGTCGACAACCTGTTGGTGTGCAATAATGGATGGGAAATGCCTTTGACACGTAAATTAGGACGCATTTATCTCGAGATGAATGAATTCCAAACGTTATTCAGCAAAAATGAATTACGTCGTTTGCATCTTCACTTCTATCATCCATCAGTGGAAAAGCTCTTCAATCTTCTTAAACGAGCTAAACCAGAAGAAGCAAACAAAGAGACAAGAGAACTGCTTACTTCCATTAGCAAAGCTTGTCAGGACGTGTCAACGTTTCACTCCAAAACCACAGCGCTTTCGTGTTTCATTTCCACATGGTGTAATCTTCAACCAGGACCTAGCTATAGACTTATTTACAATTAATAAGAAGGCCGTGTTACATGTAGTTGATATTCACACACACTTCGGTGCCCGCTCGATTCCCTCGAAGGACAATCACTGGATGATATCTGGAATACTTTTCTCAACTGTTGGGCTCAGGTTTACACTGGATACCCGGACTCGATCCGTTGTGATCAAGGATCTGTTTTCACTTCCCCGAAATGGAAAGACAAACTGGATGAATTTGGAATTGACTTTCGCCTTTCTGGCGTGGAAAGCCATAACTCAATCGGTGCCGGTGAACGTTATCACGCACCCCCTACGTCGTATCTTTAACAAAATTAAATACGATGCAGATATTGAACAACGATGATCTCATTCTCGCTACAGCTGTCAAAGCTATGAACGATACCATGAACCCTGAAGGCCTCGTCCCCATCCCTTCTCGTATTTGGAGTTCTCCCCCCGTTTTCCAGGCATTCACACTCAACTGCCAGACCAGGAAGAGCGCATGCAAGCTCTGTTAACCGCGCGTTCAGAAATGGAAATCATTTCAAATGAACTACGTTTGAAAACTGCCCTGGACTCACGTCTACCAGAAGCAGTTCACCATGACTACACTCCAGGTGACATGGTGCTCATCTTTCGAGAAAACGTTTCCCCAAACTGGACAGGACCCTTCAAAGTCACCCGTATTGAAGGCAAGCAGATTTTCGTTCAGAAAGAGAATGGCGAAGTACAACATAGCGTTCATCAAGCTAAGCCACACGTAAACGAAAACTCTAATGACCAATTAGAGAAGACCAAATCAGTGCCGAATAACATGGAGCATTTACTCAATTATTGCTTCTCCTCAATTCAACACATTTATAACCGAAGTTCTGAAACCGAACGACCCCCGTAAAGACTATCCTGAATTCTTGAAAGCCAAGAAAAAAGGAAACTGAAGGATTAGTGAAACGAGGAACTTGGAAAGAAATTAGTAAATCTGAAGTACCAACCGACGCCAATATCATTGGATTCCCGATTCGTTTATTCAATTAAGAATCCTGGCACCCCTGATGAACTATTCAAAGCTCGACTCGTAGCACAAGGTTTTTCTGACAAGGATCAGAATTATTTAGTACATAATGCCACCACAATAAGGCATAGTACGGTTCGCCTTATCCTATCGATCGCAGCGATTTTCGGTTGGAAGGTATGGAGCCATGATGTCACTCAGGCGTACATACAAAGCAGTCAGAACCTAGCAAGAGAAGTATACTTGAAACCTCCTAAGGAAATGAATTTATCCGAAGGAACTATGCTTCAATTAATTAAACCTCTCTACGGTTTACCAGACGCTAGTGATTACTGGAATGTAACCATCATGGATCACATCCGTAACGATCTCCAAATGAACCCAATGAAAGGAGACATTTCCGCGTTTTACAGACGCAAACACGACGCCTTAATTGGACTACTTGGATCCTACGTCGACGATTCAATCATCACTGGGGACAGAGAGTTTCTCCACATTAGTGAGAAAACATTGGAACGTTTTGAATCCCGGGAAAGGGAAATGGATAGTTTCAAGTTCGCTGGAACGCAAGTGGAAACTGGAAATGGAAGTTATGTAATTCACCAGAAGGACTTTTTGAACAGGCTACTCCCGCTCAATGACTCAGGAAGCTACACAGAGTTTCGTTCCAAGAGAGCACAATTAGCTTGGCTCGTTTATTCCTACCCACACATTTCCTTTTATGTGAACAAATGTGCACAACTTACTGCAGAAAAGTTTACCATAAAAGATGGGAAAAGAATGAACAAAATGATAAAGCAGATTAAGAACGCTGATCCGCTTTGCATGAAGTTCGTAAAACTGGATTTGGAATCACTACATATTAGGATATATAGTGACTCTTCGTTTGCTAATAATGATGATCTCAAATCCCAACTGGGATATATTATCTTACTGGCCGATAAGTACAACAATTGCAATATCGTTAAGTTCAAAAGCTACAAGAGTCGCCGTGTTGTGAGATCAGTATTTGGAGGTGAGGTGTTTGCATTTGCAGATGCATTTGACAGTGGTTTTACTTTGAAAAATGATTTAGCACGTATACTTGGAAGGGATATACCGATCAAAATGTTCACGGATTCAATGAGTCTTTTCAATGTCATAACCAAGTCATCTGAGACTGCTGAAAAGCGTTTGCTCATTGACATAAGCTCAGTGAGAGAATCCTATGACCGCCATGAAATTTCGGACGTTGGTTTTCTTCGCTCGGAATATAATCCGTCAGATTTATTCACTAAGTTAACTAAGAATAATGTTTTTGAAAACATATTACTTTGCAACAAAGTTGAGCATTTGACGGAGCAGTGGGTTGTTAGAGATTGAAACATTTAATGATATATGGTTTACAATATAATCTTGTTTAGAAAGAGAGCGAATGTAGCCATATTAGGCGCCAGCCCAACTGCGTGGGTGGCACCTTGCAGGAGATTACCGCAACGGGAATCACAGACGTAGACAGACTGTCTTTGTCTTCCTAGCAGTAGTCGTAGAGTAGTATAAAAGTAAAGACAGAGATGCAACTCTCTTCTGACGAGTACACACACTCAGTCATCATCAACATCAAGTTTCATTTATTCAACAGTTCAATTGCGCATCTTGCGCCACACATGACACGCGGCCGCTGTGACCGCGCAGCGGCTCGCCTACGGCGCGCGCACTGCGCACGTCCCACGCGCGAACCGTCATGTCCAAACCGCCAGACACAAGCCGCCGCCCGTCCGCGCTGAACGAAACTTTTCGCACCGCGCCCTTGTGCCCACGTAGCACCTCTGGAAGTAGCACGCCGCTCTCGCCGTCCCACAGCCGAATCGTCCCGTCCCACGACCCAGACGCGATTCGCTTCCCGTCCGTACTCACGGCCAAGCACCGTATCGCATCGTCATGCCCATCTTCACCGTCGCTCTCCGTCTCCGCCTGCCTGCCTCTCATGTCCAACACCCGAACGGTTCCGGTGTTATCCGCACAAAATTTATCTGAGCCGTCTTCAGATACTCCCACGTACCAAACTGGTTCCCCCACGCCAAGGACTGTCGTCACCGCGCCCCCATTCGCAGATTCCCACAACCCAAACGCTCCATCGAACGATCCCCATAGAATCTTGGTGTCTTTTGCAGCAAACGCTACACTTGTCACCTTATCTCCAATCTGAGCAACGCCCAAGCATCTTCCAGTTTCTGCATTCCAAATCCGAATACTTCCATCGTATGATCCGGAGGCAATCATTTCCCCATTGTCACTGAATGCCACACTCTCTACCTCATCTTCATGCCCCAATAGCGCCTCACTAACCACCTCTTCCTTCTCTACGTTCCATACCCATATCGTGCCGTCACTCAATCCACACACAACCTTTCTTGCACTCCCACTAACAGCAACACAACGAACTCTCTCTTTTCTCCCGGTTATCATTTCACGAGGCGCGTCACGGCCCTGCAGGTCCCACACTAATACCTTTCCACTGCCAGAAAGCCCACAAGCAACCCATCTTGAGTCCTCGCTTACACAAATGCAAGAAGTCGAAGTCGTGCTCTGTCCTATCACAGACCCCGCACTCAACTCAGCGTCCCACTTCTTCACATCACCGTCTTCATCCACACATACAACTGTTTCTCCATCGTTTGACATTGCAGCCTTCTGAAAACTTCCTACCATTTCCACTGTGTTTTGACTTCCATACTTCACATTATACTTCACTACTCGCATAATATCATTCCAAGAGTGGCAGAGCACCCTTAGATCGTTCCCCTTCTTCATCACTCCATAAGTAATCCCTCCTACTGAAATGCTCTCCAAAACAGCCCCTCCTGCAGCTGTCAAGAAGCCTTTCTTTGCCTTCAACCATGGTCTCTCAGCAATCTCTTCAACCTCCCTCAAAAACTTCCGTGTAGTCTCGCATTTCTCCGAGTACGCCACCAAACGCGCGTACAGTTGAAAGTGTGCTTCTCGAGAGTTCTCCAACACAGCCTGGTAACTCAATCGTACTGCATGTGAAATTACTCCCAGAGCCCTCTTCTCCTTCTCCTTTCCTTCCATATCACAACAATCTACAGCCTGCTTACCGATGCAAATGTCACTCTCAACGCCAAAAACTCCACCAGTCCGCATACGCTTCACCACCCATTGCGGTTTCAAAAGCAACCAAATCAACTCTTCATACTCTCCAGCTTCATGCAGCAGTCGGCAAATGTTGTCTTCGAGATATCCGTCTTCATCTACTACGTTCCACCATTCTCTTCTCTTCCGCGCGGTTGTACAGTCCACAACTGCTAGTGCGCCTGCAACTTCCTCCCCCTTCAAGTGTGATTTCAAACAACATAGTCGCTTGAGCTTGAACCAAGCACAACAGCTTCTGCTTTGTCTCTCATCAGGAATCATAGGAACGTTCTTCGCTTCAGATTCAACAGCAGCCTCACTGCCCCTACAGTAGTTCTCCAACAAGCGCTTAAAATGCTGTTGCTTATCGTCCTTCGTCTCGAACAAGAGCGCGTCAAGAATGTCATCGTGAACACGCAGCACAGAACTCAGCTCGCCCTTGTTCTCCGGGATGGTGACATCAACAACTGCAACTGAGCGGAGCGCTTTCATCACTTCCATTGCCCTCGTATCATCTCTCAACCCCCAGAGTCTTCTAAGCATCGACACGGGCACCTCTTGTTGCTTCTGAAGTACACACAAAGATCGATGCATCTCCCGAATGGACATCTGCTTTTCTGCCTTCTCCCAGCGAAGTTCTAGTACGGCGATAGAAGCGTTTATAACATTGCGCACAGGTCCATATCCCGTCAACTCGCCCTCAATCATCGTGCCCGGTTCCTTCTGCAGTTTTTCATGATACAAATGCAGAGCATCTTCTTTTTGTCCCTTCAATACTGAAAAGTACTCTCGAACGCCTGACCCCGTCATCGCGAGCAGTAGAGGAATACCCGCACATGCTTTTAGTATGCTCGTCAACGCGTCTAAGTTCACCTTCCTTCCGATGGTGCAGTGCATTAAATCAGAGTGTTTCAAAAACATAACTCTCGAAGCTTCAGCTTTCCTTGGTCCAAACGTTATGGTCTTATCAGCTTCCTTGGCAAATTCTGTTTCCCTGGTTGTATACACAAGACGGCTGTCTGCGTTAATCATATCAGCCAGTACGTGGAATATATTAGCGTCGAATCCGTTTGCCTTCCAGATATCATCAACAAGAAACAGACATTTGTGCTCAGAGAACCACTCTCCTGCCAAATCAACGGCTCTCTGTAGTTTCACACTGCGTATTTTGGATCCAAGCATTCTATTGCCTGTTTTCTCAACCATATGGGCTATCTGCTTAATCAGATCATCGATTCCAGCATCCTTGCCCAGCATCATGAACTGTACACCATCCGGGAATCTCAACTGAACACCCGGAACATCTTTCAAGCCCCGAAGGGCACAGCTCTTCCCAACTCCACCTCGACCAGTAGCCACAACTGCCAGCACTTTATGTGCTGAACGTTGGAGTACAGCCGCCTTCAACTCTCCCTCAAACGTATCAACGGATTCGTAGTCTAGAGTTAGTCGCGATGGGTTGGACGGAACAGTGCCACATGGTCTGAATTTTGGTTCTCTTTCAGACGACGGTTCACCTGTCTGCACTCTAGTTACTCGCTCCCTTTCTTCAACAGCAGCAAACTCAGCAAACTCTTTCTCGATGCCCTCCACCTGGGCCAGGATTTGGTCTGCTCGTCGCACTTGATTGAACAGAGTAGCGTTCGGAACAGTTTGTGACAGTGACATACATTTCTCCTTCGCCCACTGCAGTTTGGTTCTCCACCTGAGCAGAGTGTCCGGCGGAAAGTCTTCACAAAGTGATTGACTCATGCTGGCGTCCACGCATTTAAGATCCTGGTCTAGCAATTGCTGAACGAGTTGCAACCTGCTGCGATTGTCTGAAGCCAAGTGGTGGCGATGCATGGTAGACATGGCCTTGTCTTCCCCGTAAGTGAGCAAGCCTGGCGCAGCGGTGGCGACGGCTGCGGCTGCGGAGATTGGATCGGCCATTTGAAACTTGGGTTAGAGAATGTAAAGCACTTCCCAAGCAGATGGGGCTGGGAGACTGAATGAGGTGGCGTACGTGAGATGGAAACGGTAGCGTGGTTTTATACAGAGAAGCGTAACGATTTGTCGGAGTTGGCATAGTTGGTATCTTGCATTGTCGCCTGGTTCTCAGGGAAATATCGTTACGGACTGGAAGATATCGATATTTTCCCTCAAGTGAGGGAAAATATCGTGTATAACCCTTATGTACAGGAGGCTCCGGGAACCACATCAACCCCTCGACCAAGTTCTCTTTGACATCGCTCGCATGCGAACATGAGTTTGTCGCTGTGCCAAAGAACAAACGCGGGTAGGGTAGTCTTCCAACATCTCTTCATTCAGTCCTCTTCTTGCCACAGCACGAACATAATAAAACATTCGCGATTCTGACAATGCAACTACACAGCGATGCTCAGCGGCAATTTCTTTCCTATTACGCTCATCTTTTGCAGCTGCATGTTTTGCTATATTATGATCCAACTTTTCCCTGGCTGGACGCATAGCATTTAGAAATGTGATTACACACTCTTTAGTTGTATTAATAAAAATAGTTATTAATACCATTTGGCACAATAACAGCATCGTTTCTAAACTCAGAACTCCTGACTTTCTTCCTCTTTGCTTCATACAAATCAGCTAGTTCTTATCCAAAGATTAAACTACATGTCTCCTCTGCACTCTCCAAACTAGATACGTTCAGCAGCTTCTTGATATCCAGGGGCCATGCACCAGATCTTCGAAACCCTGACTTTATATTTTTCCTGGTAAAGGCATCATAGTACGCATGCTTCAGCAAAGCGCGGTTTTCAAAAGTATCAAACTTCTCGTAGTGATCCAGCGCAATGCAGCCCAAATACACCTTGTTCAACCCCTCTTTAAAAGCCCCAAACATAACAACATCCTAGGGCTGCGCTTTTCCCGAGATGTGTGCACGTAGAGCGTACACTTCTATTCCGTTCCGCAGAAACAATTCTAACACGGACACACTCAAATGAGCTCTGTATTCATCATAAGTCAACAGCACTTTGCGGATGTCTGCGCTCAAGAAATTAGTGTGCGCAACAAAGCATGCCGCCCAACTTAAAAATTTGCACTGTCTACATCTTCAACATCTTCTTGGACAGCACAACAGCTGTTACTAGGCAGATCACATAGCGGCGTCTCAAATGTTTCGCTTCTATTCCTCACGATTTTTCGCACCGGTAATCTCCTGCCTTTAAATATAAATAGCGGCGGCCCAACTTCTCCCTCGGCACTGAAAACTGGAATCATCGTAACTCTGTTTTTGTAAGCAAGATCTTGTAGACGAACATCACGGGAACTATGTCGCGCCGGTAACTGCTTTGCAGCTGTTTCCGCGTTGATATCTTTGTCCGGAGTTGCAGCGCTCAACCAGATTGAACAACCTAGTAACATCAATGTCTAGATCGTCCACGAGTTTTTCCAAAGTCGAAAATGTGTAGAAAGATAATCGGCGTTAACTGCGCGAAAGCGACTTCCTTCCTGCTGTGTGGGGTTCCCGAACTTTAGCTGTGGCTTATGGCGCTGTCAAAAGCTTCGCATCCACGACCGTCCCGGAACACAATTTTTAAATGGGAGCTTCCGCTGGCGGGAGAAATTCAACTCTTGAAATAACAATGTTATCGCCTCCTGGAGATGCAGTTGTGTCAGTGGAACTCCTTTATTAGCAAAATACAGCAAGAACTCTACCAGCCTTTGCTTTTCTGCCGTCGAGAGAGCTGGTTTTCGTCCTGGTTCTTGTGTTGCTGTCGTCATACGGCTGTGTAGGGTGGAGTAGGATACCTTGTGTTTCTTTGCCGCTGTTTGGTGTGACATTTTAATTTTCTTATCTTTTATCGCCTGAGCAAGGCAAGCGTCCAAAGCAATGTTTTTGGATGGCATTTTGTTTCGCGAATGGCGATTTGTTGGTCAGTATTGAACGGCACTGAGCTAATGGTGCTCGTAATGGTGCGCAATTGAGTTTTGGAACGGTGAGAAGCACGCCATTATGGTTTGAAACGTCGAGAAAGCGATTCAAATGAAAATATTTTAAATTTATCCACGGTTTTTCAATAAAACGGGCTAATTGTAGGCCCGATATGGAGTTTCGAATGGAATGCAACGTTTAAATATGGTTTGTAGGATAGTTTTGGTATCTGCGACCCTGTCTACCGTTCGATACAGTGTCCATATATTGCCGTCCCCCCTTTACACCGCATCCGCCTCTTAGGCTCCTCTGTCTACGTAAGCACCACTGCCTCCGCAGTGAGTGGCTGAGACAGGAGATATCGTGCACTAGTAAGCACCTCATTGTTTATTGTAAGTAGAAATTCGTTTAGAGTCTAGTTTTGAAGGTTTGATTGCGTATAATAGGGCCGGAGCGGTCGCATCTCGACCAACTCCTGCTACACCACTTCCGCTTCGACAAACTCCCACCAGCCTTCTCTCAGAGCAGACTCTATCTTGCTCTCCTTTTCTTGTCAACCCCCCCGCCAACATCTCCTTTCCCTTAAAGGCTTCGTCTCCCGCTGCCCCTTCACATAGGACTCTGTAGCACATCCTTTCACTGGGTTGTTGTTGATCTTGGGATTTGAGGGCCTCACTTTTCGTGGTAGACCTACGTCTTGGTTCTGCTAGTGGTAGTTTTTGTCCGTCGCTGTTGTTTAGCTACGATCCGCCTGCACTAGACCTAATGCTTTGGTCGTGCTGTGGTTTGTGCTTGCTACACACTCGTGCTTGGTTGCTGCTACTGTAAATTTATTTTCTGTGGACTGTAGGCTCTTGCCTAGTATCTCTACGCTGCGTGTTGGGCTGGTACTCTCGAGAGCACTTCCTGTCGTGTCCCCTTCCTTTTTTGTTTGTGTCCACCTGCCCTTGGGCTTTTCATTACCCCCACCGTTTCTTCCATCAAAATGGTGTTCTCAGATACGTACTCCGCACGTACACGTTACCCTTTCTGACGTAGAAATTAGCATTGCTTTATCTCCAGAGTTGTACGACAGCGTTAGTCCAAAGTTCGCTTAGGGCATCCCCACCGGTATGCGCAAAGCCTATACTCTAGAACTGGTTGGTTCGTGAGAGGTGCTACAGGAAAATACAGGGGCACACCTGTAGCGAAATATGCCCAAAGCTTAGGGATCCACCCCAAAAGTGTTGTCGTTTAGTCCGATATCCCTTAAAAATCAATCAAAACAATTGGTTTAGGACGGCGTTTGCACTATGTTTTGACAGCATATACACGTCATCGTACGAGGGGCCACCCCCGGTCCTAAAACTAACCGGCTAACATTTTAGGCTTTGGTCGTGGTCTAACCGGTGGGGATGCCCTTAGTATGCTTCTTTAAAGGCACACCAATTATCCCAGCAGCTCTTCCCCGGGAGCTTCTGGAAGAGCTCTGTGCCGGTTTTGTTGTTCTTGAACCATCCCTTCTACACTGCAGACGATGAACTTCGACTCAATGACCGAAGCTCATGCGAAAGTTATGGGCCCAGGATAGGATCTCTCTCCGAGCAACATTTTAGTACCACCGAAACTACACGCGACACTGACAAACTCTTATGTCCCGAAGCCATGTACTAGTGGCCCGATACCCTACAGGCGGAGATTTGCGCGCAAGTGGTGCTGCTTCCACACTCGGTATCCGTCTATATCGTTCTTTAGCGTTCTCAAAGAAGAGAGTCGTCAAAAAGGCTGTTTGCACAATTGAAATCTTGCTGACACCGCCATCCAATGATACCCCAATCAACCAGATGGAGGTTGTACAAAAAATTCTCAGCCTGATAGCACGAGAATCTACTGTCCACCGTTTGCGCAGAATTGTATGCTTGTACAAAGAGATAACTTGTTGCAAATGCAAGACGGGAGATTCTATCGCTGATTATATCAAACGATTCGCGGGACCAGTCTCTCCTATCCGGACCTCACGAAGTCGGAGCAGGATTCAAGTGACAGCCAGAACTTTGCCATCATACTACTCCTGAACGCAAGCCTGACGTCACATACGTTTACCAACATAATGAGGAACCTCGTGGTGTCAGTGAAGTCCAGAACCTCAAATGACAACTCCATAATTTTTTTATCTAGACTTCGTATCAAGAAGATCAAAGATATCCTGCCAAGCGCTGGGATAAGGGCGCTCAGCGACATCGAGATGTTCGAATTGTCTGAATCCGTTACCGCAATTGATGCATTTATTGCACAACATGAGAAAGCCTACGAAGGCGAAGAAGTGTGCTCGTGGATAGGTATGCAGGGTTCAATCTGAGCATTGGGGGAAGCAGGTTTAGAAGAGAAGGACCTCGAAGACAAATTACCAAAGGATCTTGCTTCTAACCCGAATACCAATACGTACCTCAACTCCAACAAGTTCAAAAAGAACCGGAAGCGTATGCGCGATTCACATGGATATAATAGTAGTGCATCTAATAACGGCACACAAAACGAAGAGAAACGGAAAACTAAGGAAAACAATCAGAAACCCGATAATGGGTTCAAACGGTATGAAGTTGGAAATAACAAACGTCCTCGCGCCGCCAAGGCACCCAACGGGGCGGAGAAACGTTTTTTTGGTTACGGGATTCCGGTTTACCCGAAACCGATCTGAATCCCATCCTAGATGAGGGTAGCCTCATATCCTCCGGAGGTGTCATCTCCGCTATGAGATTATGAGAAGCTCTAAACGTCAAGTTTGACCCTATAGGGCGAGGAGCACATATCGACGTGGCTGGGGTCATAATTATATTGACTCCAAAAAGGTCGCTTGTTCATGGACTTTATCAATCTAAGGCATCAACAACCAACTCTTGGAGTCAACTTTTGATTTGTTCGAAGGCCACTCTCCCCTAACCGTCGGTGTGGACGTCAAACGACACAGCGTAGTGGATTTTTGTGAAGAGCCGTGTACGCTGACCATCAAGAGACCTACTGACTCGGAACCGAAGGTACTCGAGATCTATATGAGATCCAAATACAGCATACGACGCTCGAGCCCACATCGTCCTCAAACTGACAATGGGTGCGCTCCTAACAACTTGCGGCAATGACGTAAGACGATGTACATTAGCAAAGAGGTTACATAGGCTTACGCCCGCGCCACCGAGCGAGATCACCGCCCTTTGCGAACGAGCTGGAATGGGTTCGGAACAGCTGAAGAAAGAAATTGAAGCACCCCAAAGAATCGCCACATCTGTGCCGAATCTGGGACACCTCTACCATTGAAAAAGATATGCATAACCCATGTTAACCAAGCCTTCGACGTAGAATTACAGGTCGACTACATGTTCTGCATGATCAGAGATACGAAATACCTGGTTCTGAATATTACGGATTGTGGTACGGGATACTCAGAAACAGCCATCGCAAAGAATCGGAAAGCACGTACATTCATATCGGTAATCGAAACGGAATGGTTGAATCGACACGGAGCTCCCAACGCATTGTCAGCTGAAGATGAGTATAATTCATGAGAGACGCGCAGGCTTCTGTCGGGTCGAGATATCAAATTCAAAGCCCGTCCATAAGGCGACATAATAAGAGAGAAATCGTAGAACGTAAGAACGGCACAATTAAGCGATTCCTCGAACGGTTACAAAGAAGAAGACGCTCAAATCCGACAGAACTATACTGTCTACAGCTATCTTTTTGTCGAGTTTCTTCACAGGCTCCAAGTGGTTAAGTTCTTTCAAACTGGCCAAAGTGTATGCCCTTTCGATCTTCGGAGCTCCACGACGTTTGGTTACAGAAGAACTGTTGGCTGCCTACACCTAACAAGCAGCCACCAGCACCAGGGCTCTGCAAAGAACGATGATAGCTCGCGACCATTCGAACCTGACCGAAGCGTCTATAAAACAGAGACAAGAGGTTTTCTTGTACTTCAAAACGACGGCACATAACGTATCAGACGAGTGGCGCTCAGCTACCGTCGCAAAACCCGGAACGCACATCGTGGAAGTACGTCGAATACCTGACGGACCAATATCCCGTATCGCATACGAGGATATCCGTCTACGTCCGACCTCAGACCTAGCACGCAAACTGAGTGAAGGTCTGATGGAAGACTTCATTGATCTTACCTTGTTATCTGACTCGGATGGGGAACGAGTAGAGATGCAGGACGTGGCATCACTTATGATCACAAACACCACCAATCGGGAGCGCGTTTGGGAGGATATGGGAGGCTACACCAACGAGCTACTCAATAGATCTTCTACGTAGTTAGTAAGATGACAGACAAATAAGGAATGTTATTCCACTTCATTCACTTGCCAGAACTAGGAGAGTTTACTGCCTCCTCTGAACTTTAATTACGTTCAAAGTTGCGTAAAGTCTGCAATCGCAACCAGACCAGTTTTTTCGTCGGAGAACCGGCACACTATGTCAATTGCCAGGCAATCGAAGGTTAGGGCGCCCCTGCGCGAGTGGCTTGCGCAAACTACAGTTGCCTGTCGTCTTAATTGACGCTGTAGAACTAAAGAAAAGAATTATCTGATATGGTACATATCGTACTGGGTAGGCGGGGGGCAGGTGAAAGAAAATAAGGCTGAGATTCTGTGTCTGTGAATGAGGCGTGATGCCAAAAGGTATTATGATGCAGTGGCTGAAGGCGTCGGAGTATATGAACAGATTTTGCACAGTCCTGCTGGCGCAATGGTAGGTTGCACTGTCAAAGAAAATTTGGAGGTGGCCAAGAGCCACCCACAAAGTGCAGTAGAGAACGGTGAATATCCCGAAAAGAGTGAAATCTGAAGTAAAACATATCAGATACGACCACCAAATCAGATATGCAACCTAAAGGAGAACCTCTCTGCATTACAATATGGAATCAAGAGAGTGATTTCCCGTTACTGAACGTTCCAATAAACCATCACCTTTTGTTAGCCCATTATTCCACTTCATTCACTTTCCAGGACTTGGAGGGTTTACTGCCTCTTCTGAACTTTAATTACATTCGAAGTTGCGTAAAGTCTGCAATTGCAAGCAGACCAGTTCTGTCGTCAGAAAAGGCGTGCCCTATTCCAATTGCCAGGCGATCGAGGATTAGGGCGCCCCTGCGCGTGTTGCTTGCACAAAGGACAGTTGCTCGTCGTCTTCCCACCCCAATATCTTGCGTAGGTAAGATACAGTTCTGGGACAAACGTTCATTTACCAAGGTAATCTTGAATATCTTTTAGAAGACGTTTGAATCGATCTTCATACAGCTGAACCCGCTTCTGAGTGATGGATGTAGTCTTAGTCCGAATTAATCTAGATCTTCCATAGCTAAGTTTTCTCTGCAATGATTCAAAATACTTCCACCTTCCCGTTAGAGCTATTGTTTCTGCTAATCGACCTGCCATGTAATCGGAAAGTGCACCGCCAATCCTAGCGGAATGTGTGGTGAATCTGTCTGCATCCAGTCCAAAATACGAGGCTGCGGCTTTGAACAGGGTATTGTTGTTAGATTCTATGGGACACGCACGAAACACGTACAAGTCCCTACTCTGACGTACAACTTTCTATCAATCTAATAGCTTAGTCATACGTCATCAGTATCCCAAAGGTCGCTGAGTATCCGTATATAAAAGCACATCGATTATCCCCGGAGCTCCCGAGAGAGAGCTCCGGTAGACCTCTGTGCCAACGTTTGTTGTTTGTGAACCATCCTCTCCCAACCGCGCACGTATGAACGTCCACTCTATGTCGGATGCTCAAGCCAAAGTTATGGGCCCAGGGAAGGATCTCTCTCCAAGCAACATCTTGGTACCACCGCGTCTACGACCCGACACTGACAAGTTGCTATGGCGCGAAGCTGTACACGAATGGGCAGAGACCCTTCCGGCTTGCGTTAAAGGCGGAGATTCACGCGCCAAAGAAGCAGCTGCCACGTTGGGAATGAGATTATACCGCTCCTTAAAGTTTTCTAAGAAGGAACTTGTGAAGAAAGCCGTCCGTACAGGCGAATTGGTATTGACACCTCTCTCGGAGGATACTACGATCAATCAGACTGAAGTTATAAGGAAGAATATCAACCTCGTAGCACATGATTCCACAGTGGATAGGCTCAGGAGAATCGTACGCCTATACAAAGAAGTGCCTTGCTGCAAGCGTAGAGCTGGGGAATCAATCTCCTCTTACATCGAACGATTCGCGGGTCCCGCTCTCTCTTATCTAAATCTCACGAAAGCAGAGCAGGACTCCAGAGACAGCCAGAACTTCGCGATTATACTCATCCTTAACGCCGCCCTGTCCTCACAAACTTTTACGAACATCATTACTAACTTGGTAGTGTCGGTAAAGAATAGGAGCTCACAAGATACGTCCGTCATCTCCATCTCGAGAGCGAGAATGGATAAGATTAAGGACGTCATGAAGCCAGCAAAGATAGGAGCTTTAAACGACTCCGATAAGACGTCATGTGCTGAATCAATCATCGCTGTAGAAGCTGCTATCTTGCAACACGAGAAGCTCTATAGCTGTGAGGAGCTGTGCTCATGGATCGGCCTACAAGATGCAATCTGTGCATTAGAGGAGGCGGGCTTAGAAGAAAAAGACCTTGAAGATATGCAGAAGGACCAATCCAAGCCCAAGGCATCTACAAAATCGTACTTGAACTCTAATAAGAGCTTCAAGAAGAACCGTAAACGCAAGCGGGATTACGAAGGTAATAAGAGCACGCACGAAGTCAACAAGGAGTCGCAGGAATCAAGCGAAACACAACCTACAGAAGACAACTTCAGGAAATATGCGGGCTCGCCAAACGAAAAAGGCGATAACGGTGTGCAATTCAGGCGTAATCATGGTGACAAGGCACAGAATGACAACGCGCCGAGAGATAAGAAGAAGCAGTATTTTCGATAAGGGATTCCGGTAAGCCCTATACAGACCCGAATCCCATACTAGACGAGGGTAGCCCAATATCCTCTGGGGGAATTACTGCGGCATTAATGCTCTGTGAGGCGCTTAACATGAAGTTCGAACCATATAAGCCGAGATCAACCTATCGCCGTGATTGGGGACACAACTGCGTGCATTCTAAGAAGATCAATTGTTCATGGACACTACCGATCCAAGATATGAACAATCAACTAATTGACCTGACTTTTGATCTATTCGATGACGAATCTCCGCTAACCATCGGTCTGGACGTGAAGCGATTCAGCGTGACAGATTTTTCTAAAGATTCCGCGACAATCACGATCAAAAGGCCGATGGATAAAGGACCGCGTACGCTTGCACTCTATATCGCATCCAACTCGATATATGACGCGAGGGCTCACGTCTTAATCACACCAACTATGAAGAATCTCCTTTCAACGAACGTTGAGAATACGAGGCCAAGCACACTTGTCAAGAGATTCCACAGGCTTACTCATGCACATCCCGAAGAGATTGTCGCAATCTGCGAGGGAGCTGGTAAAGATCCTGAGGAAATAAGACAGGAAGCACGTTGGGTATCTCGGAATTGTGTCATATATGCCGAATCTGGCATACCGCTACCATCAAAGAAGATCTCCATCACACATGTTAATGAAGCGTTTAACGTGGAAGTACAGGTTGACTATATGTTCTGCACTATACGGAATACAAAGCACTTAGTCTTATATATTGTGGATTGTGGAACAGGGTACTCCGAGACAGTCATTGTAGATAATCGAGAAGCTCGTACAGCGATCTCCTTACTGGAAACGGAATGGCTAAACCGACACGGATCTCCAAAGGCTATGTCAGCAGACGACGAATACAATTGTTGTGAAGTGAGAAGGTTCCTATCTGGTCGCGAAATCACTTTCAAAGCTCGACCCGTTAGGCGACACAATAAGACCGGCGTCGTGGAAAGGAAGAACGGAGTGATAAAACGCATACTCGAACGGGTGGAAAAAGAAAAGACAATCGGTACAGATAAAACCATACTGTCTCGAGCCACGTTCCTCTCAAATTGCTTCAGCGGTTCAAAGGTCCTGAGCTCTTTCGAGCTAGCGAAGGGCTAAGCTCCATCCATTCTAGGAGCACCGACGCGCCTCGTGACCAATGAATTGATGGAAGCATATAAGGAACAGTCGGCGACGAGAGCGTTACAGCGAGCTATGAAGGGTCGTGACCATTTGGATCTCTCAGAATCGTCTATAAAACCCGGCGACGAAGTTTTGTTCTACTTCAAAACGACGGCGAACAACGTGCCAGACGAATTGCGCAGTGCAATCGTGGTGAAGGCACACAAGCATTTCGTTGAAGTGAGGAGAACGCCTAAAAGTCAGATTTCTAGGATCGCATACGAGGACATCCGGCTACGTCCCAACACAGATCTGGCTCAAGAGCTTTACGAGGCCTCATGGAAGATTATATCGACCTCACCTTAACACCTGACTCGGAGAGTGAGGATGAACAGGTTGTGCAGAGCGCAGCTTCTCTTATGACGTCAGTTATCACGAACAGAGATCGCGTGTTTAAAGACATGAAAAGCTACACGGACAAGCTGATCAAGGACCCAGAGATGAGCGAGCGACACAACCTGAAATCAGGGGAGCAAGAGGTCCTTAAGAACATGCAAGATGTGTTAGGTTCTCGCCAGGTCTCAGCATGGGAAGTGCAATTCGCACCACCGTGTATCCTCCAGAGAGCCGTGGATAAAGAGCATGACGATAACTGGATAAATGCCTACGAAGAGATCGACGAAAAGGACGTGCCGCGCGATGCAAACGTCATATCGTCACGTACCGTCTACAAGGTAAAGAAGGACGAAGAAGGTCATCGTAAGCTGAAAGCCCGTCTTGTCACCCACGGGAACCGAGACGACTTCAAAGACGATATAAGAAAAGACTGCTCCAACGCCGATATGATTATCGTCAGGTTACTAATCAGCGTCGCCCTGTGCCTCGGATTCAGCTTCGCTGTAGCCGATATCAACGGAGCTTTTCTTCAAAGCGGCCCAATCACAAGGGAGATATTCGTTAGACCGGCACGCGAGTTCAAAGAGAAGCATGGGGTGTTATGGAAACTTACGAAGTTGCCGTACGGAATCGTCGAGGCAGGCCGACAGTGGGCCAAACGCATCGAGTCATGGATGCTCGGTAAACAGGGACTATCCAGGGTATACGGAGTAAACCAACTCTTCGTCAAGCGCAACCACGGTGACGACATTTTACTGGTAATCGCCAAGATTGTTGACGACCTGTTAGTCTCCGGAACGCAGGCTAGCATTGCCGAATTCATGCGCGAATTGCAGGACGAATTCGAAGTGGGAAAATTTCGCTTCGGGAAGAAGCTATCATTCGCCGGCTGTGACATTATTGAAGACGAGGAAATGAACATCACGCTCTCTATGACGGCATACATGCAACGCCTATGGCCCATTGAGATCCCGCGTACACGACGTAGGAAAAGAGAAGACCGAGCTACCAAATAAGAAATGAAAGCATACCGATAACTCGCAGGTACACTAATGTATCTGGGATCCGCCGTACTTCCCCAAGCCTCGTACGTTACATCCCGTATGCAACAGGAGCTCGGAAACCTCAGAGTTAAACATCTGGTGGGCGCTAACGCGATGACACAGGAGATATGCCAGCTGAGCCCGACAATCAAGTACATCAGGCCTATGGGAGTCACTTTCGCGCGACTAATGAGCATGTCGGATGCATCACACGCGAGCAATGATAACACCTACGGACAAACTGGCGTCATCACCGGACTGAAGTTCATAGCTGCTCTGAACGAAGAAGCAGTATTTCATCCAATTTACTGGACTAGTACCAAACAAAGACGGGTGAAATATTCATCATTCGGAGCAGAGATTCTCGCTTGCCCGGAGGCGGAGGATAGAGGTTATAATATGAAGGAGACCATCTCCGACATTTTTCCAGACATCGGCATAGGTCATCAGATCCTTGTTGATTCGAAGGCGTTATTTGACACTATCACCACGCTACGTGAATGCCGAGAGTTCAGGCTGAGGGAAACCGTAACCATGATAAGGGATGCATTTGAATCGGGAGAACTAGACCAGATACCATGGATTCCGGGCACTAGCAACATGGCCGAGGCGTTACCGAAACGCAGCGCAAATCACTCCCTCCGGATGAATTAAATGTTGGGAAAAGGCATATAGAGCATTGACGTATCCCACGGTACGAGTCAAGATCATGACTCCTAGCAATGAAATTTGATGTTGTAGGATACTTGCGCGACGGGGGATGTGTTAGATTCTATGGGAAACGCACGAAACACGTACAAGTCCCTACTCTGACGTACAACTTTCTATCAATCTAATAGCTTAGTCATACGTCATCAGTATCCCAAAGGTCGCTGAGTATCCGTATATTAAGGCACATCGATTATCCCCGGAGCTCCCGAGAGAGAGCTCCGGTAGACCTCTGTGCCAACGTTTGTTGTTTGTGAACCATCCTCTCCCAACCGCGCACGTATGAACGCCCACTCTATGTCGGATGCTCAAGCCAAAATTGTACGTAGAGTATAACATATCAAACCACTTGGTTCCGGGTAGTAAAGGGATTATCTTCACATATGCGCGTAGGAAGATGATTAAGGCGTCATCAAGAACTAGGGTAAATTGAGTTGGTCCCGTCTTAGCGTGTTCAATGTTAACGCAGCCTGTGCCACGACCACCATGTTGTAATCGGACATCTTCTGGAAAGGATATGTCCTGTAAGCGTAGATAAATCACCTCAGAAGCCCGCATATAAGTTGCCCACTGCACGTAGAGAGCCACGGCTGCTGAAGAGTGGCCTCGTTCGAAAAAGAATGAAGAGAAGACCAACATAAGCGTTCTTGTCAAGAGAAGCGCTGGCTGAGGAGGCTTCAGTGCAGACCATCCGGAAGTGCCTGACGAGATAAACCAAAACTCATTCGGAGTGAGGGCCTGGCTATACAGAGGTACGCAATAATGTAGCTCATTCCCTGGCTATTTGTGGCGGCTGAACTATTCTGGTATGAATTCTCAATATAGTCCGCCGAGGCTTCATCCAATTCCTCTGCGTTAGCTGGAGTGCGTAGAATGGTGCTGCTAAAGGGCTTATAAGCCAAAAAATACGCGGTTCTGGTCTTTTCGGAAAGAGTGGTGGCAATGAGAGGTTGGTGAGCAAAGACCTTGCAATCTGGTAGTGAAAACCTTCTGGGGTTGGATACAGTGCTCAACGACCTCTTCGTGTTCCCCTTGAAAGATCGAGATCGATTTTTCAGAGATTCTTTCCATTGGACCTCAAATCATTGGTCTAGAACACGGAGAGCGGTTCCAACCTTCATCTCGCGCTTACGGTGCTTGAAAGCCATGGACGGACGGCGTCCAGAAGCGCAAGCGTGTCTGTGACTCATAGATGCCCCACCAACGGTGTTAAATATGAGGGACCGTCGGCAGGGTTTTGTTCAATAGGTACGTGCACGAAAACAACTTCAGGTCGTTTGCAAGACACAAATACGCGTATTTCCTACACGACAAACCCAACGAATCAGTATATGAACGACCCTTGTAAAAGGTACCGATGGTTACCATTAAATCAGAAAGCATAACTATTCGACGTCATGTAACTTCGAAAGAGGTCGCCCAGACGACACCCGCAATTGTGGTGTGGGCCTCTAAGGCATTGATGTGTTGAGGTCTACTCCATTTATGGACAAACGCAGTTTTCCAATCATGACTTTTGACGAACTGGGACATGTAACCACGACTTTGCGCTTCCGAAGCGGTCAAATGTGCTGCAAAACCCAGGAGGCCTGGTGTGGTAAACCTGAGTGTAAGCGACGGCCCCAGCTTCCTCGGATGCGTCGAAAGAAACGACGGTTGTCCAGAAATCTCGGTTGAGTCTAATGTGCGAAAGAGGTATCAAAGTGGCTGAAATGGTGAGCTCTCTCTGCCCTGATGCTGCCAGGGACTTACTTCGTTCAAAGTGAGTCTCGAGATATTGATACAGTCGATATAGAATAGATAATAAAGGCCTGCACCCCAACAAAATCCAGAACAGTTTTCCAACGGTGGATCTTATGACAGCTCCTGAGGCTGCAGCTTCCGTTGCGGCAAGCACGGACCTGATGGCAGATTCAATCTTCCCTGGTTTAGGTCGTATTACGCCGTGCTTAAGGTACAATATCCATCCAATAAAGGGCATTCGGTCCGTCTCGACGTTTCCAATGGGGAACAACTTCTCTCTCCTCACCGGTAGAAATTCTGCGATATTTCTTCCTCCACAAAAAACTGCAGTCGGGTGAAATCTTCCTTCTTCCAGTTCAGAAACGAAAATTTTAGACGATCGATAACGTGCAAAACAAGTGCTCGATTTCCGGAGAGTTGAATTATTTCTTTGAGGTGATGCATTACAAATTATTCGGACTCAATACGGGCTGCTGCAAACTTTGACGAGTAGTGCAAAATTGTTAAAACACTGGTTCGATGGTTGAAAACGTAAACGATCGTGACCAGCCGAGGCAAAGTCGGTGGATCGACCAGAGTTTTTATGGAGAATCAAACCTTCGAAACAAAGTCTATTAGCGACAGTATTCTAAGAAACCAATCACATTGGGCCATATGCGAACAATGTGTCTAGTGTAGAAACTATTGTTGAAGTTGACGTGGAATGGGGGCTTCCAGAAACTTCTAGAATGTTCAGATGTGTACAACGATGTAATGCTTACAGCTTCTCCAAATATGTTGACAGTGCCTATGTGACGTCATCAACGCCAACATTGATGGTAGTGACGACACAGATATCTTCTTTGAAGCCTTTAAATGTCATAAGGTGTCACAAATGAGCTTGAAGGTCAAATGGGTATTAAATCGGGGCGCAAGGCTGCGATTAGTCCATTAAACGCATTTAATATGAATTTCTAAAAGCAATAAAAAGCATAAAATAGTGAAGGAAGAAATAGAAATCGATGAAATCCTAACATCACTTCCCCCATTAAGGAGAGTCGTCCCGACTCGTTAGTGCTGCAAGTTTCCATTCGGAACAGGGTGAAGTTCAAATAATCCGGAAGGGTTGGGGCATACAACCATATCGGAACGGGGTTCAAAATCCAGAGAAGGGTCACCAACATCACGTACTTGTTCGATCTGAAGAATCGCACCTTCGATGTCATCTAGTAACGTATCCGCAGGATATGGGTTCAGATGACTGTACTGCGAATGGAGGTAAGAGAATAGGAAAAGTATGAATCGCTCATGTTCGAGAGTTCCATCCTTGTAGACTTTGAACAACTTATTCAACAGATTAGCATTTTCCACGGTAAAAAATGGTCTACGAAGTTGTAGAAAAGCAAAACAAATATGGCAAGATCCCCATGCTAGTCTCAGCTTTTCAGCAAGGTTGTCAGTAATTTCTTCCAACTAGGTTAGAATTCGGCGACCGCAAAGAACTCTTCGGCTATAGAATCGGCCAGCGTCGTCGAATTGAAGGTTGTTAACGGGATAGTTCTCGTTGTTGTTCTACATGACTAACTCGGCTGGTTCGTACTGGTTGGGATGGAACTCACGACCTTCAGCGGTGGTTGAATCTTTTATACTGTTTCAATAGGTCCCGAAAATGTTCTAGTTCTGATTCGGGGAGCCACATGTTCTCATGATTTGGATAACCAATCCATTTGATAATATACTCTGACTTGCTTTCTCGTTTTCGATGATTCAAGATTGCTTCCTCTCCATATTCGTCAAATCCATCAGAGAGTTTTATGGCTGTAGGCTTGGGATGATCTTTTCTCAACGAATTGTCCTGATGGTGTTTTCTCAACAACTGACGATGAAACCCGTCATGTCTTCTTTTCTGCTTCATGATAGGCCCAGTATCAATTCGGAAGGTAACTAGGCTTACTTGTTCAATGATTTTTAATGGGCAACAGTATTTGATTCCCAACTTGTTCTGTGGACCTGTTTCGTCGAGATTAAGATTCTTAGTTGACAGCATGACTTTTTCTCCGACCTTCAAGTCGCATGAAATTCGTTTTTGATAGTAATATCGTTCTGAATACTCATTAGATTTGCTGATTTGGCGTCTGGAAAGTTTACAAGCGTCAGAAATAGTTGTCAGAAAGTCCGCTGCGGCTTGAATTTGGGTAATGATTGTATCGACGGGAATAGTTCTGGGTTCTTCTTCATATGTTAGGAGAATGGCGTGAATGATGTTGCCGCGTTCATGGAAGAGTTGTACGCAACTTCGAATTGAACCAGATGTTCATCCCAGTTATTCTGTCTGTGGTTGACAAAACACCTAATCATTTCCTCGATCTTTTTGTTGACAACTTCTGTTTGTCCATCGGTTTGGGGATGATGTGCTGATGATGACCAACGCTTTGTTACAAGTAATCGGAAGATTTCCTTCCATAACGTGCTCATAAAGATTGAGTCTCTATCGGAAACTATAGTGTCTGACAGTCTGTGACGACGGTAAACGTTATCTAAGTAGAGCCTAGCTGTTTCAACAGCTGTTACATTTTGAGTTGCAGGAAACGTATCTGTTTCGAGAGATGGTGTACAACGACGTAAATGGCACTGTGTCCGGACTTAGTCTTAGGTAAAGGTGTAATAAAATCCATAGTGATATGAGACCACTTTTTTTACAGGGGGTTCAAGGTGTTGAAGTTGTCTTTGTGTTTCTTGGTAGCTGGTTTCGTTTTCTGACACCTTTGACAGGTCTGGGTATCTTTCGAGACATCATTTCTTAATGCTTTCGAGTAGTAATGTTTCCAAAGTCTTCGCAAGGTTGTTTTGAATCCCATATGCCCTGAAGAAGGAATTTCGTGGTTTCAAATAGAATCTCCCTTCGATATCGCCACTCGGTACATAAAGCTTATTATTGCGATATAGAAGTTTTCCTTTCCTAGTGAATGGGAGTGCCGGATTACTGTAGACCGATGAGAAATCTTTGTCTTTTTTGTACCTGCTATTGAATGCGCGTATCTCTTTTGGATATTTCACTGATTCAGAATGTAGAATTCGTGGGCTTGTATTCCGTATTGATTCTTCAAGTAAGGAGATATTACTAGCTCGCTTATCTTCTGCATGTCTCGGATACCTGGAGAGTGCATCTGCAACAACATTTAATTTTCCTTTGATTGGTTCGAATTTGAAGTCAAAATCTTCAAGTCTTTCAAGCCAGCTCACTTGACCTTGTGAAAGGTTCGGTTGAGTTTCAAGATATTTCAAGGGAAATTGATCCGTACGAACGGTGAGCTTCTGAACGTGGAAGTAAACTCTCCATACTCTGAGTGCGTCGATTACTCCCAGCAATTCCCGCTCGTGGGCAGCATAGCCTTGCTCCGCAGAGTGGAGTGTTCGGAAGTGATATGCGACAGGTCGTGTGGTAGATCCTTCTACGTGTTCCAATAAAGCTCCCAATGAATATTGAGATGCATCCGTTGTCACTATTATAGGTTTGTTTGGATCAAAATGACGAAGTACAGGGGTACGCGAGACTGCATCCTTGAGGGCTTGAAATGCATAATTTTGTTCCTTCTCCCATTGAAATGGGTTCTTACCACAAAGAATAGTAAGCGGTTTTGGTATTTGGGAACAATTCGTAATGAATCTTCGGTAGTACTTCACCAGTCCAAGAAAGGCTTGTACATCGGTCTTGTTTTGTGGTGTCTCCCAATTTGGTATGTCTTTCACTTTCTGTTCTTCAACTGGTACTCCTTCATTGATAACAATATGGTCAAGAAATTCGCCTCTGCTTCGTAGGACTCGCACTTCGAAAGCGTCCCATAAAGATTGTGCGACCGAATCTTGTCAAAGACAAGTCTGATATGATTTATATGCTAGTCTACATTTTTGCTGTAGATGAGTATGTCGACCAGATACACCAGAACGAATTTGTCCAGGTGTTCTTTGAGAACATCGCGCATGAGATTCATAAAGCAGGCTGGGGCATTTTTTAGGCCAAATGGTAATACGAGGAACTCATAATGTCCATATCTTGTCCTGGACGATGTTAATGGAATGAAAGTCTCGGAGAGTCGAATTGGGTGACATCCCCATCTGCGATCTATTTTTGGAAATACTTTAGAACTGCAAAGTTGGTCGAATATATCGTCAATTCTCGGAATGTGATAATTGTCCTTGACCGTGAGTCTGTTTAGTGCACGGTGATCAATACAAAAGCGTAAACTTCCATCTTTTTTTTGCTGCAAACAGAACTGGGGCACCCCATGGCCTTGTACTGGGGCGGATTACTCTTTGTTCAATAATCATTTTTTTCCGACATATGGTAAACTCCTTTCTTCTGTGGAGTTGCATCTGGGGTGAGTTCGATGTAAAAATCTTGGTTTCTGTGAGAGGGGTAGTGCTCTTGGTAAATTCTCGGGGAAGAGGTCCTTATAATCTTGTAGTAATCGATTTTTCCGAGAGTCTTCAATTGGTTCTTGGTTTTCTTTCCTCGATGGTCGGAGTGCGACGGCAAGCACAGGTAGTTTTCTTCGAACTGATTTCTTAATACTATTCACGGATATTAGTTTCTCAGTTCGCTTCATGTTTGCCATTACGAAAACGGTTTCCGAGTTGTGAATAAAAAATATTACATTGGTTCTGTGGTTCATAATTGGATTGTATTTGGGCAGCCAGTCTTTTCTTAATATGACGTTATATCCATATAATGTGCATATTGCAAAGCGTCGTTTCTCGCGAAAGTTTCCCAGGTTGATATCTACTCCTTCTTCTTTGGTTTCGTGGAGAACAGTAATGGAATCGTTCGTCATTTCGGCTTCATAAGTCGTAGAAATGGTTGGTATTCTCATATTCTTGCATAGTTATTTTAATAAATAACTTATCTCAGATCCGCTATCAAACAGAGCCATGCATTTTCTTCCATTCACTTTTATCGAAGCGATTACTAGTCCCACAGAAGGGGTTTCAAATGATGACGGTAAATGAGACGTAAGTAGTCTATGTTTTCCGTTTCTCGGTGGGGTTCGGTGGTGTCCTGGGTTATCTGCAGATTCGGCGGTTTTGTTAGGGACTGGTGCTTCCAATGGATATTTTTCGATGGAATTAAATGGGTTACAATGGGGTTTAACTAGAACTGACGTAGGCACGGAGGTTGATCCGAGTGTCAGTTCCTCTGAGAGTTTTTTGGGCAGCACTGGTCGCGTGCAAAGTGCCCAGGCTGTCGGCAACGGAAACAAAGTCCTAGTTTCCGGCAATTTTCGCGTTCTTTCTCAGTTAAATACTTTAACTTCATATTTCCAATATCCATTGGTACCTGTCCTCGAGATGATCCAGAGCCGCCTGCCTGCCTGCCAAATCGTGCTTGTCCACCTCTTCGAAAAGCTGATTCCACGCGTCTGGCGTCTTTCATTGCTTCGGTAAGATACTTGTATTCGTTCGTGCACAGTTCTTTCCAAATGTAACTTTTCATGCCTCTAGTGTATCTATCAAGTTGTTTATCCATACCTAAATTTGGAATTTCCAGTACAATTTTCAAGAAGTCCTCATTGTATTGCTGAAAATCCTTATACTGCTTACATTTTCTCAGTTTATCTCGTGCGTGTTTCTCCTTATTGACAATGGTGAACCTCTTTTTCAAATGTTCAAGAAGATCCTCAAGAGTATTAAACTCTACTCGATTTCGTTTTTGGGCGAGGTACCACTCATGTGCTGAACCACTGATGTAACTGAGAGCGATAGTAAAGGCTTTCTCGTCGGGTATTCCATCCAGATGGTTCCTGATATGAGTGATCCAACTCTCAATATTTTGATTTCCAGTGTATGTAAGAGGCTTATTGATCTTTGGACTTGAAGAGGAACCATCTTTGTTAGCGAGAATAGTCAACGAAGTTTCCAATGCTGGAATCTTTGTTTGGGCTTCTTGTCGCAATATTTCCATTCGGGACCTGGTTTCATCTAACGCGCGAACCATATTCTGTAACATCTGAGTAGCGCGTACCTGTGGATGGGTACCTGGATTGCCTTGTGGGGTCGTCATGGTAGTGCTTGGATGAATTACAAAACCTTCGAAACTGGTTCAAAATCGCAGGTTCTGGGATATGGCATTAAAAAATTGCAGTCTTTTAGTTCCAGACGGAGAGTTGCCGCGCGTGTGGCCTAGTGTTTATGCGGCGCGTTGCGCACCCAAGAGGTCTCGAATTCGATTCCGTTCGCTGTAAGAACCCAATCGCTAATCAGAGTGGCTAAATTAAGGTTTCTTAAGTTCAATTACAATGCGTCAAGCGTTTGGGAAGATGGTAAGCCCTGTACGGCTACTTCTCTCTTGGCGATGCAAAGTAATTAGAACGTAGCGGAAACTGGGACACAGCCACAAACGGCAGCTCAAAGGGCAGAACGACCGATTCTTGGAAACTTCTGTCAACTTGCTACCTTTATCGTATTCTTTACTTAATAGTAGCGCTGTTGACGTCGTTTCTCTTTGTTGACAGCTGCCTCATGCTTGCGTCCACCACGGTAATTCTCGTAGTGCTTTCAGTTGTTGAAGGAGGGTATGCCACAATCGTAACTTCCTGGTGGGGAACGTTTGTTCGGGACCTTGTTGCGGTGTCGGCTACCAGACAAATGTTCGCGGAGTTGCGCACGGCTGTTGAAACGGAGATCACAATCGTCGTAACTAGGGGTTCTGAAGCGGCTTTTGAGGGTACGTTTATGCTGTCGCTTGATGCGATCAGTCGGCACGCGTGAAATGGGTATGTTCGCGGCGTCGGTGATGGGTAGTACACGACGCCGACCAACTTCAGTAGCCTCGCGAACCTCGACAGGTGATCTGATTCCGCTGAGAAGCGGATTGTCAACAGCAGCGGGTTGTTCATACAAGGGCGACGGCCGTGGCAAGTGAGTGGAGACCAGGAGAGACCGGGGTCCCAAGGTGGACAATTGTTTGACCAGATGGTTATGAGCGGTGTTGATTTGGGATGGGGGCGACGGCGGTGGCAAAGACGGTGATTCAGAGGAAAGATCCGTGTTCGTATAGAACGATGGCGATGACGGAGGTACCTGGAAACGGGGTATTGGGCTCACTGGAAACACCCCAGTAGGGGTCAGAAATCAACAGTCAGTAATGAGCTGGATGTCTGTGGCTCATCCAAACCTAGGAAGTTTTGTATAGCAAAATACACTAAGGCTGGATGGTCACGCAAACGCACTACTTACTTGCGATGCTACCAATGATAGAACACTGGTTCGATGGTTGAAAACACAAACGATCGTGACCAGCCAAAGAGAAGTCGATGGGTCGACCAGAGTCTATATAGAGAATCAGACTTTCGAAACAAAGTCTATTAGCGACGGTATTCTAAATAACTAATCACATTTGGCCATATGCGAACAATGTGTCTAGCATATAAACTATTGTTGAAGCTGACGTGGAATGGAGGCTTCCGGAAACTTCTAGAAGGTTCAGATGTGTACAACGATGTAATGCTAACAGGTTCTCCAAATATGTTGACAGCGTCTATGTGACGTCATCAACGCCAACATTGATGGTATTGACGAGATATATATCTTCTTTGAAGCCTTTAAATGTCATAAGGTGTCACAAATGAGCTTGAAGGTCAAATGGGTATTAAATCGGGGCGCAAGGCCGCGATGAGTCCATTAAACGCATTAAATATGAATTTCTAAAAGCTATAAAAAGCATAAAACAATGAAAGAAGAAATAGAAATCGATGAAATCCTAACACAAATTCTCTTGAATGCGTTAGCATAACATTCCTCCACGAAGGTCTGAGCAATGTAGGCAGAGCACTTGAACCCCATGGGGAGCGTCCACTAAGAAGGTCGAAATTGTTATCTTTGTTGAGGTCTGTATCTTACTTGTGCTTCGAGAGATCGCTGCAAATCCGGTGGGGGGTCTCCAAATACGATCTTACAGAGTAGGAATAATGCTGCTAAAGCGTCAGGTAGACGGATGTAATGAAAAATAGTTGCCACGTGAAGGTAGAAGCCTGAAAGTCGAACTGTAGTAGAAGGCATGTGAAGTTTGGAGAAGTGCCATGTGTTTGGAAGACATACATGGGGAGGTTCTGGCATGCCTAGATTCGGCAAACGCGGCCAACTAATTATCCTGTCTCTTGCTGGGTCCTTCAGGTGTGGTCATTTTCAAAGCGTTCGCCAGGTTGGAATACTCTGCACTCTCTTCATCAACCACTGACCACAACAGCATACCGGCATTGTGCGGTCGAAGCAAAGTTTGAAGATACTGGTCTGGCGCTTGACTTTTCAAAAGACTGTGAATAGAAGCAGCTAGTTGATGAACTCCAGAAGCGCTATGAAGTTCGTAAACGAAGTTTGGCATCTTTGAAAGCCATGAGTTGGGGTTCCAGTTCACCGGCGAAGGGAGATCACTCCGATCAGCATGTAATAGTGTGAAATTGCCTCTTTCCTTAAGCACTCTGGCTCTGTGCAAGTGCTTGATGAACTGTGAGGGCATTCCCGGACATGTTTGCTTCTCGGGGAGACCATTGCACGCTGTTGACATGGCCAGAGACAACTACTTCGCAGTGGTTGAGATTGTTTGGAAACTCTCTTCTCCAAGGTCTAAGCGTTTCTCCATATCACGCTTGATGAGAGACTTGAGAGCCCGTAAAGAAGGATGTGGAGACACAACGGCGTGTTTCAAAGAACTGCGTTTACTAAGATAAAGAAATTCCAAGGAGTCGAATATTCTTGACACCATGGTCTTCTAGCTTTCTCGGAAATCTGCTTCAGGTATTGCGGATAGAGGGAAGGTTAGAGCCCTCGGAGAACTCACAACTGCATTTTTTTCGACGCATCTGAGCTCTGGTCGCCTCTTTCTCGTCCTGGCCTCTGCACCTGAGATTTGGAACCTCTTTCCAGGCTTCGAACGGCATTATTTGCTCGCGACGCCGTTGAGATATGCCGATTTACCAATGTTCTCATCGCTGGGACACGAATTCCCACATCCGGATACACTTCTAAAGACGGGAGGACCTGCTGCCATTCTTCTTCTCTTGTCAGCGGACAAGGGCCTGATTTAGGTTTTCTACTTCCATAAGGGCCCTCAGTCGACGTAGTGCGATCTCGATCCAAGAAGCAGTAACGAGGGCTTGCTCGATGATCGAAAACTGGCAGATATGAAAGTGAAGACACCTCGCCAGGGTTAATGCCTCTACCTCTGACATGAAGGGACGGCCGTCTGCCTGTCTTGTCCATCTGATGTTCCGAACCACGAGTTCGATATTAATTACTTTCTCCAAAACGAATGCAGAATTGTGGATCCCATCAGCTCTGTAGCCTTCAAAAGAACTGTTGTGCTCCCTGTACATGCTTTTAACTGACTCGGGCGGATGGGCGCTGCTCCCCCAAGCCTTGTCAGAAAATCCTGATTCTCGTCTTCATCGTCACCGGTTGGAATCCCGGCAACCTCCAAAACTCTCTGCTTCTTGTTTCGTCTTTCCGGTTCTGCCATGTAGGTGAATGGATTTGTCCTTTTGCTTCTTGGTGGCGGAATGTCTTCGATAGGAGTTGGAGAATGGCTTCTTTCCTCCATAATGGTCCTCCGCTGCAGTGCGGCACGGATGGACATGAGATTCCATCTCAGGACCAAATGGACAACCGAAATCTTGTGAGAAAGATTGAAATCTCTCGGGAAGATCTTCGCGTCAGCTCGCAAGCATGCTTCAACCATTTTCACAAGATCTTGAAGCTGTGAGGTGGCCATTTTTTCTAGCTCCTCCGCTGATAATGAAAAAATCTTATGCATTTTCAATTTGTTTTCGCCGCCGCCGGACGATTACGGGAGCTTTCCATGAGTTACATCTTCGCGCCAATTGAGAATTATAGCATGCAGCTTATAAACTGCTCGTGGGATGTTGGGGTGCTATTCTTTGACGTAATTTGACGCAGAATTGTAGAACGCTTTGATAGCGGTATGGTTAGCCTCACCGAGTCAAGGAATCGATATTTGTTTCAAGTTGGCGTACGACATAGGTATGTCATTGCCAGGAATTGGCTCAATCTGATCAGAATGCGACATTGAAAGAAAATACGGCTGAGATTCTGCGTCCATGAATTAGGCGTGATGCCAAGAGGGATTACGATGCAGTAGCTGACGGTCTCGGAGTATATGAAAGGACGTTGCACTGTCCTGCTGTCACAACGGTAGGTTGCACTCTCAAAGAAAATTTGTAGGTGACCAACAGCCACCCACCAAGTGCAGTAGAAAACGGTGACTACCCAGAAGAGAGTGAAACCAAGTAAACCATATCAGATACGACCACCAAATCATATATGTGACCTAAAGGGGAACCTCTCTGCATTACAATATGGAATGAAGAGAGTTTCATCACGTTCCTGAGCGTTCCAATAAAACATCACCTTTGGCTAGCCCATTATACTATAAATCCTATATGATCTATGAAAAAGTATAATATCGACGCTGTTTGTTACTGACTACATTAAAGGCTTCTCTTTGACCTGAACTACGCAACACAGTCATATACAGTCGGTCTTTTAGCATGTATCGCCATAACTGTGTAGATACTACTAGAATATGCAACGGTAACTGTAAACTGTGCAGTCACTGAGTTTTTGCGTAGTTGTCTAGTGTTGCCGTTGTAAACGCAAGTCAAAACCTGTTGATCTCGGGCCATCCCGGTCAAGTAAACGCTAACAAGCGAGTGTTCGCCTTTGACTCAAGAACCCCTGGTACTCGAGAAACTACTCGTGGAGAGCCCACTCCTTGCGTAGGACTAGTCACCCACCTTGTGGTGGTTCCATGACGTCCATCATCAGTGTTTCTTTTTAACCATGTGTGTCTTTGTGTTCTTTGCCCTTATCGTACATTTATCGCCCCGCCGCATACTATTATCGCATTTTTCGTCTTGTCTGATCTGGATCGTGGCCTTTCCGGTCGCGGTTCGTTTTCTCACTACCGTGTGCTCCCGTCCCACTTCTGTGACGTCATCACATACTTCGAGGCCATATACATCCAACTTCTTGGTTTCCAGGCCTGTTCGCTCGCCGAGACGGTGAATCCCGGTCTTACACTCGGGTAACGCACTCAACACATGTGGCTCTGTTGGCCATGCTACTCTCTATATAGGAAGGCCCCGAACACCTTCGTTCTTTTTCTAACTGCCAAGGTTTTGCCCCGCAACCGGTTGATGATGGGGTTGGGGCTCGGTGTACGAGGTACCAGATCCTATACCAAACGTTCCCTCATGGGATTCATTTCATCTTGTATACGTATTTCCATTGCGGGGCCTCGTTTCCAGTCATACCTCGCGAGCAGTCCATATATTGTAGTCATCATCATTTTGCATGACGCTGACTGTGAGCATGTGAAGCTTTGGGGGGCCTGGCGGGTACTAGTTGAGCGCCTTCGTGCAGAGGTCTAATGAGGTTCCAAATCGGGGGTCGTACGTGTATTTATTATATGTGTCGACAAAGAACAATTCATCCTCGTCTTCATCAGCCAGAGTATCTTCGGGCTCCATCTGCTTCGCATTTCAGTCCACATCCATGTCCTTAGTCCTCACTTCCAATTTGCCTTCTTTTTTATACTTCTCATTTGCCTGTGGGATTGCATTAAAATCCAGGTTACCTACCGGTTGTGTATTGCTGGCTGGCTGCCCCCCAGTAACTGCTTCATTGAGCATGGCATGTTTTAAAACAACCATTTTGTTTCTATCTGGAACGTATTCCCTGTAACAAATTGCGTGCTCACAATCAACCAGAATGTCTCTGATGACATGGTTCCTGTACTTTGCACTACGTTTATGGCGCTTCTTTCGGGTGTGGACGTAGCACTGTGAATCTAATTGGGGTGCAAAACATTGACAAAGAGAAAAACATGAAGGTGTTCGGCGCCTTTCTATATAGAGAGTAGAGTGGCAAAAAGAGCCACATATGGTGAGTGCGCGAGCCGAGTGTAAGACCGGAAATCACTGTCTCGACGAGCGAACAGGCGTGGAAATCAAGAAGTTGGATCTATACGGCCTCGAAGTCGGTGATGACGTCACAGAAGTGAGACGGCGGCACACGGTGGTGAGAAAACGGACCGCGACTGGCAAGGCCACGATACAGGTCAGAGCAGGACAAAAAGGGCAACACTGATATACAGGGGAGCGATATCTGTATGATACGGGCAGAGAACACAAAGACACATGTGGTTAAAAAGAAACACCAATGGTGGACATGCTGGAAGTTCCACAAGGTGGGTGACTATTCCTACGAAAGGAGTCGGCTCTCCGGCATTGTTTTCCCGAGTACCAGGGATTCTTGAGTCAGAGGCGAACACTCACTTGTTAACGTTTACTTGACTGGGATGGCCCGAGATCAACAAGTTTTATACTAGGACGTCGGCCGTCCGACTGTAAGTCCGTGCACTAAATAAAATAAAATATATCTAGAAATTACCCTACGAAATTTTCCATCCACAGGCATAAGTGTATTATATATACACATCTCCGCAAAGGTGTCAATGTCCAGTCTGGATGCCATCAAGTTGTACGAAGGGTCCAATATATCTTAATATAGAAAGAAAAGTCCTACCATCACGGATGAGGTACGGTCCTGGGGCGGGCAAAGTGGTGCGGTGGGTTAGTTTGCTACATTGAATCTTAAGGTTCACAAAAGAAATATCGGTCCTCCGAAACAGATACCCGGAAAAAGGTGAGACTAAATGCCCAGGGAATTGAGAAGCGCCCCATTTCGCTCGTACGCCCATATTTTGGGTTTCGACCCCTCCAAAAAATAAGCGAATGATTGACGTCAATTATATACCATTTTCTGGCTTTACAGTTGTTCAATAGACCTACCTTAGAATTGATCTGTCTTCCTTCAAAATATTAAGATTTGACTATAAGAATTACATTTCAGTAGAAATCAGTTCGTATATAAAGATATGCTGGCTTTGAATATCACCGTAATTAACTGTCAATTCAAACTCGAAATCTAAACCACATAGCCCTACATTCTAAATTTACACTTCTGGAGCTATCTTAGTCTTTCAGATATAAGTTAGCTTTCGAAACCCTTCACAGAATTGTGTAAATATGCATAAATCATAGGCAGAGTACCTGGTTTAAGGTGTAGATCGCGGTAAGAGCGGACGAGCCGAACATGGGGGTAAAGGGCGCGCCTCGACCGTCCCCGGCGAGTTGCACACTCTCCAGAACAGTCGGGTATGTTATTTTGTGCAAGCCAAGGAATCAGACGGTGGCGCTGTGTGCCGCTGTGAACGCCCACCATAAACGT
The DNA here is from genome assembly GCA_030374805.1 of Gracilaria gracilis. Classification (NCBI taxonomy): domain Eukaryota; phylum Rhodophyta; class Florideophyceae; order Gracilariales; family Gracilariaceae; genus Gracilaria; species Gracilaria gracilis. Next base: position 870,857 of record JARGSG010000200.1, read on the forward strand.
GTCATGCATTCACCAGGCTCCTCTCGCAAGAGGTCGACGAACTGTAACACCGTCTCTCGAGGCGAAGCGCTACTCTTCCTACACCACTTTGAACTCTCTTATAGAATAAACGTAGTAAAACACAGCAACAGGCCGAAGAGCAAGGCCCGTAGACAAGCCCATCATTGAGCTCATCTCTTCCACAAGAACGTCTTTCAGAACTTTAAGGCGTGGTGCACCCATTAACATAAAATACTAGTAAGGACCTAAATAGCTTGTCACTAAATATCCCACATTAGTAAACTTCCAAAACCTGAGCAAAATTCAAAAACCCAGAAGGAAAAAAATAATTAATGCCTCTCTAGGAAAATAAAGAGAGCTTGTGAGAATGAAGAGAAAACAAAGCAACTAAGCCCAAGCGAAGGACCGTATGCAGATCAAGACAAAAGCAATTAAGGCAATCCAAGCAAGACAGAAAGAAGATAAGACAAATACAAACAGATAAAAGTTAGTGTAGTTAGTGATCCCAAAAATTCTTTTCAGAACGAATCATGGTGCATCAATCTGTCCATTTTCGTCACATTGAAAAGAGACGCACAATTCGTCAGTATTTGAGCGATCTGTAGACTCCTTAGGATATGCCGCAGTTCGATATTCTTTTCACCGTGAAGGTCTCGCACATGATGCATCTTTAAGTCAATATGCTTGTTGCGGCCAAAAATATGCGGGTTGTTGGTAAGTGATAAAGGAGCCCAGCTACTCAGTAGAGATTCTGTAGCTTCATACCAGAATTTATAGTTCCAAGGCTGGTGATGTCCAAATTCCCAGAATATTTTGTATCCAAGTTATGTCTTTAGTGCAGATGGAAAGAGCTACGTACTTTGCCTCTGCAGAAGAAAGGGATATCACAGTCTGACGCTTCGATTTCCACATAATGGGTGCGTCGGTGGAAACGATATCGTACCCAGTTGTTGACCTGCGAGTCTCAATACATCCACCCCAATCGGCGTCAGCGTACGCACGAAGTAATGCTGGGTTGATCGGAACGTTAGCTCTGTAGTGAAGTCCGTACTCCATGATTCTGGCCAAATATCTGAAAAAGCACTTGAGAAGTGAGTAATGGCGTTCGCAAGGATCATGGAGGTGATTCGAGAGTGCTGACACGGGAAAGAAGAGGTCCGAACGCGTGGATACAGCTATGTAGAGAAGTCCATCAATTCCAGCCCGGTAGTTTGCAGGCTGATGTGGATGGAGAGTATGCTCCTCATCACTTGCTAGGAGGAGGTTGGCCCCAGCCAGGAAAAGAGATTGGAGTGGGTCGCATCGCTCCATGCCAAAATTCTTCAGCAGTGGTACTGCTTATCCATACTGCGTGACCTTGATTCCTTATGGTGGCCGTTGGATACTCCAGACGATGAACGACTTCAGTTTTCCGTATAGTTTTACGTCGAATGTTACGGCGAGCCGTTCCTTGAAGTATGTTAGGAGATCAACGCTGTTGGAAGTAAAGGCACAGGATGACGGCTACAACGGCGAATTGATCCTCTTCGCGGTATATGAAAACTCTCGAGTCCGGAGCAGGGGTTTCGAATCCCCATGATAATAAGGTGTCAAAGAAGAGCGAGCCCCATATTACACGGGCTTGTACTGCCCCGTAAAGGGAGTTGAAGAGTTTGCCGGCATATCCAGGTTTGGCTTGAAGACCGGAGAAGTCCGTCGGTGGTTTCATGATAATTGGCACATCAAGTTTGTCGTATAGGTACGCGTTTGATATATATCGACATATATGTCGGCTCCTTCCATTGTTAGTTTCTCTGCCATAGAGACGGCAAGCAGAATTCGCAGAGCTTCGTGAGATGCAACAGGGGCTTTGGTGTTGAGCGGGTCGAAATCACTGAAAGGATTTTGCTTGTCACCCCGTAGATAGCAGCGGGCCTTCCTTAGGAACTTCTTCCCAACTCCATCCAACATCTTCTCCTCGGAAACCCAAGTGCAAGAAACCGGTTTCATTGCGGCTTCCAAAGGAATGAGTTCCCAGGTATCTCGCTTGATGAGTGCATTCATCTCACGATCAATGGCCTCGCACCATTCCAGATCATTGCAAACTTCCTTGAAGGAGTGAGAGTCTGACAGATAATCCAAAGTCTTTTCCGACAACCGTACCAGTGGGAAGTTCTGAGTTATAGTAGTCAAAACGTTTACCAGATGTTACTCTAATTCCGGTAAGTCCGAGCCACTTTGTACAGTGGGTTGAGTCTTCTCTGTTTCCTGTTGCCTCGTGATTCTTTCTAGGAGGCTGGTGGGGTTTGGCAGAGAAGATGAGTTGATCGGCTTGAAGTCCAAGTTCCGGCTCGCCACGATAGAGTTCTTCTGCGGTGCATATACTCGGAAAAGAGTGTTATCGCTCGGCCTACCAAAGAAGTGAGAGAGTACGGATCGTGGAAGGAACTTGTTGTTTGGAATGGTTTTGGAGCGGTAAGCAAAGGCGTTGCCAGGTTGACCGAAGTTGGGAACATGAGATAAATCTATCTTGTCATTCGGGTTCCATTCTGATATTGAGATCCGTTCCTTGATGCGTGGGGACGGTGCCTGGTTGCCAAGCCAATTTTCGTCGTTCCTGGGTTCAGCCCAGAACGAGATCGGGAGCTTGCTTGCGAAAAGAAGTACGCGAGCCCGAGTCCCATGTTCCTGGATCAGTGTATCTGCTGCCTCGTTTGATTCGGAGGCGTGGGCAGGAGAAAAGTCCAGATCGATACCATTGCAGTAGGAGAAGTGGTCCAATTCGTTGGAATTATGCTCGCCTACCCCGTTCAGGAGAACATTTCTGAGTCGGTACGAGTGGTTACACTCGAGTTCGGAGCGAAGCTTGTACCATTCCAAATGCTTTAGAATGTTTGCGGTAGTCTTGTCCGTTAGAAAGAAGATGTCCGACTTCGAAGTGTAGTCTTCAAGAATGGCTATAGCGTAGATCACGCCAGAGAGAGAAGGCGAGATCTTCCCTGACACGTCCATGTGCACAACCGCCAGAAAAATGGATTTGGAGACAGATCGCGGCCTGGCTATGAACGGGTTGAGTTTTATTTTGCCGGTGAAGCACGGGACGCAGGTCAAAGTCTCTAAGATACACCGTTTTAAGTAAGGAACGGAGTGCAAGGCCTTCGAAAGAACCTGGTATCTGTCTGTTTGAAGATGAGGAGTACATCCATGCCAGTCCGAAGCTAGTTCTTGCTTGGTGTTTCCGGCAATTACCACCATGACCTGCTGATCGGTATCGCAGAGATCCATGATGAACAGACCCCGTCTTATCTCTGTTTCTCATACGGTTTCTGAGTAGTTTTGGAAAGTATTATGAAGCAGCCATTGAATGGGCGCAAGGTTGAGGTGAACGCAACCATGAAGTCTACGCTGTAGACACCGACTGATAATATGTTGGACTCGAATGTAGGAGCGTGGTAAGCTTCGATGATCGTGCCTCTGTTCAATGGTATCCAGACATGAGCTTTTCGGAAAAGACGCCTATTGTCTGAGGCAGCTTGCACAAGTTCAATCTCAATGCGCTCGTAGCAGATGAATGATTTGCGAGAGTAGAAGAAGTGATGCAAAGTTCGAAAATTAATGTAAACTGCTTATACTTTCGTCTGTGAGAAAAATTCAATGTTGCTCTTGTACTTAGTCATACTGCAGTTGAAAACCGGCGAAGGAGGTGGCTCTTCATGTCTTTGCACCACAGAAGAGCGAGGGTTGGACGAATAAGTAAGATTGCCATCTCCCTTGGTGTAAAGCGTGAGTTCCAGTTTGACTGATCACTTCTACCTTGGTTGGGGCGAGAGCCACGTTGGAGACTTGGACCACCATTGTTCCGATCGCATGATTGATGTCCGTGTAAGGGGCGTTGGTTCTCATGATTGTCCGACTCCTCTCGTTTCCATTTGTAGCAGTCCCTCGCGTAGTGAGCGCGACCACCACAATAAGAGCAGTTATCATCGGAGCGGTTCTTCGAGGACTTGTTTCAACGGTTACGGCGTTTTCGGCTATGTTTGTTTGCCGTGTTGGCCTTTGGCTGAGTGGCAGGTGTGCAGGAGAGAGCGGAAGGCGAGGGGTACTTCGGGTTCTTCCTGCGTGCCACCTCCGTCTGCACTGCATTCACAAGGAAGTCGAAACCAAAATCGGTTAGGGTGGCCATCATTGCAAGAGGCGCGAAGGAGTTGAGGAGACTGCGAATGAGTTTAGATTCGTTGTCGTACCCCGATAATTCTTCGTCAAAGTTTGCGAGTTTTCCAACCACTTCCAGGAACTTCGAGACTTGTTTCTTTCAGTTTTTATGATCCTTGTCTACCAAGGTGTCCAGGCGATAACAAATGCTCTGCCCAGCTAGCGCATTTGATTTGGTATACACGCGTTGCAGTTCATTCCAAAGATCCTTGGCCGTTTTGTCGTCATCGTCGACAAACGTCCTTGCGAGAGCAAGCGGAGATTTACCGAGACATGGGGTGATGGTGTTCTTCGCTTTCACGGATTTCTCGAATCAAGATCTCATTGTCCGGCTTGTCAGGTTGATTCCATCGGGGTTTGGATCTAGTTTGGAGAGAAATGGGTCGTCTCGGCGAAGGTATGCCAAGATACGGCGGTGTCAGTGGATATAGTCACTGGGGACCTTTTGCATCGGTAGCTTTCTCCGGATACTCTCTTGACTGCCATATGTATGGGGTCGTTAGGTATGAGGAACACATCCACGAATGCGTGGTCAATCCTTGAGAGGAGGTAGGCACGGCAGTAATTTTCTGGTTGAATCGTTCCCTCTAGAAAACGTCGGGGGCTTTTAAAAAAGATCATTAACCTGCTGAAGCGGAAAAGTATCCACTGAGTCAACCATATCTTTCTGCGCTGTGAAGTGCTGTCGCCACGAAATTCAAATCAAACTTGCGTGAGCATGACGTGCATAATGGAACTTTAGCTGACCATTGTTACGTGATAGGGTCGTCATAGATCTATAGATCAAGCAGTGAGAAAGAAGGGACCTCGTGTAATGTGTAGTGCAACGCAAGAGGCTGAAAGACACCACGAAGACGTCCGAGAGCTTCCTCCCGAGGAGGGCACCCAGCAGACCGAGCCTCTCGGGCAAGGCGTGACGAAGTCCGGTGTAAGCTGAGTCCAAGATGTCACGACGGAGCGTAGAGATTCGATCAGAGAATCGGTGGACCACCACATGTGTGGTTTAATATATCCTCCAAAGAGGCACGAGTACACAGAAATGAGAAAAGGGAAAAGAGAATCCGCGAGAGCGAGGAATGGAGAGGAGGAAATTGGAAAGGAAGGGAGAAAGCAACGGTACGCACCGGGTTATCCCTGTAAAGGGGCGAATGCGACAAATAGTGGTAAATACTCCCACAGTTGGCTTCCATTAGAGGACGCAGGGAGAATAGACAAAACGTGTGCAACGGAGCCCCTCTCCTGGAAGGAGTCGATCACCGCCGAAGGCGAAGAAGTCTAGAGCCCACCCTGGTCGAGGGAACTTTGCTGTGCACGGTGGCGAGGTCGCCGGCGAGCTAAATAGTGAGCTCGCGCCAACACTAATTAAATGAACTAACTAACTTAAGCCCACGTTTAGTGGCAATTCCCCACGCGCTGTGACGACCATTCTACGTCTATGTGGCCAAACTTCTGGCTCATCGGTAATCCACGTGTCATTCCAACGATGGTGGTCGTTAGTATTCATATACTTCTACTGGGAGCGATCGACCGACTCGTCGGAATATGGCTAAGTAGTTGGAAACCTCATTCTGAGGGCGTTGCTCTACATAATGTGTATGCTCATAGGTATAGTAGGAACTTTAAAGCGGGGCCACTGGCAGAAGATGCTATCTCCGAAGCCCTAAAGGTCAGATCTCTGTCTTCGATTTTATGTGACCTACCAAGTCTAACATAGGATGGACGAGGTGCTGCTGTCCCTGCGGAACGTCCAGGGTAGGTTACTAAAGGGGAATACGTTATTCAACAGTCAACACCGTCTGATTCCTTGCGGGACGCTAGCGCGGCGATCACTTCATGTCCATGTAGCTTTCTAACAGCAAAGCCTGAAAGACGACATACCCCGTTCTAACAAAGAAAGCAGAGCACCCCCGAATAGGGCCCGTTATCCAGAGTGATGCTAAACAAAGTTACTTGGTAAAAGTGCCTGGTCGATTCCCTACCGGTCCCCAGGATCACTACTGTTATATCACTACACGTGCCACGATGAAGTATGCCTTGGAGGCCCTTAATCTGGTGCAAGCTTCTCATATAGAAAAGCTATCCGCACGAAACCTCCGGTGGGACGGCGGAACTTACAGAACTCGAACTTTGCTTAGTAAGAAGAGAGGGACACTCTTCTCCGTAGATCCCCCACCCAAGGCGTTGAAACCACGAGGTACAAGTAGAAAGCGCATTAAGTCAAATAGGCAAGGTACCCAGTTGGAAGTAGATTCGTGTCCGAATTCGTAGCTCCGCGAGGAGTACTGAAAACAAAAGGTCGGAGACGAGCCGCGGGGTAGAGGCCAAGGACAAACCAAAACGTAAAAGCTCGGGTAGGAGCACAGGCCGGATAGTGGTGGCACGGAACCTGCAAGCGCGGCACGGAGGGCAGAGGATGGGGCCGAAAAGGAGGCCAAGAGAGAGGGGCAAAGGTCGGACGCCAGACACGAGTCCGTCGGTGCCGCGCTGAGGCCAAGAGAGTAGAACGGCACGAATCCAGGAGACGTGGCGTGTCCTGGAGGCCGAAGAAGATGAGCGGCACGCAGGCAGCAGGCGCAGCGCGCAGGAAAAAAGAGAAGCACAGCTCGTAAAGATAAAAAGTTGAGGCCGTGGCAGTGGCCCGGAGTTAGAGCGTAAGGTGTGGTGGACAGCGTTATATTGGCAGTAAACGGCGTGAAGGAGGGGCGAAAAATGGAGGCGTGCAGAGGAAAGAGAGCTCGACGAGAGGGAGGAGTTTGGCGGTCCCAGTGACGGAAGCCCCCAGACGATGCTACCATGTAGATTGCGGTTAGAGCGGACGAGCAGAACGTTGTGGTGAAGTGCGTCCCTAAACCGTCACCGGCGAGTTACACACTCGTCGGAACGGTCAGGCATTTTATTTGGTGGAAGCCAAGAAAACGGGCAGCGCCGCTGTGCGCCGCTGTAAACGCCTACCGTACACGTGTCGCCCATTCACTTCGATCGCATCGCACCCTATGAACATCGAATCTGGCCAAAATATGGCCGAGATATGGCCGAAATGTGGCCGTTTAAGTCGAAATTTTGGGAGAATTTGTAACTAATGAAAATAAGAGTTTTTGTTAGCTTACAAGTATAATATTCGGCCATATTTGGGCCACATATCGGCCATATTTCGGCCATATGAAGAAAAATGAAACTTGTTTGTCTTGGCTGGTTAAACGTTCTCACAAATTTTCGAGCTAAACGTCCACATTTCGGCCATATCTCGGCCATATTTTGGCCAGATTTGATGTTCATAGGGCGCAAGAGGTCGACGAACTGTGACTTTTGAGCACCTACAGTTCATATTCTGCGCAGTCCTGTACACCTTCTATTTTGGAATGAACACAAAAATGCGCCCGACAAAACATGATTTACAGATATTTTTGTGGGGCTTAGTTCTATATGATTCTAGTTAGCTATATATCAATATGTGTGCTGTAAACTGAATAGTTGCCGATTGGCAGACCATCTCATATTTTTCGTTGTGCACAGATTTTTGTTTTTTTCTAAACTAGACAAGAATGATCCGTTTTATAATAATACAAATGGCTTTTATGACTCGATTTGCTTTCAAAAAGTTACACACAAATGCGGAAGTAAGTCTTATGGAAAAACTTTACACATGTCAGGAATTTGCTAGAAGCAATACTATTTTAATCAATACTCCAACGTTTTTTAAAGGTGCGCCACTTTGCCCGCACCAGGAAGGTATATATGAGACCTGAAAACTACTAAGTACTGCTAATTGTTTTGTACTACACAAACGTGCGCAAGTGTGAAATGTTCGTTTTGGAACCTGTCAATATAAAACATGAGTGACACGTGCAGGGAATCAGCGCATAGAGCGCCGGAGTTGCTCAGCTGTTTTTTATGGTTATGGGCCCAGATACAGGGGTCTCGGGTTCAAGTCCCGCCTGGTTCAGAAAAGATTCCTGTACGCAACCGCTGTAAGCGCGATGCACTGTAAGAGATACTCCGCCCAAGCTGTTTCAGAAAGCTAGAGATGGGTCGCCGTCCTCAAGGAAAGAGGAGGAGTATAAAACATGAGTGACACGTGCAGGGAATCAGCGCATAGAGCGCCGGAGTTGCTCAGCTGTTTTTTATGGTCAAAGCCTCTAGCGGAGTCATGTCTGGCCCGCCTTCCTTACGGACAAATGTTTTGTTCCTCAAGTAATTTGCTGTATTTACAGCTTCCCCCACAGTTGATTGCAACGGGGAGTTCCACCCAGGACATTTTGTTTCCAACCTTGGGGAAAGAAAGAAAGAGATGATCATTTTAAGTCTATTGAAAAGATGGGCAGTTGATGCAATCCCGCAAACAAAGGTCGAAAATGACCGCAAAGAATGGTGGCGGTAAAAGAAATATCTGGGGATCTGCCTTTCGCCCTGAACATGGGCTACCACAATCCACCATCTATTGAAGTTTTATCCAATCAAGGAAGCTCAAAATTTCGACAACGGCTTCGAACATGTAGATGAATATAAGAATCAAGTCAGAACGGTTTCTTTCCGAAATCTGCAAGCACGAACTAAAGTAACTTTTTTCATAAGGACCTTCGTGATAATTGTGGACCACTCCTTGTCAACGAGGGCAAGTAGGGCCAGATATTGCTATATCTGCCCACACTGTAAGGCCCGTGCTGATGTCAACATGGTATCAGCATCTGCCTCGTATACATGTTGTAAAACAGAACACTTTACAATAAAGTAAATCTGCAAAGAAGTGCAACAGAACCCCAGCCACATGGTGACAATACGAGTCCTTTGATAACGCGCTCCTCTTCAATAACCTGGGCAGCCAATCGCGGCACTGCGTATTACCGTCGATAGGACAAGCGCTGTGCGGCAACGGCATAGCCCAAGCAAGAAGCGCACAAGATCACTCTCAGATCGTCTATATAAGCTGGAGCAGTGTTGGGGACGCGTTCACGGGGGGAACAAGAGTTGGTCATCAATTGCAGCGAGGGTTTAGAACACATCTCTCACCTTAGGACAGCTTGTACTTCATGATGGATCGCAATTCAAACCAGTGCGCCCACTGCCAATGAATCCTAACAATTCAACACACTTTCCGCCAGCCGCTGGTTGACAAGCATGTTATCGCCGTGGCCTCTCGTGTGATATTTGCCCCTCGGGGCGGTATCACACCCTCGCTTCGCTCGATCACCCTTCAGGACAATATCATTCTTGTAGCCTGATAATGTGTAACCCAAAGTGCCCTAATGCTGGAGATTGATCACTTTTGCGAAGGCAGCGTACAATAGTCAACGTAGGGCAGGCGATCCTTACTCGTTTTTGGTGTTTGTTGTCTTGATCGTTAGAAAAGACCGGAACAAAAGCCATGGGAGAAACATACGCACAAACTATGGCGCGACAACGAAACAACACAACAAAAGATATACTTGAATTCTACCATGGATTCGTAAAAGTGCTGCAATCTGGGATAGAATATCTGCTCGGCACGTGTGCGTTATCCAATTCGGCGTTTGAACTTGACACAATCTGCCCAATGATAAGGCTCATCACTTCTGCATGGCAGGACCCCGAGGCTTCAAGCACAGACTTAGGCCTGCCGAAGCCCGCAAAATTGCTGTGCGCGTCCTTCTTTTCTCTCGCCGCATTGCGCGAGTCTTCGTCAGTTGGTTGCGCAAACGAGCGTGCTTTTATGCTAGTTCTTGCAAGCATCTAAGATCTGCCACGGTCTCAAACACAGGCTCCCTTGCTTTTCTCTTCGTATTTTTGCCAGCGTTCCGTCGAACTCAGCCGTCTTTTAATGCCGATAACACAGACTCCCTTGTTACGTTCGCACTTTTTTCGGTGTTTACCCGCACGACACCGTTTTCTTCGACTACACCGCCACGCAACAATGATCGCGTCGACTTTTCGTAGGGTTTCATGACCTCGTCCAACGTAGGTTTCTCATCTTCCTCATCCGCCAAGAGCCATTGCAATGGATCTACTGACGACCTCCCGTATTCGTGAACGCAGGTAACCGTCTTCTGAAAACCGCTACGAATGTTGGTCATCGTCGACGACTTCCCGTATGCATCTGTAATGCAATATACAACGTCAAAAGCATCGAGCAATTTCTTTGACTGTGCCGCCCTGTGCAGAGCCGCCTGTAGAGGAGATTTGAAGGAAGAGGAAACACCAACGTCTAGCGGCTAGAGGACGTGGGAAGTGTGTGAAGGTAGTCCAATTGCAATCAACTTGTGTTCGCGTAGTGGAGGGAGGGCATCTAGCTGCCCATGGGCACTGAACCAATCGAGAACAAGCATGGGATAGTCTCTATCTTTCCGGAAGCCCTTAAACTCTTCTATGAACGTAAGGGACCAGTTGGGGAATATACTGGTATCAAGACCAGCGGCATCTCGTTGGCAGAGATGGCAGGCAGGTAATGCGGCGTGGAGAGATCGAGAGGAGCCGTCACCTTTTCGGTACCTGGCCAACTTTCCTGGGTAAACCACGACGGGTAGTAGTATGTCTCCGGCAGCTGAGACCACAGGCATAACGATGACGTGATCTAGATTGCCTCTAGTTCTCACCATGGCCTGAAACAAACGCGTAGACGTCGGCCTTAATGATTTTCTCAGACTTCGATGAACAATCTTGGTGAAACTGATACCGGTTCGGTCAGCATTCCAGATAAGGTGAGGATTTCTTATTCGGTACCGCTCAATTACGGCGTTCAAACGACTAACATGCATCGATATGTTTCCCTTCGTAACCGCTTCGACACGACGGTCGTCAACTACCTGCACCGATTTGAACTGAAGATCTGGATTTCTACGCAAAAAGTACCGCATCTAGCGCTTCCTGGGCCTAAAGTTCTTAAAACAAAGGCCCCACCTCTACCTTACGGCTGTGCGGTAGCTTGGATGTGTAGTGTTCTACGAAGTCAAAAAGAGTCGCCCTCGTCAATGGTGTTTTCATGCCGGCGTATTCCTTCACTGCTTTGAGTATTATCTCTTCCTCCTCCATCAACAGTACCGGAGGTCGCCCTGGTTCGTACAAGGTGATATGGATATCCTTGAGCTCCGTGGGTTCTACCTGGGGGCAACTGTTGAGCCATCTCTGCCAGTGGCGGTGGAGGGACGAAAGTGGAAGTTGAAAGTGCTCGGCAGTCTCTGAAAGAGTTCTTGCACTGTGTTCATACATGTAGAAGAGGGTTTCGCGCAATTTTGGCAATGGGTAAGTGTTTTCGGTTTTCTTGGCATTGATTGGGTCAAGAGCACTACGTGGGAGCTTGTAGTCTCGGTCGTCGCCATTTCCCGCTCGGATGAAAGCAGCCATACCTGGGAAGGTTGGTGTACGGTCAGAAACGAAGTAGGACGACTGGGGTCTGGGTCTCCTTTTATAAAGCGTTTGCGCTGGCTTTAGCGCCATATCTAAACACTAAGCATGGAAGGTGATTGGAAAGGAATTTACTATCTGTCACCAACATTGAAGAAGATGTTGCGAGTCCTACACAAAGATGAGCTGTCTGAAAAAGTTGTACCCAATTGATGTTGTTGTTTTTGCCATGAATGTAAAGCCTGTAGTGTCTAACTTCTGCCAAGACCTTAAAAAATTCACGTTGGGCACCATTGCGGGAGAACTGCGACGGCGGAGCCCATATGGGACGCCATATTCAAGGTTGAAGAGGTGTTTTGGGGGAACGCGCTCAAAAATTACAGTGGTCGTCAGAAATATAAGCCCGACCCCCAATGTTTGACTTCCCGCCTTTTCCATCGCCTAAGGCTTCGATAAAGTTGTTTATTGCGCGCGGGGCGCGTAGCGAACTTCAGTTCATCTGTTCAATAAGAAGTTCTATGTCTGCGTTTATTTAATAAATAAACAATGTACTGCGCCCGCGTCAAAAATAAACAAACGATTCACTTCTTTATTGATTATACGTGCTACAACAGGTTTATATACTTGGTTTTCTTACCATTTGAGCTCATTACAGCCATGCAGCGACGAGGCATGGAACGAATGAGCATGCTCAACATATGCGTGCCAAGTTTAGCCCATTCGTCCAGCAGTGCAGCTTTTAGCTCCTACTTCGTGTCAAACTGGCAATATCCAGCATAGCCACGGGAGCTAAGTGTAATCTATAGGTTTTTGATAGGATTCAGATCAGGAGAATGCGCAGGCCACTCCAAAAGTTGAATAGCTTCATCAATAAACCATGCTTTTCAGTAGTTAGAAACGTGTATAGGGGCCTTTTACAACTGAAAAACTAGTCTTTCACTATAATGAATATGAATAAATGGAATAAGGTGATCTTCAAGCATCTGAACACATCCTTCCGAATTTAAGTATCTTTCGACAAACACTAATGGTCTCTTAGCCTTGACAGAAAAACAATCCCAAATTATCAAGGAAAAGACACCATTCTTCCTCTTTGAGAAAACATTTTCATCCTGTCGCAAGTTGTGCCAGTAGTATCGCCATTTATCTGGACCATCACCATTCCATTTTTTCGTAACTCAAAACGACCATATTTTACGCATGCGCATAAAGACAATTATGAGTCATGGTCCATTTGGACACTAAACGCTGTGAGCTTCGGTCAGTGAAGATGGTGCTATTTCTTTTTGTATTCAAACACTTTGATTTGATTGAATGTCTTTACAACGGTTAATTTAAATACTTAAAGTATGAATTTTGTTTCTTAAGATGACGTAGATGTAGAAGCTTTTAAAGGCCATCTTTTGATATGAAGTTTATCATGTGGACTTAATTTTGGCGATTTGTCAAAGCGTTGCTTACTGACACCAGTTTTGTTCCGCCTCAAATAGACATAAACGGCGGATTTAGAACGGTTGCGTTGATTTGCGGTGGACTGGAGGGACAGTTTTGCCGCATATAAAGCTCTAATTTGACTCTTTTCTTCGGTGGTAAGTTCTTTATCCTTTCCCTGAGGCATGTTGTGTTATGCACGAATGTACACAAACTACTTTCAAACTTGCAGTTTTGATAGTCTGCTTACTAAGGACTACAATAAAAGCTATCTTTAGCGGGAAAACATGAAAGTAGTTCTATATTGTAAAGCCATTCTCAATTATTGTAAAAAGTTCTGCGAGGAGTGTCGGTAAATCTAAATAACAACAGTAAAGATTTTTCAAAAGCAAAACAATTACAGGAGCGCGCGGGAAAACCTGAAAGTTGGGATGGACGGCGCGATTTCAATATATTTCCATTGAGAACTGCTGCAGTATAATAGTAAAACTACTCTTCGGGAAACGACTGTCATTGTTGAATTTCTAAAATAGAGTCAAACAGTGCTTGCTATTGCACAACCAACAATGCAAAAATTCAAAGCAAAAATTTGACTTTGTTGTAAACTGAAAATTACTCATTTGTACTACGCGCTGACAAGACAAAAGTTTTATGCCGCCGTTGCCTTTAAACAAAACTTTTAAAACAACTATTTAGGCTTAAATGTCAGCCATATAAGTTTCTAAATTAGTAACTGTCAAGGGAGCAGCTTCATATAAGTTTTTACTTTCTTTTTATGCCTACTCATAAGGACAAATTTTTTTGATGTAAGTACAACAAGTTACATTTTGTATTTTAAAATGTATAAGTTTTACAAAAACGGCGTTTTCTAAAAAATTAAAATAGTATAAGTTTTCAAACTGAACAATTTCAGATAAATTGAATTTCATAAGTTACGAAAACTATGCAAACTCTATAAAGTTATATTGGTTCAAAGATACATACATAAACAAATAAATATCCAGCGCCAAAGATGTTTGCAGTATCGCTAACTTGAGAGCATAACTTATAATTTTAGTTGTTTCGTCAAGTCGTAAGTTATGGCAACTAATTTCGAACTAAAGTTAGCCTTCAGCTTACATGCAAGATGCACTCCTACTTGAATTGTACTACAGAAATTGACGTCACACGAGATAATTGTGTACTGTAATTGGTTTGCTTCTGAAAAAGCTTTACTGTGGTTCTCTCTCTCTGTTTATGAGTGCACTAGCTCAATTATGGCTTGGTGCAGAACGTTTCTGTTCAAAGAAACGCTCTCTCACCTTACTGTGGTTACGTAGTGTTACGGACACTCTTGCAGTACTTTGTACAGTAATTGTGAATGTCTCTGCAATAGAACACTACTTTCATGTTTTCCCGCACGACCCCGTACAAAATTATCTCGTGTGACGTCAATTTCTGTAGTACAATTCAAATAGGAGTGCATCTTGCATGTAAGCTGAAGGCTAACTTTAGTTACAAACCAGTTGTCATAACTTATGACTCGACGAAGCAACTAAAATTACAAGTCAGGCTCTCAAGTTAGACATATTGAAAACCTTTTTGGCGCTAGATATTTATTTGTTTATATATGTATCTCTGAACTAATGTATTTTTATAGAGTTTGAATAGTTCTTCTAACTTATGAATTTCAATTTACCTGAAAGCGTTGAGTTTCAAAACTTATACTGTTTTAATTTCCTCAAAAACGCTGTTTTTTTAAACCATATATGTAAGAGAGGAGAGACAAGGACAATCGAACTTCACGTTTACACACTGCAACGATGAAGCCTGCTGCTTCTATCGTCTGAACACAAAGCTCATGTCTCTTATAGACATGAGGGCAGCCGCTTATGTGTTTGAATATGATTCAAACACATGAATTTGAAGTAAGCGCTTGTTTCTAAGCTATGCCACGTAATACTATATTACATTCACCATTCTTTTCGAGTCAGGCGCCCTCGCTGATTCCTCATACTGACAAATGCGGTCTCTGCAGTTCATTAACTCGCTTTTCGCCATCCAAATTGCATCTTCTGGTAAGTCATTTTCAAACTGAACAAGATAGTAGATCTTTCGTCTGGGCTTCTTCTTCCCTACGATGGCTTTCACTTCCTGCTCGACATTACCTTCTGCATCGATGACTATCGACAACGTAGTCTTTTCGTTTTTCTGTCTGATGTATTTCTTCAATTTTGATACATGGAAAACATTATGAGCTTGTTTCATTGTTGGGGGCATTTCCAGTTTGTTCGTAACTGGACCCATGACTTCTTTCACCGTTAAAGGAGCAACAAACTTTGGCCTCCATTTCTTTGGTAAATCTGAATGAGCACAAAGTCCTGTTTCATTAAGATTAAGCATCACTAAATCTCCTGCTTCAAATGAAACGTCTCTTCTCTTCTGATTTGCATAGAAAGACTGCTGTGCTTGGGCACGAGCCAAGTTGTCTCGAGCAACTACTTGGAACATTTTCCTTCGCTCAAGGGTATTCACCGCTGCTTCACACATTGATGGTAATCCGGTTTTTGTCGTCAAATGTGATTGCGGATTGTAGCCGATATCTACTTCAAAAGGCGTCAGTCCTGTGCTCTTATGCTTCGTCGAGTTGTAAACAAATTCCAATTCACTCAATGTTGTATCCCAAACTTCCGGTTGGTTCTGAATTATGTGACGAAGCATTTGACTTAGAGTTTTGATAGTGTTCTCACTCTGTCCGTCAGTCTGCGGGTGTCCTTTCGTAGCCATATTCTTTTCAATTTTCAGCATATCGGTAACACCCTCAAAATACTTTGATATGAGTAGAGGATCTCTGTCCAAGACGATCTTGTTCGGTGTTCCGTGCTTCGAGAAAACATGATCAAACAATAGCTGAACGACGTCAACAGATGTAATTCGCTTATTCGTCGGGATAAATAAGCCGCGTTTCGAAAACTTCTCCACAATGACAAACACAGAGTCATTGTTCTTCTTGGAGATAGAAAACTCTGTTAAAAAGTCCATGGTTATCACATCCCAACAGCGCTGTAGAATTTGGTGTGGTTGGAGCAGTCCCTTTTCTTTAGCAAGTTCTTCTTTATTTTGCTGACATGTCAGACATGCTGCGACATACTTCGCAACATCGTTGTACATACCTTTCCAATAGAACGATCTGGCACATTGGTAAACTGTTTTCTCGACTCCAAAATGAGGACAAGAATGTACTTCAGCAATGGAACACTTACGGAGATTATCATTCTGCGGAACATATATTCTCTTCGTGTGGTTTGGTGTCCAGTACAATCTCTCATTTTCGGCAGAATAGTTGTGGCCGTACATGCGTACTTTCTTGGAATGTTGTCCTTCTTTGTTTGAAAGCCATGCAAAGAGTTCCTTGGACCACTGATCATACTTGTAGCTTTCCTGAATTCTCTGAACTAGAGTACGATCTTTCAATCGTAAAGAGTTCAAAAGCCGTGAGTTCTCCACGATCCTACGGAGAGCGTCGGCAGCCCCATTCTTCGAGCCTGGCAAATGTTGCACGATATAATTGTAGCTCTGCAGCTCATCAATCCATCGCATTTGTCTACCATTCAGTTTTGCTTTTGACTGTAGGTACTTGATTGGCTCGTGATCTGTTCGGAGAACAAATGGTCTGTCTCGTAGATAAACGGCGCAAGTTCGGAGTGCAATCATTACTGCTAAAAGTTCTTGGTCTCCTGTGTCCCATCTTGTTTCCGTATCGGTCAAATGGTGCGAGAGGTAGGCGATTGGGTGACCATCCTGTTCCAAAGTTGCACCAACGGAGAACTTGGATGCGTCTGTTGTAAGGACGAATGATTTCTTTGAAGAAGGATGTCTCAGCAGAGGTGCATTCGTCAGTTTCAGCTTCACTTCTTTAAAGGCTTGATCTTCAGGTTCGCTCCATCTAAATTCCTTATGTCGAACCAAGTTAGTCAGAGGTAAGACAATTCCCGAATAGTTCTTCATAAATCGCCGGTAGAAGTTGGCAAGGCCAAGAAATCTCTGCACATCTTTGACGCTCTTCGGTAAAGGCCAATCTTGAACACCTTTCACCAATCTGTTCTGTGTTCTAATTCCTGTGGAACTTACATTGAAACCCAAATACTCGACTTCTTCAAGTCCAAAGGCGCACTTGCTGGGTCGTAAGTAGAGCTTGTACCTACGTAGGATATCGGAAACCCGTTTGAGATGTTTTCGATGTTCCTCAAGCGTCTTACTGTATATCAAGATATCATCAGGGTACAGTACCATGCATTATTCTAGTAGTTCCTGAAACAAACTCGCAAGGAGGCGGGAAAACGCCGCTGGCGCGTTCGTTAACCCAAAACATAAGACTCGCCACTCGAAAGAACCGAATCGGGTTCTTATCGCTGTCTTGTGGCAGTCCTCTTCTTTAAGCCTCATTTGGTGGTATCCCCATATGAGATCCAGTTGTGAGAAAATGTTTGCACCGGTTACCTGGTCAATCGTCTCATCTATGAGGGAAATTGGGCTTGCATCGGGAACCGTGATTTTGTTTGAACCCTAGGAAAAAACTCTTTATAAATGGCGCACTACGTTTTGCAAAAAGTAACCAATGGCTTAAAAAACTTTTGTTTTGATTGAAGAGATGGCGTATAAATTACATGCTTAACGCCATTTCACCGCCATTTATAGCATGATCTAGACAAAGATTTACGCCATTTTTGACAATTTCTATAAATGGCGTACAAATATAGAACAAAACTTAATACCTCGAATACGAGTGCTAAAAACTTACTCATTGTTTGTACGCCATTTATGAAAACTGTCAAAAATGGCGTAAATTTTTTTGTAGATCATACTATAAATGGCGGTGAAATGGCGTAAAGCATGGAATTTATACGCCATCTTTTAAATAAAAACAAAAGTTTTGTACGCCATTTGTTACTTTTTGCAAAACGTAGTGCGCCATTTATAAAAAGTTTTTTTCCTAGGGGAAGCCCTGTAGTCGCATACCATGCGTAAGTCTCCGTTCTTCTTCTTTACAAAGAACACTGAAGCCCCAAAAGGTGATGAAGACGAACGTAGCAATCCTTTGTCAAGGTATTTTTGCAGTTGTGACTTCAGTTCCTTTAGTTCCTTTTATGATATTCGAATCACTGGTCTAACTGAGGGAGGTTCTCCAGGTTTCAAGTTGATCTCAAACTCCATTCCTCGAGCGGGTGGTAGTTGTTCGGGTAATTCTTCACGAAAAATTTCCTTATACTCTGTAAGTATGTCTTTGAAGTCTTTCTTTGCGTCCAATTTCTGAAATTGGGGGGACGTATTCTTCGTCATTCGTGCCATGTACAACTCACAGTTGCCTTTCTTCAGCACGCGTGTTAGTTTCTTGAAAGACATTCTCTGCAACAACTTTGTGTTACTCGAGTTCTTCGAGGTTCTCGGAAGGACTTTAACCCTAGATCCATCCCCTCTGGACAACAATAACGCATTGTTTGACCAATTGATTTCGGGATTCTTCTTTTTTAGACAAGAGCGTCCCAAAATAAGAAGTGGAGGGTTCTCCTCGCTCTGCAAGTCAATAAGAAAGACATTCTCCGTTGACAGAAAACCGTTGATATTTAAAACAGCGTTGAGCTTACCAGCTACTGGTTTATGAGTTTTGTCTCCCAACTCAACTTCGACACCATCTGTGTGTTCAACAACCAGATTAAATATTTTGGCAGTTTTTAGTGCCATGAAGTTATGTGATGCAAATGAATCAACAACGAAGCGAACTGGATGTCCTCCAAAAACTGCATCGTACATCCAGTGTTCTTCTTCTGCCATATCCAAGGCAGAAAGGCAAGGCATCTCACTGAAACCTTCAGTAGCCGCACGGTGGTGCGGCGTTACTCGTTTTTTGAGTTCACCTTTTCTTGCGATCTTCCGTTCTTACGAAACGGATGGTCAGGGTCACTCCAGCCCTTTCGCCCACAAGTAAAACATCTATCATACTTTCTGTACAAAGTGTTTTCGCCTTTCTTGGACGGACCCCAAGAGACAGTGTTATCGTATTTCCAAGCTGTCTTAGAGTCCTTGGTTGGATTTGAGTTTCCGTTTCCTCTCTTTTTCTTCCTATTCTCATACCCTTTGCTGTCGTCGTTCGTACTATTATGCAACTCACCACTGAGCTTCATGGATAATTCTCACGTTCTAGCGTAGTCATATGCTGCATGAATACTCTGACGTCCAGTACGGTCCATGGGTTGAGAATCTGGAAAACGTTCCGCAAATTTTCCCTTGTATGACTTGGGTAAGCTATTGAAGAAGTAAATGTAAGCTTCGTTTGTTGGCGTACCACACAACGAAACCAAATCTTCGAAGGTTGCAACGTGTTCGTTGAGGTCTTCGACATCCTTTAACTTCAAATCCATCAGGTTTACACGAGCTGCTGCTTTTTCATTCGTAGGGACAAATTCACGAATCATTTCTTCTCTCAATTCTTCAAGAGTCTCGGGCTTCTGATTCTCCCGTTCAAGTCCTAGCATCCAGAATGCTGCTCGATCTTGTAGATGATACTCTGCCAACACTATCATCTTAGCCTCTGAGTAGTTACAAAGCGTTTCATATTTTTTGATGGAGTAGAAAAAGCTCTTCACTCGTTCGGATTTGCGGTTTGCAATGTTTCCTTTGAAAATTGGCACTGGGGGGGATTTGAAAACGCCTCCGATCACGTTGGACTGACTTCCAATGTTGACATTACTGCTTACCAATTGCTCTTGGAGATTCTTGATGAGATTTGCCTGTTGCTGGACTGTAGTTTGTATCAGAGAGAACAATAGTGGAATGACAATGGAGTTGTCTCGAAGATGAGAGCCACTAGGACTCTCATCAAGAGACCTTTTATAGACAAAGATAGTGTATAACAAATAGGGAGTAAATGGTCGTGAGTACTGAATATCAAATTAAGACCATACAAGTAATCAATAACAAACAATATGAATCAAATATAAGTGGTCGTAATGCCGACACCCCCCCTCGACCTTAGAAGGGAGCAACGCAAAGCGCATTACGATGGACAATGAATAGACTTCCAGTGAGTGATTTCGTCATCAGATCCGCATGGTTCTGCTTTGAAGAGACAAAGTGAATATCCACCACTCTTTCTCTGACTGCGTCTAACACATGATTGAAACGAATATCAACGTGTTTGACTCTTCTCATGCCAAGATATTCTTTAGACCACTGAATCGCACCCAAGTTGTCTTGGCGAACGGGAATAGGTTCCAAAAGCGGCATTTCAATCTCTTGCATGACATTATGTACCCATTGTACTTGACGTATGCATTCTGACAAAGCATAAAACTCAGCTTCCGAAGTTGACAGTGCTGTTGATTTTTGAAGTTTAGAGCTCCAAATAATTGGAAAGCCTCCAATACTGATGTAGTGACCTCCCCTAGACCGACGCCTTTCAAGGTCTCTGCCCCAATCTGCATCAGACCAAGCTTCAATGTTCATCATTAAGTCTTTCTGCAGTCGTAGAGCAAAGTTTCGAGTGCCTTTTAAGTAGCGAACAACATTCTTGAGCGAATTCCAATGCACTGGCCTTGGCGATGAGGCAAACTTTCCAAGGAGTGAGACAGCTGTAGCGAGTTCTGGGCGGAGTGCGAGTGCTCAAGAACAGTAAAGACCCAAGCGCTTCCCTGTAAGGTACATTTGCCATTATGTAGAGACTCTTCTTCCGTTGCTGGAATTCTTGGTTCATACAGACAGTGACCATCTGGCAATGGATGTGACAAAGGATGTAGCAGATTCCATGTTACATATAGATATAATACTGTCAATTAGTGGCTGTTGGTGCAAGTACACTGCAAAATCAGTCTCTTTGATGGAGACACCTAAGTACAGGTCAGTACGTCCAAGATCGCTCACGTCATAATGGTCTGAAAGTTTTTGCTTTGTCCAAGTTGTAAGAGTTGGGGGCCCAAATATACAGATATCATCAACGTAGGCCAGAACTATGACAAAGTTGTCCCCACGGGAATAAGTAAACATGCAAGGATGAGATACTGCCTGCTGAAATACAATTGACTTCAGATAAGAAGAAAGATTCTCGAACCAAAGCCTCGGAGCTTCTCGAGTTCCGTAGAGCGATTTCACCAGCTTCACTACTCGGCCATCGGCCTCCGGAACTCCCGGTATTTTTGGAAGTCTAATCCAGATTGGGTTGTCTTCTGGAATAGAAGCATGTAAAAATGCACCCTTGATATCGACATGCTGGCGATCCCAACCTTTAGCGATTGAAACGGCGAGAACTAGTCGAAAGAGTTCAAAATTCAGGACCAGGGCATAGAGTTCAGGCTTATTGCAATTGTGTTGAAAGTTTCCTCTTGCCACGAGACGTGCCTTAAAACGAGATGGTGAGCCATTATGATCTCGTTTGAGTCGAAGAATAATGCCAGATGGGATGGGCTTCCTGTGATCATGGTCTGCATCTATGTATGTGCCAAGTTTCAGAATCGTTTCAAATTCTTTCCTAATCCCTTCCATCCAATATGATGCCTCGGGAGACTTCAAGGCCTGCCCTCAAAGTTGGTTCATCTCCTGTGCTGATTTCAGATGGTAGTATTTGTGCAACGGTGGCAAGATGCAGTACTAGGATCATTTTCGACATCAGAAGGGTATCCACCTAAGTCAGGATCGTATGTGGAGTCCTTATTTGGATAATGAGTTAAGGAGGTGAGCACAGATGTGTCATCCTCGAACGCATCCACTTCATCTGGATCTGGTATGCCAAACAGAGGGTGGTCATCGTGGGTTTCCTGTACGTCGGGGGACGTATTATTGAGTAATGATAATCCTGGAAATTCTGATTCCAGGAAACGAACATGTTTCGTTTGTACGACACCCTCAGATGTAAGGATGTGATACATTCCTCCTTGAATATGACCTAGATTAATGCCTTCTCTTAGTTTAGGGTCCATTTTTCGAAGCTCTTTTTCTTTGCAGAGGACCAAGGCACGGCATCCAAAGGCTTTCAGGTGCTTGGCGTAGGGTGGATACTCGTTAAAGAGAGTTACATGCGGTATCCTTTCCGTCGAACGATGAGGAGCCATGTTACGAGCATCAATTACTTGTTTTAGGGCGTAGTTCCAAAACGTCTTCGGTAATTTGGCATGACTGAGTGCTGCTCTTATGGAACCCTGTGGGATGCCAACATAGCGCTCGGCTAGTCCATTAGATGACGGTGTGTAGGCACTGGTCTGCGAGATATTGATGCCAAGCTTCTGAAAGTGTTTCTGAGCCCGCAGAAATTCTTTGCCACCATCCGAATGTAACGAAAGAACATTCTTGCCAGACTGTCTTTCGAACCAGTTTCTGAAAGTGATAATATGTACGGATGCTTCTCCTTTGTTTTGAAGAGCCTTTCCATAGATATATCGACTGAATTCGTCAACAATAATGAGATAGTAACGATGTCTATCTCCAGATTCTGTTCCGGTTTCAGTAACATCGATGTGTAGATGGCCAACCTGTGAACGTGATGTTAGACTTCCAAGATAGGCTTTACGAAACTTTCCACTGCTGCATGGCACACAGTCAGAGTTGAATTCCTTGTTCTGTGGCAGAAGATTCTGTTTAATCATACGATGTATTTCCTTCGTTGGTACAGCGTGTGCCATTCTCCAGTGCCAAATTGTGACATCGGATTTCAGATCATTAGTTGCAGCATTCACAGTGGTATCAATAGTATCATCAACGACTTCATGCTGCTCATTGGGATCCGTTTGATCATTGGTTGAGTTACTAGGGGACGAGGAAGATGACGTTTGACCAATTAGAGACCGTACTTTTGTCATGAATGCATAGTTCTTTCTGGCCGCAGTTGAGAAGGAACTGTGTCGAAAGTCTTCTGCGATGTAATATAAACCGTCACTATGTTTGGGAGCTGAGCCTATGATTTGAAAATCATTGTCAATATCAATTAAAAGAGCTTCCTCCGGGAGAAACAGGACAGCAATTCCCTTGGCGGTTAAGGCGGGAATGGACAACAAGCTCATTGCAAGTTCAGGTGATGAAAGAGTGTTGCTAAGACAAACAGATGTTTCTGTGCCTTCAAAACTCCATTTCACACTTCTAGTACCTTGCTCAGTAGCATAGATAGTGGAATCATCCCCAAGAGAAATGGGAACGTGACAGGACTGAGAGTCATTGAGGCGAGAGGTATGTGGCGTCAGGTGCGTGGTCGTACCAGAATCGAGCATGAGAAGGTCGGAATTCTGTGAACGGATCTTCATAGCTCTCGTTCTTGCAACTGCAGCTCTGTTACGGTTCGTTTTGTATTGTTGGTTAAACTCGTTGTTATCTTTTTGTCTCTCCTTCTTATTAAGTGCTTGATTATATGTACTGTTCTTCCTGGTGTCAGTACTTTTCTTATCTTGAAGGTTGAGACGATTGTTTGGATTACGAGGGTTCAGATAACAATTATTAGTAGTGTGACCAAGACGTTTACATATGCCACACTTGGGTCTTGCGGAGTGAGTTCTTTCAGAACGATTGTTCGCAAGTGATCGATTTTCATCGAGAAGACGGGATGCGACGGAGTCCCATTTTACGTTCTCAGATGGAAGAGTTTTGATGGCAGCGCAGACAGGATTGAGCTGAGCTGCAGATATAGATGAAACTAATAAAGCTACAGAAAGCTCTTCTGGTAACTTTGTATCCATACTCGCTAGTTGTTCAAGAATACCTGCCATCTTATCTATGTGCCTGCCCATGTTTTGATCGATGCTAGAGTATCGAAGGGTAACAAGTTCACACATTTTTGCAATACGGGATGCAGTTGATTTTGACGCATATCGGTCGTCAAGTCGTTTCAACATCTTATTGGGATGTCCAATTTCTGATTGAACAACGCGTAGTGCTTCATTCGAAAGGGCGGCGATGATTATTCCACTAGCTTTCTTCTGGTTTTCTTCCAACTCCTTGCGTTTCTCGTCGTCGCTTGTAAACGGGTTTCTGTTTTGTTGCAAAACAGTGCCAATGCCTTTAGCGTCGCAGGCGGCTTCAACTCTGATTCGCCAGAGTTTGTAGTCCTCCTTTTCATCAAAGGGCTTGATTCGTATCTTATCCATCTCCATGAGGAATAAGGAAGATGGATATTGAAATAGACAGAAAGAGAAAGAAAAGAAAATAGCGATGTACACAGTAGTGTTGCGAGTAGGCCCATAACCTATCAGAGAGAACAATAGTGGAATGACAATGGAGTTGTCTCGAAGATGAGAGCCACTAGGACTCTCATCAAGAGACCTTTTATAGACAAAGATAGTGTATAACAAATAGGGAGTAAATGGTCGTGAGTACTGAATATCAAATTAAGACCATACAAGTAATCAATAACAAACAATATGAATCAAATATAAGTGGTCGTAATGCCGACAGTTTGTAACACAGCCAGCTGTTCTTGGAAGTGTGGAACCGCTGTGGTTTCTACATGTCTAACGTTGTTATTGTTACTTCGCTACGCGTACCTGAGCTCATAATGTCTCAATGCGTTTCTGAAACCGTGTTCTCAGCTGCCGTGGGTCACAAATCTTAGATGTTACCGGATGTAAGAGAGGGTAGACAAGAACAATCGAACTGCATGTTTACACACTGCAACGATGAAGCCTGCTGCTTCTATCGTCTGAAAACAAAGCTCATGTCTCTTATAGACATGAGGGCAACCGCTTATGTTTTTGAATATGACTCAAACACATGAATGTGAATCAAGTGGTTGTTTCTAAGCTATACTACGTAATACTATATTACAATATACGTTTTAAAGCGCAAATTATAATTTACTTGTTGGACTTACACTAAATATTTTCTACTTTTGAATAGGCGTAAGAAAATAGAACAAACTTATATGAAACTGATTTGCTTACAGTTGCTAACTTAAAAACTTATAAGGCTGACATTTAAGCCTAAATAGTTGTTTCAAAAGTTTTGTTTTAACAAAACGGCTACATAAAGCTTTTGTCTTGTCAGCGCGTAGTACAAATGTGTAACTTTCAGTTTACACCAAATTCAAGTTTTTGCTTTGAATTTTTTCATGGTTGGTTGTGCGATAGCAAGCATGCTTCACTTTATTTTAGAAATTCAGCAATGACATTTGTGTTGCGAACAGTAGTTTAATTATTATACTGTAGCAGTTCTCAATGGAAATATGTTGAAATCGCGCCGTCCGTCCCGACTTTCAGGTTTTCTCGCACGCTCCTGTGAGTGTGCGCGCCATTTTTTGTAATCGTGCGTATACTTTTGCATTGCTGCATATATAATGTTTTAAACACTGTGGTTCTGGGGAGGCTATTCAGGGGTTGAAACTGGTTTATACGACTGCAATAGTGCCACTGATACGGGTAGAATACAATATATACTGAAAATGCCTTTACAAGTGGTTGTTGTCAATAAAAATACCCCCTTCGTATATTTTTGTCGAGCACTGTATGAATCCCATATTACGGCACTTTTCCCGACATTGGGGCAAGCTGTGTTACGTATCGCCTGATGAGTGCGTTCAACGTAACATGATCCGGCTTCCTCTTAAAGATCTCAGACAACATGTTGGGAAGCAACACATTAAGACGTTCTTATGGTGAGCTTGGGAATGGAATTCGATTGGAAGATCATTTATTTCCATCGCTCGATTTGCGGGAAGAACGAGCTCCGCGTTGCAGCTGACGACCATCGTCGTTCTCGACAGGAGTTTCGCGATGTCAGGATTTTAGTGTCAATCGCATGGCAACTGAGCTTCAACTCCTGTTTTGCTATATTTAGATATGTACAGTTAGAGCAAAAGGGGCAGCGTGATCTTCCCAGCGAAAACTCAGCCAACACGATACTGGTCTGCACCTGTTCCAAGTGGCATGAGATTAATGGGCGTTTACGTCTCAAGTGAGTTTTTATTCCAACTTCACAACGAGGACATTCTTAATTTTTGTGACCGAATTAACTCCAACAACTTGTCGTACATCAGCGAAGCGAAACGTGGATCTTTCTCCCAAGAGTACGTGATAGAAATAAGTCTAAAAAACTGGCTTAAATACCTGACTTGTGCTTCTGTGTAGTCAGGCCCAACGTGGACCGCTTACATCTTGCAGGTTTTTAAAGGCTACCATGAAAGAAGAGCTCCTGTGGGGCCACTGGTATCCCAGTCCAAATACATGTCTTCGCGAGAAACTACTTTTGAAAAGCAGCTGCAAGCTCCCGATCATTGTGGATTTTCATCGTCTTTGATGAATGCTTCAAAACCTAGCCCACATTGTTTAGGTCATCTGCGAAACTCTTCCTTGGCTCTTGTACTCGCTCCGAATCAAATCTGATTGAAACAATCTTGCGTGTCCCACCACTCTTCTAATCCCAGGTAGATACAGAAAGAAAACGGTAGTAAACGGTGTCAACCTCGGTAGCCTGAATCATGCTTTCCGAGGTCCCGGGGAACCGGAATAAGGCTGCAACGCACGAAATTGGCTTACTCTTTATGTCGGTTCCGCCCGCGTGCATCTCCCAACACGTATAAAAACCCTTGACCTTCTTATTCATCGACTGCCGCTACTGGCCAGTTCTTCACCCCTTCCTTCATGATGCCGCACTCACGAAACGCAGACCCTTTCAAACCGTTCTACTTCACCAATTTTTCCAAGTCTTCGACCCTTCCACCAATAGAACACCATGTCGTCGAATGCCTCAAACAGATCCAAAGCGAAATACCCTCGATCCCTGACGCACACACCATAATCCCCAATATTGTTATCTCTGCCCTTCTTTCAGTCAACGCATGGCCCCTTGGCAGGTCTATGAACAGCTCATCTGACCAATCTTATCTTGTGGCAAATAGGAACAGAATTCTCGAAATAGGTTTCGTGGACTGGTCCGATAGCGGTCGAAGAGTATCCATCAAAGAGTGCTGGACAGTCGATGTGCGCACTAAGATCAGTCGCCTCCGTCAATCGGAGGTCCAGAAATTGAGATGGCATTCCATTTACAACCCCGTTGAGCTCGTTCCCTTGGTGGATCTCAAATTGACGGTACCCAGAGATGGCCCATCAGAGGTGTGGTCACGCCAATCTGTCGGTGCTATGTCCAGAAGGCGCATCATACTTTCCTACGTCCACGACAGGGATTCTGATTCTCAGATTGAATGGGAAGGGAACAGGAGACCCGCAAGACTCACTCGAACTGAGGCTGAGCAGGTCTCGCGTCCCCAATTCCTCTCAACGGTTCAATGCTTCGTTCTCGACGATCTCTGGCACGATGGAATGAAGTATCCTACTCCAGACGGAGTTCGCAATGGTTATGCCGGCGTCGTCCCGTACATGTTGCCAGGCTCTGCCGTTTGGCACTGTGTGCCGCGGCTTCGGAAAGGTTACGGTTATCCATCCTTGGAAGATGAACAACTGGACAGCATTCTGAATACCTTTGCGGAGCTCAGGTCTGGAAAGAGACTCCTTGTTGGTGTTGACAAGGTTGAGATTCAGTATGCCGAGGATGAACCGTATAGGGATTTGTCGGGTGTACGGCGATTGTGGCTCATGGCTGAAGCCGTTTGTGGAATGCTTAGAGATGACATAATCATTTCTATTCAAGATATGGCGGGCCTTGCCCTCACCTTGATGCACTACGAAAACCTGTCTTCGGAACTCCTTGCCGTGGCTCGTAATTACGGTCGTAGCTCAGAAATCGAAAGGAAGAGGCGAATTCCTTGTATCGGCCGTTTGCGCGGGAAACCTACTTGGAAAGAGTTGTGTAACAGCGGAGAAGGGGCAGAAGCAATTCTGAAGCAAACATTGACCAAGTCGGATATCGATGAAAAAGAAGTATATTTGTTTGACCGCGCTGTCGCAGCGTTCGACCTCAAGTTGAGACTGCTGAAGTTTTGGTACTCGCTCATGTTTGCAGAAGGGCCGATTACGGATCTACAGAAGCTAAGGTTTGAAGTACTAGAAGATTTAGCAGTTGCACCTGCATGGGAACAAGAAGATAGGGCAATGGTCTACTTCATGGTCGAAGCGGCAGTCATCAATTGTCTGGAACGTCGAATTCCTTACGAGGAGTCTGTCAGACGTTTTTTGAGGGCCAAGAATGGGGGTGCATTGTTGTTGGAATCTGTAAACTTGAGATCGGAACGTCTTGTGATGGAGATGACCCGATTTCAACTTGAGACCATGCTCATCTACAATTACGCAGCGGCCCTGAGACAGCCAGGTTTTGTGCCGAAGAATATGGCTCTGAAGGCAGCGTGGCTGTCTGGACAGGAAGGACCGTCTTATCTTGGGCGATTCACCACGTCCATGTCAAAGCAGTTATACATTAAGGCCGCACGTAGTTGGGCTGGGTACAGCAACGAGGCCATAGTGAGGGCTGCGACTGAAGGAAAGACACGCATGGTTGTGCTTCTCACTGAAAATCATCGGTTGAACAGATACATTGACACTGACTCGAAAACTGAGGTTATTGTGTGTTCCATAATGTACATGAATGAGGAGGAGTATAACATGGCGTTGTCGCAGTTTGGAAAAGACCATTTTCACGCTGAAAAACGGCTGTTCAAAGGCAAGCCTGTATTGACTGGCTCGCAAGGCCAGGCAGTGGTGTGGGACAAAACTCTCACGACGTTATGTGCTGTGGATCGGAAAGGGCGTTGGGCTCAGCTGAGTTCCCCTGAGCGACTATATCAGATTGTTGTGACCAGCAAGATTGGATCTGAGGATGCGCGTTTGGCGGCTATCAGAATCGCTTGCAATGGAACTGAAGTTGAGCCCGTAGCCGCGAGTCCCGTGGACGTGATAAACCATGTCACAGCTGAGGATGAACGTACGTTATTTGGGATGCGACCGGATCAAATCAGCCCTGATGGAGTGAACATTGTTGACTACTCTTTCGAGTATGAGAGGTTTTGGGCCGATTGTGATGGCAGGACACGATCGACTATGACGGATGTGGACGCGAATATGATTGAGGCCGTGGTGGATAATGTAATTGCATCTTTGAGAACAAAACATTGGAGGTAAGTAAGACAGGAGGTTTGACAAATACGTGTTTCGAATTGTCGACAGCTTCACAATTTCTCAGTCACCCAGGGTATCGTAGTATAAAGTTACGTGGAGTGGGCTAGATGTGCCACTCAGTTCGAATTTGAGGCCTCGAAGGCCCAGCTGAGTGGCGTGGGAGCGGCGCACGCAGTTGATGGCCGATTCAAGGCCAACGGAAATACCAACATTCCTGCTTCTCAATGACCGCCGCGTGTCGTATGCGATACCGCGGCAAAAGTTACTGCTCTCGTGTCCCAAACTGATGAACTTTTGTTCTTCTTCAGTTCAATCGCGCCGCCTGTGGTGGGCTCGCAGGTATTTGCACAAGTAGCCCCGAATGGGCGACAGTTGCGGTAGAGCTTGTGCATGTGTCCGCCGTGGACAGCACTATTCTGCTGGCATGTGTTAGAGTTGGGTGAGCACTGTTCTCGAGAGGTGTCTGCCTTGCGTTAGAGGTACATTTGTACTTGTGTCGAATCATGCGCGTTTCAGTCAGATTGGCGCATATATGTGGCATTTACACCGGTCGCCTGGCATTCTGCTCACCTCTTTGGGGGTGCAGGTGCTCACCATTCTAACAATGTGCTCACCCTTGTGGGCGCACAATGTGCAAGGGGTAGTCGTCTACAGAGTGCATAAATACCCCTCTTGCCCCCCGAAGACGGCGAACAATCGGGGGCAACGGAGAGAGTTCACTGCAGAAAGCGTTCAGTCTGGGAGCAGCTGTATAGCAATCAGTTTCAGTGCATTGTTGCCGCACCTTGCAAGGCCGCATTTTACTGGCGCACAGATTTTGACATTGGAGCACAAGAAAAGAGAAAAACAAATTAGTTTTCGCAAACATTCGTATAGATTTGGGATCGATGCGTGTACCGTTGGTACACGCGTGTACAGGTACACGCGTGTACAACATTGCACACGCGTTACAAGCATTTGTACCAACGTCGCCCTTTTTTGGACCTCAGGGAAAAGCGGGAAATTCAGTATCTCAAGGTTTCTGTGAGTCCTGTAATAATTGAAGTAAATAATGGTTAAGTTGTGGCGCGGCTTTAGTATCAATGTGTTTAAAGCCAAGAAATAAAACTCCTTTTCATAGTCATAGCATTCGTTATCCGAATGCAAACCCTCTGATTTGAAAGAAATGCACTATTTCATAATACACATATTCTGCTTCCTTTGTTTCGATATCCACTATATGCTCAATGTATCGGACATTTTACACAGAGGTTTTATAGATATATAGAACTTGTATGTTTACAATTTACAGGAATACGGTACATGGCATTATCGCAATACAAAACCTCAAATACGACTGATGTTGCTGGTCACAAAAACCCTCAAAAAATACTTGGAACTATGGATATGATCTTTTCGTAAAATTTGTACTTCACAAGAAGTTTTCTGGAGAAGCTGTAATGTATATTACATTTACACCGTGAGCCATCTCACTACAGTATAATTTATTTAGAACAACACGCACCAGTTAAAATAGATTTTCGAGGACCCGCAGAAGTGGATTTATTAGAGCCATTTCTGAATGCGGCGTGGCGCAAGATGCTCTACAGCACAGTGATCAGCCGTCGTCGCTTCTCGGCGCAGAGAGTGATCGCTCAATGCTGTTTCTACCTCAGCATCTTGCGCAACGTTTTTGTTTTTGAAACACCCACCCACCTTCCCGGAACAGTACATCTCTTGTCGAGTGTACTAGTGCAGTAATTTGTGCCTAACTGCAGTGTTCGGACATGGCCGTCCACACTACTCTTTATCCGAAAACACTAAAGATCTTGAGCCGCAAAGCACCAGCTTGGCGATGAATAATTTAACTTGTCACTCTTGTAACACTTTCCGTCAGTTGCAGTTAGCGAAGTGTACGTAGGAAGGCGCACGTGCCGTTTGTAACACAACATTCAGAGCGACGCCAACTGTGTGCGACGTGGTTGCATTTCTGCTCGTGTGCGCGGGCTCCCAGCTGGAACTGCTATCTTCCTGCGCGAGTGCAGGAGTTACGTCCTGTTTGATGCAGTTCTTTGCGAGATCGTTTCGGAGTTGTCACCATCTTCTCTCAGAGCGCTTCTGTTGTGCCGTGGCTAAATATGTCATTGACGAATGGAGTTCTAGTCTTAAAGAAAAAAGAAGAACGACAGAAAACGGGGCGCAACGGAGCCCAGTTGCGGTCGCCTCATTTGCGACAACGCTCACCAGGTGTGATGTTTGGCATGTTATATACCTTCCTTGGGATAGAAGCGTTTTCTTGTTGGACCATGTACGTAACTAACCTACACAAAGATGGATTGACGCACAACTTGATTCTAGACATACTTGAGATTTCTAAAACTAACCAAGCGTAAACACAAACTCTACCGGCGACGGAAAATGGGCGAAATGTTGAACTCATTTATGAACGGCAAAACGTTACAGCACGTAGTAGAGAGTATGCTCTGCGGTACCGAGCCGCAGACGGTGGTGTTGCGAGTCGCTGAACTCCATTTCGGTCGAGCCCAAATGACAGGGCGTGGGCGCCGGATGCGGCACACAAGTCGTCGAGTCCTCCAAACTTTACACGTGCCCGACCGTGCCAACCTCCGATGAAGTGTCACTGCTGGAATCGGCCACATGGTCGGCATGGCAAGGACACGTGGCACTCCGCATATGCAGTTGCTTCCCCTCCCTGGCAAATGTTCAAATCAAAGACGAAAGGAGTCAGCAATATTCCATAGGGGGCTCCATGTGCGCCTCTGCGTCTTTGTCCAACTCTTCCTTCTCGTGATGTGTCCCTGCAGATACCGGGGTCTCACTTCTGTAACTAATACCACCCAATCTAGTAGGCAAGCATTGTTGCTTTCCAAAGAAGCTGTCATTGTTTGCTTCTTTTGACAAGAGCTACGAAGTAATTGCTCACCTGAAGCCCCAACCCCCTGGGTTCACCCGCTGGGATGATAAGAAGGGGGCCGCAACTCTATCCTGGACTCACAAAACTTTCCCACCCACGCCGTGCTTCAGATAACCCCACAATGTTTCTTGATCACTTCAAAATGACACGCTTCTCATTCTCGACCCTCCTATCCTTCCTTATGCTCCCATTTCTGGCCTGCGCCTCAATAGAACCCATTTCCTGCCCGCATCATCTTTCTGATTCAACTTGCGGAAAGCTCTCTGTTCCCCTTGACCATGCAAACCCTGCCACATCTACCAACATTTCAATGCTCTATGCCATAACTTATCCTTCAGTCTCAACCAACTTCAACAGTGCGCTTACCCTTGTTCCGGGCCCTCCTGGTTTTAGCGTCTTGTCACAATCGATAGGAAGAGCTGAATCGCTGGAATTTGCGGACGAACTGAAGCGCCCTGTGATCCTCTTCGATCCTCGTGGAACAGGAAATGCATCTCGGCTCAATTGTTCATTACAATCGCAACCCCTGTCGTTGGATGTTGACCTTCTCCATATTCGAAACTGTCTGTCGGAGGTTGGAGATGACGTTCTCCACTACTCTGTAAATGCCATTGTGAATGATCTGGAAACGCTTCGAAAGGCATTGGGATTCAAACAACTAGATTTGTTAGGTACATCGTACGGCACTCTTGTATCCCAAGCTTATGGCGTACTCTATCCGGACAGCGTTCGCTCTATGTTACTAGATTCTCCTCTGCCTATGAGATACAAAGATGTGTATGGAGTGCGTAACCATGCTGCATACGCTCGAATTCATGCAGAGAGGAACAAAAACAATCCAATGTTTTCGCCGACAAAGTTTCAGGGACAGCTGAGGACCGTTCTTCGTCGCTTACGTTGGAACAGGGCTGTGCGACAGATTCTGAAAATAGACCCAAGATTGATTTTCCATATGTATCGGTTGACATCAGATTCATTCGCAGATGCGGTGGCCTCCGCTGCAAATGAAAAGAGCTACATCGGTCTGAAGCAAATCGCCGGGAAACTGGAGCCTTCCGTGCATCCTCTGCGTATCCTCTCCGTCGCTACCGCCGTATCCACCCTGTGCAACAGCATGGTGGACTTGGTTCCTTGGGAAGTCGACGCAACTATGCTAGAAAGACTCAATATGCTTGCGGACGATGTTTTCCATACAGTGAGGCTGCATGACTATTCTCCGTTTCACAGGACAGAGGGTTTTGAGTCTCTGGTGAAGTACTGTCCCGCGATGCCGTTTCCTCAGCTAAGGAGGGAAGGGCTCCCTCTCGATAAGGAACCACAGAAACAAATTCCTACGTTAGTCCTTGTCGGTGATTTAGATTCCCGAACCCCGATGGAAGACCTGGTGGACTTAGACCCGGTATTTAAGGAGAACGTTGCAGTGGTGAGAGGGGCCGACCATGTTGTTAATCGGCACCCGTGTGGAATGCTTTTGACCTCAGAGTTTCTCAATGATGGGTCCGTGAAAAACATGTCGGCCTGCCAGTAAGGACAGACCGCATATTCTGTACCAACTTTCAACATGCAGGAATGACATGTTGCTGCCCTTCCAAACTGGACTGCTTCTGTAGAAAACTATTTGAGTTCTGCGACGCAAGCATCACAAAAAGGTTGCATAGCTCCATCACCTGCTTTATTTTCTTGATTGAGTTGTTTAATCAAGATTTGATTTGAAACCTACGTAAGAAACATATTGCCTACATTATTGGAAAGAAAAAGCGAGCTCTAACCTTGTATCGATGAACTCCTTAATATGAAGGACGTACCAAAAGTGCACCTATTGCGCCGATTACTGGCAACGGACTATGTTGTCACCAGGTTTCGGGAAATACATGCCTATGCAACAAGGTGTCAAATTTGATTTCGTTTTCTTTACTAAGAAGGGAAAAGCTCCCAAGATAAAAATGTAGAAGAGCGTGTAGCGAATCCAAAGATGTTCTGCTTCATGATTTGCTTTATGAAAACCTTGTTTCAGTCCCAGAACTCGCTGCAAAAGAAAAGACATGAAGACCACAATACTGCTTTTCAAATACAATTAAGACAGTCTATATCTTAAAACACAGTGCTAATTCAAATCCATTAAGACGGGAAGCTTATGTCCTATCTCAATAGACATAGGCTGTCAATGCAATTGGGTGAAACACTGTATGCGACACCCCTAAGGATTGGAGGCGGTACGAGGCCCGCGAGGGGTTGTAGTGGTGGGCGGAGGGGTGAGCGGAAAGAAAGCGGCGCGTATGGGGTCATCAGTGGCGGGTAATTGCACCCGAGTAGGAGCAATTCCCGCCAGCCCGCTAATTTTTCAGCAGCAGCAGCAGCAAAGCTTGCTGCTGATTGGCTGCTGCCGGGGCGCACCCACTCATACCCAGGGCAATCCCTAGGGGCCTCGCGCGCCAAACAAACCGGAGCTCATCACCCTCTGCGGGCCGGTCAATTGGTAATTGCAGCGCGAAATTCCCTCGAGCGGGGTAATTCAAGTACAGCAGATTTTTAAATGATTTGAATTTCTAAACTAAAACCCTTGAGGGGGGGTCACAACCAGCGACACCTTTCGTAGTGCAACCACAACTTTCCCAATATTTTCACGCCTTATCGGAAACTCCCCATAAAAACGCTCCTCCTCGGCCGCGGCGAGAAGCGCCGCCTGCGGCCTTCGGCCGCTTTCTCTTGTGCGGCACTATAACAATTGGCTGGTTCGCCATCTGTTCAGTTTTGCTTATGTCTAGCATGATAGCAAAAAGAATTGATTGAGCCATATTATTGAAACCCCCACCCCCACGTGTACACGTTGTTCTACAAGTAAATCCCAAATCATTCTGCTAGTCAGCACAAACAGTGCTTATAGTTCTAAATTTGTTATATAAATAAAATTTTTTAGATATTGACTTTCTAGAAAACCTGTCACAATTCCTACGTAAAATTGAAAACTCCAAATAACACGAAGTCAATTCGATATTCACCGAAAGCAAAAGTGTCTATCGTCCATAAATGCTGGTTTAAGAGATTCTCTCAGATAAAAAGCTCAGGTGATAAAAAGAAGCAGTTAAAATTCGAAAAGAAATATCCTTCATGAGCAATGATACTGGCTTTATTTTTGTTACAGGAATTAAAACATCCTAGATAGTATTATATTATTATAGGTAGTACATGTACTCAGAGAAACGGCGTTCTAAGAGCCCTAAAGAACTGCATTCTGGATTCAATACATACCAATGCTTAAATGGTCTACTACAGATAGTCAAGACAAATCGCAATTAGAATTGTACGCACTGAAACTGTTCCAATCCAAACATGAAACGAAAGAAATTCAAGAACTATCCACCCACACTCACGACCACCAAACTCATTCTACAAAGAAGCTATCCTTGTCTGATCCCTTCGTGATGAACTAACAGTCACGGCGAGTGACCCGTCAGAGGTCGCGTACATGAAAGGTCGTCAGAGTCTCATGCCTACAAGTAGGCGCTTCGCCTCTCCTTACCCTACATGAGTATAGTTAACAACAACGTAACAAAGCCATATTTGCCTCGTAGTAGACGAAAGTCCAACGCGGTCTTGGCCCGTTACGTGACACAAGCTCTTTGTGGAGCGACACTTCGCGTATTCCTCTACCTCATCCGCGTAACGATCTACATACACCATTTGTAACACAAACGTAGAACTACTAGCAAAGTCACGCTTGATCACCGTGATCGGCTTGGAGCTAACGCTATTACGAGATAGTAGCTGGTTCAGACTTTCATTTAGATGCAGTGCTGCAAGGTATATGCGGAGCGTCTACCGGCCTTTCCCTTAATCTGGAGAAGGCCAGACTTCATTTAACATCACTTAATTTCCCCATTCGAACGCGACAAGTAGTCCAAATTAAATTGTCCCGCTGACGTAAAATGCGTTCCTACTTTGGTGCTCTACACAGTTGTCAAATTCTAGCATACGATTCGATCTGATTCGTGCTTTATTTCGTAAATCCTTTAAGGGAATTCCAGAAACCGAGCC
Organism: Gracilaria gracilis; assembly: GCA_030374805.1. Classification (NCBI taxonomy): domain Eukaryota; phylum Rhodophyta; class Florideophyceae; order Gracilariales; family Gracilariaceae; genus Gracilaria; species Gracilaria gracilis. Next base: position 906,755 of record JARGSG010000200.1, read on the forward strand.
ACCTCGGATTGTATTTGTCCAAACTTTTTCATGGCAAAGCTTTGATGAATTCTAGATGATAATGGAACTGGAAATTACGTCTTTGTAATATATAACCAGATCTTTTCATAACTCGTTTCTAAAGTAAAGTTGTCGCAAAGCTCGCCCGTTAAAAGAAAATTGACGCAAAGCTCCATTGCTAAAAAAGGTGTTATTATAGAAGGCAGATAAAAGAAAGGCTCTTCCAATTTCAAATAATTTTGCTAAAATTGGGAACAAAAGTTATTCACATGAAACAATTGCATTTCAGTCCAAATTCGTCGAAGTTTCACTTATTGGACGAGTTGCGTATGTATTTAATTCGTAAAACGAATAACGCTGATTCGTTTTATTAGTACTTTTTGTAAAGATAGGCAGCACGCCAAATAAATACTGAACGTACTCCAGAAGTAAACATGAATTTCCAGGTCTCCAAACACAAGGGATCAGCCTTCAAGCTCAAAATTATGTCAGCATTTGTACCTGGACGGCTCATGTTAGCTACGAGCTACGGCAGGGTGGAAAGAAGTTACTGTACTTTTCACGCCAGCTACTACTACCTATTCGGTACAGATCGGGGTCCAACACATTACTGCCCCTCGTCAGTTGCATTCCCAATGGCGAGCGCCCACTCGTATGATGTATGATGGCCTTTCCAGCCGCCTCCGTTGCATACCGATCTAAAGCGCACTCTCGCACCATCGGTTTATAGCCAACAAAAAAGAACGAGCGTATGTATAAAGTTTACCTGAGAGGCAATTGCTTCAGCACAATTGCGACAGCTGCTGCACATGTTGCGACAAATGCAATCCAAAACGCGCAAAATGCTCCCTGTACACCTTAGCGATCTGGCAGCGGTTAGCATCGAAAGCAGATCCGTCAAACGCCGCTTTCGACAGCATCTCCCCCACGTCCATTCCCTTTTCTAGACCGTCGTCGTACATGGTGGTGTGCGGAATGTGCATTCTTTGCACCATCTCCAGAACGCGAAAGTCCGGCGCCACCACGAAGGCGGGCACACCGGCGGCGATAGCGGCCATGTTGCCGTGAATGCGCGGCCCGATGGACAAGTCCATGTGCGATAGGCTTTCCATCCAGTCGTCAACGTTGCCAAAGAAGCGCACTTGCTCGAACGACACGTTGTGGTTGCGCAGCACGCGAAAGTCCTCCGGGCCCTGCGGGTAAAACAGGCTGCCGGGGTGCAGATCGGCAATGGACTTCATCCACTTGAACATCCTGTGCCGGCCGGTGAGGTTGAACGCGATCTTGAACCGCTTTTTGCCGCGGGCGTTGATGATGCGGCGGTATTTGTGCTCCAATAGCGCGCCCAGCTGCAGGTTGCGGTTGATGAACAGGCTCGGGCAGCCCGCGGACACGCCGTACTGATAGCCCGCAAGCCGCGACGCGTTGAGAGTGAAGTCGCCGCGCATGAACATTGGAATGCGCAGTTGGTTCATGGTGTACAGGAACTTGAGCGACGGGTGTGGAAAGCGGAACGTGTGCACGGAGTTTTCGATGCGCTGGCCGTCGAACATGTCGTCCTTGGACGAGTCATCTTTGAACGCGTACTGCATTCCAATGCCGACGTAGAGAATGACATCGTGCTCGTATTCCAGCCGCTCGTACGCGTCACTGAACGAGAGATTCATCTTGGAGTTGAAGCCGTTGGCCGCGGGCCGGTAGTGCACCATGCAGCGCCGTCTCATGGAGGCGTCGGCGCGGTTGCAGTTGACGTGCGTGTCGTTGCACGTGACGCTGTTGGAGAAGTCGACCAGCCGGCGGTAGCCGCCGTACTGCCACACCATGTTGCCGTTGTTAGTGTCTGGAAAAGTGAGCGCCTCGCGCTCCGAATGATACGTATCCTCCGTGTAGATGTAGTAGCCGGCCTGGCTGATGACGAACGAAGAAGAAGGAGCCTGTTCCGTGCGCGCAACAGCCGGCGCCAGCCACGGCGAGGCGCCCGCCAGCGCCATGGCCAGCGCCAGCACGGCAGCGGCCGTCAGCAGCAGCGCCAGCAGCGCCAGCGGCAGGCGGGCGCGCAGAGCGTTGCGCGACGCGGCGACGTGCAGCGGGAAGCCGACGGCGGCCAGCAGCAGCGCGACGGCGCGCAGCGGCGTGAGCGGCTCGGACGTGGCCACGGCGGCCACCGCCACGCCCGACAGCCGCTTGAGCGTGTTGGCCAGCGAGTGCGTGAGCACGTCCATGCGCGCCAGCAGTGCCAGACTGGCCAGCTGGTACGCGTTGAACAGCAGCGCGTTGAGCAGCAGCGGCTGCGGCGGCGGCAATGATGCCGACCCCAACGCGGCGCGCTTCAGCAGCGCGGCCGCCACGCATAGCGGCAGCGCGCGCGCCGACAGCTGCACGTACGTGCGCGCGGCGGCGGAGGCGGTGGCGGCGGCGACGGCGTTGTTGGCGGAGGCGGCGCTCTGGCGGCGCTTGAGCGCGACGTTGCGCAGCGGCAGCAGCACGTTGGCGAGCACGACGGGCGAGAAGCGTAGCGACAGCTCTTGCGCCGAGAACAGCAGCGCGCCGAGCAGCACCAGCGCCACGCCGGCCAGCGACAGCGCGCGGCAGCGCTGTCCCAGCACGATGCGGCGCAGCGCGGCGGCGAACAGCGGCTCCGTGAGCTTCCACACCAGCGTGGACGTGCCGCCGATGAGCGCGTACGACGCGTTGGTCAGCTGCGTGGCCGCGGCGTGCAGCACGGCCGCGCCCGCCAGCAGCGCGCTTGCGTGCGGGTCGCGCGTCGGCTTGGCGGCGGGCGCGGGAGCGGCGGCGCTGTCGGCGTCGGCGTCGGCGGCGGTGAGGCGCGTGAAGAGCGAGCCGAGACAGAGCCCCAGCGCGACCTGCGCCAGCGACACGTCGACGAACAGGTACGGCACGCGCGCATGGTCGGCAAGCAGGCGGTGCGCGTGCACGGCGAAGAGGTTGTTGCAGCCCCACCACACGAGCAGCAGCAGCGCGAAGGTGAGCGGTGAAGCTTGGTGATTGGCCGAGCCGTCGGCGTCGGGGTGCGCGGAACTCATGGCGGGCGGGCGACGGGGACGCGCGCTGCGTGCGAGGCGAATGAGCGCGTGCAGCGACGCGCGCTTTTCATCACGCGCAAATCGGTCGCCGCTAAGCAGCGGCGCAGCGCGCGGCGGAAAGTAAGCGGAGGGAAGACGCGGCGCATAAGCTTTACAGCAGTGGGAGGTGGGTAAGCGGCGAGAGCGCTGACGATATGTCGCGCGCACGGGCGGCTGTGCGGCGTGAGCGTCCCAGTGAAGGACAAGGGACAAGTCGTATCAAGCGGCAGCGGGCGGGGGTACCGACCTGGCGCTTGGGTCTGCTGACAAATCGTCTGCTTGGCGACAGCTTGTGCGTCCATTTGCGACATTTCGTCCGCCGCGCGCTTGTTCTGCGCGCCCATTGGCTGTCAGCCACCGAAGCGCTGTGATCTCCCAGCCACTCCGTGTGCCTTCCCAAGTGTGTCGCTTTGGCTGCGCTCACCACCGTGCCTGTGCTCCCGCGAGCGACTGGAGCACGGTGTCAGCATAGCTCGCTGCAGCGCTTTCCTTTCCGCTCCGACCCATAACGAATATCTACTTGCCAGAGCCAAGTGCTATACAGCTGGCGGTGTTCAACAAGGTCGCTTATGATCCGGGAGCGTGAAATGTACAGTAACTTTATACCGAGATGTAGGCGAGTGGCACAAATTCAACTATTTGCGAAGGGCACATGATGACAAACAAATTCGATCGAATATAGTGCAAAAGTACGGTAAATGGTTGTTGGGCCATCAACGTCGTGGAATGGTCGCAGCAGTAAAGTTAGTTTCGATATTTATAGCGGTGTAGATATACAAATGCAAGGTGGTTCAGACGTGCGTTCACCAACTCGCCATGTTGTTGTTGTTTGTTGACAACGGTAAGCGTCTCTCCGTGTGAGCGCGCAGCATCAACAACAGCAATGCACCAATGCAGGCCCAGTCGTTTTCCGTTTCGGACATGGGTGCATTGCGCAAGAAAGTCCCAAATTTCGGAATTTGTGACACTACAAAACCCAAAAGCGAGATGGAACGTCGTCCACGTGTCCACCGCTTGCGCCGTGTCCCCGCCACACAAGTGGCACTGCTGCTTTGCACGTATTCTACGTTTGAAACAGTAAGGAAACCTGCGTCGGACGCCTTATGCTGACTCAGCCACTTTTCTTCGTAGTTGACAGTGGCACAGCCATGAAGCAGCGAATGTCCATCGGTGACACAGCAGGGGAAGTAGCGCGACTACAACTATCTATCGAGCATGTCTACATAGAGCTACATACCAGGGCGCTACAACTACTGAACTGATATCAGGTCATGGACATGTACGTACATACGGTCTGGCCGGCGAGTAGCACCAAGAGACAAGTCTCAGAATACAGTGATACTAGAAGAGAGATCAGTTGCAGGTCGCTTTATTCCACATGGATGGTTGGCTATCGCTTGCTCACTGGCTTGTTTTTATAGATAAACATTTGTTTTCGACGAGAAATCGACAAATACTGTCGGACGTCTATTGACCACATACCACAAACAGTATTTGTGAGGTAGATCGCTACATCGAGTGCATGAAGGAACACACAATATGTTTATTTGTTACCATTTCTTCTCGCAGTAAGTTTGGGACAGTCCAGAGATACAACTCTACCCATGTATACTACCGCCTCTCTCCTCCCGCACAAAATCCAAAGTCTCAATTCCAGAGAACGTAATTCGCTTCGAGGCACAAACGCTTCCTTCTAGGAATTGTTCACATCGACACAAAATCCCAATGAGTAAGCAATCCCGTACAGGTACGTAAGTATACCGTCCAGTTCCGGCCTGGGCCTAGGCTCACACGGTCCAAAGCAAAGGTTATTCTCCGAGCCGTCCGATCGCCGAAGCGCGCGAGTGGCGTTGAACATAAACTGCACATCCAAGTGAAACGTCTGATTCGTCGCACCGCTGGCAAACGACTCTTCCGTAGCCACCACACAGTCGTCACAGTCACAGCCCGGCGAGTTTTCTGCGTAGCCCACAAACTTCAGTTGCTTCACGTCGCGGTTGAGCAGCAGCTGGTACGAACGGAAGCAGAACGGGTCCAGATCGCCAAGCGGACCGCGCGGCTGATAGCGCGGGAAATAGGCTATCGCATTCTCCGATATGTCCAGACGCGCCAGCACCGGAAAGCGAACGCCGCTGCGGATGAAGGTGAACTGGCGACCGACCAGAGTGGCGTTGAATGGCACGGACGTCAAGCAGGAGACTGAAACGTGAAGGATGGACAAAGTGATCGCAAGGAGAGAGAGAAGCGAGAGGGAATGCATTTCGGACTAGGTTCGAAGCAGTTGTGCCGCCTCTTCTGAGTCCCGCCAACTCCTGAGTCGCGCTAACTTCTTTTGAGTGCTCGTGATGAGTGCTCGTGATGAGTGCTCGTGATGAGTGCTCGTGATGCGATTAGGGTTCATCTACATAGTTTCACGCTGGCATGGTGCGTAGGCAACCGGTGGTTACAACGCTACACCTTCCTAAAATGATGTAAGGCATTCGCGGTATTGGCAAGAAGATATGTGCTAGTCTTTTAACTCCATGGTAGGAGGAAAGGCCATCCACACGAAGCCTTTCAAGGCACACAATTCAGGTCATCACCATACCACATTGAAACATTGAATCAGAGCTTCGAGAAGCTGGGCTTCTCCAAAGAAATGGTCGCAAAGCTCCTTGATAACCAGATGAGGTTCCTAATCAGTTCTTAGGTTTTGGAATTTTTCAGAAATACGTCTGGGAAAAATTTGTAATTGAGAGAAGTCTTTTGAAATATAAACAAAAAATAACTTTGTGCTTTATTCAGGGGCATATATTTACTACTTATTTTCATGGTTGGAAGTCATATAGTCAAGCGTTTTTGGCAGCAACCAGTGAAAGTAGTCAAAACATAGTTACTTTTAAGTATTTACGTTAATTTAAGCGTTCTGTACTGCCTCATACAAGATATTGGTAGTTTATGACAATAACTAGGTTTCTTTAGAACCACATTGGCACTAAACCAAAGGGACAAATTTGTAGTAAAAACTTGTTCTACTTTGTTTTACAGATAACAACCTATAATTGACGGTATCAAATAATTGGTATGAAGCGTAAAAAAACACTCTAGAAAGTTGTTATAAAGAAAAGCAATTTATATAGTCAACATGATTACCAATCAAGAATGAGGGAACTCTGGATGATTTGTTTTTTAGTAATTTCATTTGTTGGCAGTGAAATGATCCAAACAAGTGATCTGTCTAGAAAGGCAACAAAATGCACCGTGTGACACGGCGCATTTGTAAAGGTGAAAAGGCTGCTCGATGGCCCTGTTTTTGAAACAGCTGTAAGCATTCTATGAATAAGCGGTAGGTTTGCCAGTTACCCCAATTTTGAAAGAGATTACCAAAAATAAGCAGCATATTAGTTTTCCTGCAGATTTTGACTGAGCAATCTATACTTTAGCTCAAAACACATAGCTTTGTGTTCTTAGTAGACCTTCTGGATAAATATTGGATGACAGATCAAAATGTTATTCTTGCTGCATAATAATCTGTTACTACAGTAAACCCTTGTTGGAAGGATGCGGAGCATAGACAGCATCCGTATATTTTTAAGGCGGTTAGGGATAAAACGAGGGAAGTCTTAACATAGTCCAGCACGGAGTATCGAGCTCCTATTGAGATCCAAAAAATGTCGTTATCCGAGACTGCGTCATATCGGATATACGTCGACTGCGTAGCAAACTTTGCCTTCTTCTTAGAACTAGTAAACCTTGACTGTTACCCTTAACCTTTTCCTCTAAAACCAGTAGCGCAGCAGCCAGCTAATCCAGCTTGTCCTCCATTGCTAACTTTTCCAGCAACGTAGTGTCTCTGTCTTCTTCGACAGTTTTTTCATCATTATTATGTATAGCCATTTATGTGCAACCTCTGTTGGTGCCTATTGCTTAAACAATTCATGAAATCTATGCATGGGTGGAAAAACTCATAATTTAATAATATATATCCTTACAACAAGAGAGCACAGTATCATAAAACCTCTGTTTTATGTAGCATTTATTTTTCCAGTTCTCCTACATTATCTTTATATCCGTATCCTAAGCAATCATTGCTGAAGCTACCCAGAGCGGGTTCTCGCTCACTTAGATGGCCACCATATCTTAATATGCTGGATATCCATCTTACGCGGTAACCATATACCAAGGGTCTACTGTACAAGCAACGTTGTGTATATAAACAAAAAAAATGACGTCACTTTAGCGTCACTGTATTGACGTTATTCTAACGACGCGGCAAAACACTGAGTGTACTCGTAGAAATACAATAGATAATCACAAAGCGTAATCAAACAGTAGCAACACACATTCGACGCAACTATAGACGTTTTTCATATATAGAAGATCTTCGTTTTCTTTCACAGAGTTTTAAGTTCTACACCTATTTCCAACCAAAAAAATGACAGGAATAAGTCCCAAAATCGCAGACAAGGCAATTGATATGCTTTCTGAAGTACTTTTGCATCATAATTCTGAGCTCCACCAGTTTCCGTCCACCTTTCTTCTTCATGACTATGATGATGAAAATGACTCTTCTTGCCCCATATAAGACTTTTTTTACATGCGGAATGGTTCGGGTACTATTTTGCAGATGACTAATTTTTCATCTCGGGAATTTGATGAGATTTGGCAAGTGGTATCAGGAATAACCGATCAAAAATGGGGTAAAGAGAAGGGAAAAAAGTAATTGAAATCGCCAAAGAATATATTTTTTATGGTCTTTACTACCCTAAAAAATGCTGGGAAATGGGATTTTCTGGGGAATATTTTTGAAATACCAGGGTCCTCCCTTGAAAGAATGGTAATGAAATATATTTCTTGTATTGTGTATGAACTATGAACTATATAATCATTACGTTGATGAAAACGATGGACGCTATCCCATGAAGGCAATATGGAAAGGGGAAAAAGTGTTCAGAAATTTTAAATACTGTCTTTATGCTGCCGATGTCATCTTCCAGCAGTCATATTGGCCATCGGGTAGTATCGCTGAGGGTAAAAAATATTACAGCGGAAAACATAAGTTGTATGGATTTAAGACAGAAATCTCCGTTCTTTCAAATGGCTTGGCAATTATCTCTTCCAATCACTACCCTGGGGCAAAATCGGACATCGATATTTTTTATTCAAATATTGCAAACCACAAAACGGGTTTGCGGAAAAGAAGTAACGAAGGCTCCAGTTTTTTCTTGGATGCTGATGATTTATTGGATAAATATCCCAATCAATGGGGTGTACTGGTGGACAAGGGGTACCAGGGAGCGGCAGAGCATGTTCGTGCTATTCACCCCAAGAAGAGGCCGAAGCAGGGATGTTTAACCTTGGGAGAAGAAGCTAGAAATAATAATATTTCTAGTGACCGGGTTATTGTAGAAAATTATTTTGGTCGTTTAACGCAGCTGTGGATGGTAATTGGGTCAAAATATCGTTGGAGCGAAAAGTTTTACGACGAATTATTTATGCTGTGCGCCGCTTTAACAAATGCGCTTATTTTACGTCACCCATTACGTGCTGGAGACGGAGAATTCTATGTGCGCTGGAGGAATAGAATCTACACGATGGGGGAAGAAATTTGCCGAAAAAGAAAACTCAGCCAAGAGAAATATCGAACTAAGAGAAAGCGACGTACTGAGGCTACATCTCGCGAAATTGAGTGGGATGATGAGACCATTAACCCGCACATTTAGTTGTTTATTACGTAATATGTTGACCTTTTAGCATTTAGAGTGCAATTAAGTATAGTATCGGTTTGTTGTGTTGTTTTTAGTATTTTACTGTATAATAGCTTATTGGTTTGATGCACCGCAGTTGCGCATTGCAAATGATTTTGTGTAGTTACACAGAAAAATGGTTTTTACCTAGTAGGAGCTTTGCGATAACATGCATCACAAAGCCGTACAACTCACCAGTTCTCAAGTAACGGCGTTTGTGGCAATATAAAGAAATTGTCGCAAGAATTTCCTGAGTCTCTCTCACGGAGCGTGCGGGAAAACCTTAAAAGTCGGGATGGACGGCGCGATTTTAATATATTTCCATTGAGAACTGCTGCTGGAGGTCACGGAAAATGCAGATACTATTTGTTCTTCGTAGTTTGTAGAAAAGCGCATTGAAGATGAATGCTCTAACCATTTGCAAGTATAACAATCGCCGTTTAGGATTTGGTAAACTGCATAAAAATGTACACAAGAAACAGCAGATATTATTTAATACTATTACCCTCCTCTTACTTCACTATATAAACTTGTTCTTTGTGGATCAACTAATTTTCACGGAAACAATATGTTCACTTCTTGAATACATATCGTCCGGTGCTTTGAGATCAACATAGAAAATAGCTGTCCTGTTTGGAAATTCCAGAATTTGCTTGCTTGGGACATGTGACTCAACGGCAAATGGTAGATTAATGCGACAGAACGATTTGACGTCTTCATCCACATATCGGCGAATACTTTTCAACATTTTCTGAAAACCAAGAATTTTTCGATAATTATCCTTCAAGGACCAAATGTTTTTGTTAACCACGCTTTGTGTAGCAGTGTTGAAGGACAACACTCCTTGGAGGCGATTTGAGGTACTTAGTTAATTTTCGCATTATGCGTTAGTAGATATATATGAGCTACACCGCTATTAGCGTGTCGCCTCGCTGAGGTAATTTCCACACATGTACACGTGGATTGCACGGCTCGAGGCGCCGCTTAGCGGGTGTGAATAGCACACGTGTAGCACGAATATGCCGGAGGCAGTGCACCCAGGCACTGCTGTATTTACTTAGATATTTTATAGATTATTTTGCCCGGCGCACCCACTGTCAGTGGTGCGCCGAGCTCAGTACTTAGAGGGTTGAGCACCGCTCCCCCAAGTAAACTGCCCCTTGCCAAGCAAGGGCTTCTGGCTCTAACTATGATGCCTTTGCGGATTGTCCACCTCCAAGTGGAGTGACGACTGCGTTGTTCACGTATAGTTACCCACCTTGTGGCGCTCAGAGTAGAACCACTATTTGTGTGTCTCGTTCCAACCTATTGTCGTATACTCGCCCCTGTATTTGGTTTCCATTATTCTCTCTCTCTTTTCCCCACTCTGGTGGTTTGCTTTCTCCCCTTTTTGGGTTTGCCTTTTTGCCCTGTTCTCAGTGGCCCGCTTCCGACACCTTGTTGTTGCCGTGCTACTCTCTTTCGAGGACTCATCTCGTGACCGTGTGAACACGTGGATCTCTACCAACTACTAATCAGCCTAACGCTCTGACGCTTGTCGTGGTGGTTTGACCTCGGATTTACACCCGGCTTAGCTGTGTCATTCCCGGAGTGCTCCGTTCGCTGTGCCGCCCTGTCGAGGGGAAGATTCCGAACGTCTTCATGAGCCTGCGCTTTTCCCGCCAAAGGCGTTGCTCCACAAGTGGTCTCCCGACCTAGAACGACCAGTTTTTTCGGAAGATTCACTCGGGAATTCACTCGTGGCGAGGTTAGTCCTTTTGCCCTTATCTTCATTTGGGAGTTCACTGGAAGTCCCAGCCAATTGGCTGTCGATTATCCCGTTGTACGGTTGTTCTGGTCATGACGCTGCCAGATCGCCCGAAGACACGCAGTCACACTGGAAGATCGGATCCGCCACTTCCGTAACGGATCCCCACCCGTTCATGGTCCCGTACCGAAGGGATGCCGGCTACTGAAGCTGTGCCGACGACCACTCGACTTCCGCCCACGTCGTTGATCAACCCTCATCGAGGTGATGGAACGGCTCCTGCCGTTGCTGGTCCAGTCCCAATCGTAGGAGGTACGGTCCCTTCCGTAGCTCCCATTCCGGAGGCACCTCTGAGGGCTACTGTCAATGACACCCCCCACTTAACTGTGGAAGAGCAGCTCCGCTCTACACGGGCTGCCCATGCTACCCTTGCTAAGGAGTTGTCACTACTTTGAAAGAAAGTGGATGACACTGCTTTGTAGGACTTTTCTGAGGATCTCCGCGTATTGCGTGGTGATGTCAACTCCCTCTTGGAAGCTTTCGGAGGACCCGTTAATTTCGTGGAGGACGTGGCTGAGAAGTTTACTCGCCTCCGCGCCCGTCTAGAAACGGTGGAATAAACCGTCCTGGTTGGAGCCAATCGCACGGCTGAGCCAGTTGCTGTTTCACACGGTGACAAGAAGGTCAGTGGATCCAAAGCACGCAAAGAGCGGAAGAACTACGACTCTGATTCATCAGCATCTTCTCTTTCTTCTCGCCGGTCAACCGGGTCTGACTCGTCCGACTCGTCGGTAGAAGCAGCCCGTCATGAGCGTTCGTCACGCTCAAAGCGGTCATCAGCCACCCAAGATGTGATACGCGCCCGCTCGAAGGGAAGGAAGCACTCCGGACTAAAGGAGTTGAAGCCTATCAATCTGCTGTACAAGAAGCTGTTGTCATACCGGTATGACCGTTTGGAGGACTCCTCATTGGATAGAACTCCCCGTGGGACGGGAAAGGTTAAAGACTGTATCAAACGGATGCAGCTGTCGCTCCGTAATCAACTGTTTACAGGCGATGATCCCATCTTGGTGTTTGATTTTCTATCACGCTTTGTAGCGGAAGCCAACATCCTGGGGATGAATGAAGGACAGGCGTTTGTCGCGCTGCCCTATTTTCTACGCGGACTTGAGGAAGATCAGAAAAACTCTGTAAGAGGTTCATCGCGCGCCTCTGAAGGAGGGGTTCCTTGCTGGCCTGAAGCAGTTCAGTATCTACTGAGGTCCTATGCCACTGGTACCGCCATCCAGTCGGCTATCCTCGCTCTGAGGGACACCAAACAACGCCCTGGCGAAACGGAAACCGACTACTCGGTGCGTCTGAATAAGACCTTCCACCGTTGTAGCAATGTTCATTCCGCTCAAGAGCGTTGTACCATGTTCGTTGATGGACTAGACCCGGCTATACGGACCCTAGTGGCCCGTCGCCGTGAAGAGAACCGTAAGACTACGTACTTGGAACTGGTGCAGTATGCACGCGCCGAAGGCGATGCGCTACGCGCACGAGTCTCGGGTACCCGGTTGAAGTCCGCTAAAGCGTTGATGTTGGAACCGGAAACCCGTCGGCGTCAATGCTGGCTGATGAACACTCCCAAAAAAAGTATGATCAGGTGCACTTTGCCCGTAGCGACGTGCTTTCAATCCCGACAACGGAGCTTTCCTCAACCACGGATGCCTCGTTTCAAACGGCTCCGGACAATACACTGCTATACGCAGATTCGAACCGAGTTCGACAGCCTCGACTGTCATATGAGAACGGTGGAACCCGGGCTTCACGGCCTGGCTGGCAAGCTTCCCGCCCAGCGGTGCGATTCTCGAATACTCGGAACGTCAACGCCATTGTTTGATTGATCTGTCACCTCTGCTATACGCGAGGGCATACTTCTCCGCAGTGCGTTTTAACCATGCGTGAGTGGGCACAAGTCATTGCCAACTACGAATCCCTCTCACCTGATGAGAAGGCTTCCGTTCCGATGGCATCGTACATCCGCGCGAAGATGGATATTCCACGCACAATTGCGGCTCCGGTTGCCCAGAACATGGTGACCTCTCACCCCCGTACCCCTCTCGAGAGAAATTCAACCGCTACTGCGGACGCTTCTGCCACTGGTGTCCAGGCATCAATGGTTCAGAACACTGAGCACACGCCTCAGGCGGAATCTGCTCAGAAAACCTAATTGTGGGAGTCTCCTCTCTTGGAGAGGCGCCCTCAGAGTTGAGGCTGAAGGCGCCCGAGGCGTCCCCGCCTCGCTCCCAGGTCCGAATCCTCTCGAGGAAACAGGCCGTCGAAGACGTGAACTCAGAACACCTTGGTGTTCTTCGTCGACCGTGGATACGGGTAAGAAATAACCGGTTCCCGGATAGAGTTATGGTGATGGCCAAACTCAATTACAAGGTCTATGCCGACCTTGGCCTTTCACCCCAGTTTACGGTGCGTTATCTCACTGTATTAGATACAGGCGCAGGTCTGAACTTCATTGCTGAGACAGCATTGCCACCCGCCTTGCGGTCACACACTCGCCGTGGCGACATTCCTGAAGTCGCTGACGCGAATAACAACCCGTTTTCAACGGTAGGATACATCGAGTTGGTAATCCACTTGGGCTCATGCGTGGTGAAGCTCGACTTTGTCGTTTGTCGGTCCCTGGCCGCCCCAGTCATTTTGGGTTGTGACTTTTGCGACCGCTTTGTCGATGCCATTAGGCTCCGCCAGAGGCGTGTTGAAATGGAAGATGGTTCGTCCGTGCCGATTGTTCGTCGTCCTGTGAGGCATGCCTCCAAGAAGCATGTACCTCTACCTGCGGCACAGGAAGCACCACCGAGTTCTCGGGAATCTACTAAGCTTCGTGTTGCCTCCGAGACACGCGTGCCTCCAGAGTCTCAAGTCTGGGTACAGGTGAACTCCCGTCAACACGGCTTACGAATCGTCCAGCCATTGCCGTCATTGTATGATAAATACTTTCTCGCCATTGCTAATGGAGTGGTCCAGGTGGAACCGGATCATCCGTTTTACGTGTTGATAGCCAATCTAGGCAAAACAACCCAGTATCTGGTGAAAAACCAATTGATTGGCTCGGTCATGCCGCATCCAACTGCGTTGGTACCGACGAAGATGACTGCTGCCGATGTGCTCGGAATCGTTCACTATAAGGAGGGGGAGGAGTCTGAATCTCACTCGCCTCCGTCGCCGAGTCTCTCGGGTCAGCAACCTGTTAACACAGAGAAGACACGCGTTCCGACGAGTTACGACCAACTGGACCCAGTGAAGGAATTGGAAGAACTCGACCTCGGACATGTTCCGGAGACACACCGCAAACGACTGCGCGATATGCTTCGTGAATTCACCACAATGTGGGATGGTTCTCTCGGAGAGATAAATACCACGGAACACCGGATTGATCTCCTTCCGAACTCTCGGCCTGTAGCCCAAGATCCGTACAGGGCAGGGCCCAAGGCCAGAGAAGAAGAGCAATTTCAGGTGAACAAGATGCTCCGTGCAGGAGTTATAGAACCAGCACATTCGCCGTGGGCATCACCAGTGGTACTGGCTCCGAAACCGGATGGTTCCTGGCGCTTTTGTATCGACTATCGTCGTCTAAACGCTCTTACCGTCAAGGACGTGTACCCTATTCCACGTATAAAAGAAAATACATCGATTCTCTCGGAAATGCTACCGTACTCACGGCATTGGATGCTAACTGGGGATACTGGCAGGTTCCAGTGAGACAGGAGGATCAGGACAAGACAGCGTTTGTCTGCCATTCCGGCCTCTACCGTTTTAAACGGATGCCCTTTTGGTTTAACTAATGCTCCCGCTACTTTTCAGCGTGCTATTGATATCCTACTGGCCCGCTTCAAGTGGCGTACTTGTCTCGTCTACCTTGACGACGTCATTGTATTCTCAGATAATTTGGATGATCACCTCACACATGTGAAAGACATAATGGCCACGTTACGGGACGCCGGAGTGACATTCAAGCTGAGAAAATGCGAATTCTTCAGGGATACAGTCAAGTATCTGGGTCACATAATCCGTCCAGGACGTGTCATGATCGAGGACGCTCGTGTGAAGTCGCTGAAACAGGGCACGGAACCGACTACCCAGACTGAACTAAGATCCTTTCTAGGATTAGTCAACGTCTATAGACGGTTAATTTCCAACTTCGCGGACATTGCGGCACCTCTCTACGCGCTTCTGCGGAAGGGTCAACCGCCTAAGTTGGACCCATTCACGTCCACTCAGACGGAAGCCTTTAACTCTCTCAAAGAGGCTCTAACCACGGCACCAGTGTTGTCACTACCGAAACCGGGACTTTCATATACCGTGGACACAGATTTTAGTGACTACCAGGTAGGCTGCGCCTTATGTCAAACCACCCTAGAGGGGGAACGCAAGCCAATTGGGTACTGGTCCCGTTCGTTGAACGTGAATTACTCCGTCTCGGAGAAGGAATGTCTTGCAGTAGTATGGGCGTTATGCACACTACGCCTCTACCTCATGGGTGCTCATTTCACCGTTTACACGGATCACTCATCAGTGAGATGGCTACTCTCCATATCGGAGCCTTCAGGCGGCTTAATGCGTTGGAGACTGCGTCTTGCAGAGTTTGACTTCGACGTCGCCTACAAGAAGGGCGCCAACAATACACAAGCCGACGCCCTTTCTCGCTTACCCACCGCAAGGAAAGCGTTAGCCGTCGATGACGAGGAAATACCCTGCTCCGCAGTTGACGACTACACCGCAGGTGAACTAGATGATATCGAAGAGGAATGGCCAGACGAACTGGATTTTGACCAGGAACTGGATGACCTACTCGCTGTCAGCGAAAGTGCGAACCTCCTACCAGGGAACTTCGTACCCGTTACAACGGAGGAGATGGTTAGGGAACAATTCAGCGATCCCTACTGCACGAAGATTCGGGCGCAACTCAATGGAGGAGCTGATCTCCCCTTTCGGGTGATGATATTAGATATCTCGTTCGCACGGTAACTGGAAACCCACAAATAGTGGTGCCACACGCCCTACAATCTCGGGTGTTACACTTATCCCACTATGCCAAACTTAGTGGCCTCGTCGGAGGACGGAAACTGTACCTTACATTGCGAAAGAAATTCTACTGGCCAGCAATGGCTGTGGATTGCTACGCAACTGTGCGGTTCTGCCCCGAGTGTGCTCGGAATCGCGTCAAGCTTCGCCGCCATGCGACAAAGGTGAAGCCCTTCCCCGCAAGGGCGCCCCTGGAATTCGTAGCTATCGATATTTTGGGACCCCTCCTCGTTACTAAGCGGCGTAACAAATTTCTACTCGTGATCACGGATCGTTTCTCGAAGCTCGTTCGTACCGTACCCTTACGGAGAATCACGTCACTGACGGTTGCGCAAGCATTCGTCACCCATTGGGCATTCGTCTACGGTCCACCGGTGAATCTATTCTCCGACAACGGGAAACAGTTTGCCTCCCGGTTTTTCGGGGATGTATGCAGGACTCTGGATGTCAAGAATCTCTTCACGACAACCTACCACCCCCAGTGTAATGGGCAGGCTGAACGGTTTAACCGGACGCTGTTAGCAGCACTCCGTTCATAACGTAGACCGATCACCCCACCACGTGGGACCTGTTCACCGATGCGCTGACATTCGCATACAACACTCAGGTACACCGTACTACGGGATTGACTCCATTTGAATTGGTTCTGTCTCGCACCCCGCCGCCCGTGGCGCTCGAAGCACAGCCAACGCTGGATCAATTTCCTTCGACGAAGGGATACAGGGAAACCTGGAAGACATGGCTTACCAAGCTGGTCCCAGCAGCACAACGGTCAATGGCCCGGTCACAAGCCGCATATAAGCGTGATTTCGATCAGCGAGCCCCTCGAAGACCACCCGCCCTTAAAGAAGGGGACTATGTGTTCATCCGTAAGAAGTATTGGAACCCAGGCAAGGAGAAACGCCACAAGCTCTCACCCGTCGCCGACGGTCCCTTCAAGACAATTGCAGTGGAATCCGACACTGTCGTAGTGGAGATGGGTCAGCAACACGAACGCATTTCCCGTGATCACGTGGTTTTTGCACCCCCGCCTGCGGGAAACGACCCATCAAATAGACATTCTACCGCAGAAGCGGAATCGAACACTACGGACACACCGGACCCACCCCCGATCGACCGCCCTAGGGAGGTACCACACCCACGTAATGGACTCTCGGATTTGCCGATGTTATAGGACTCTACGCGCCCTGGTGCTTCGCTGTCTGAAACCCCGCCTCCTGGCGTAATTATTCGCTGCCTTGGCGTGTTGAAACCCACTCCCCATGTCGCTCCATCTAAGGAGGGGGAGGGACTCGTTGATCGTCATGCTTCCGCGCTGTCGCGTGAGGAACACCGTGTAGCACGGAAGAGAGACACCGCTAATGCGCAATCAAAGCCCTCTCGAGGGCCCGGCGTCTCGTCAAGGTCGCCGCGCATCAACGCAGAAGCGGAATCGTCACCAGACACTACCGCCGTGCGGGACAGGACCGAGGAGGCTCAGTCGTTACCGTCGAAGCCGTTGCCTACGCCGCATAGCGCGCCTGGAGTGACTACGTCGCATAACGGAGTGGAAATACCGCCTAAGGCGCCGTTGAGCTCGCACGTCCAAGACGGAGAAGATTCGTCGGAGACTAAGTCGCCCAACACGCCTGAAACGGGCCACACCGCGGACACGTCGCTAAATGCCCAGCAGGGAAGTGCCAACCGTAGCACACGGACTACACCTGTAAGGGAGATCAGCTCAGCGAGCGAACCACGTCGACAAACCGAGCTGACACCTCCCGTGCATACGGAGGCGGAACACGCCACGGCGCAGACCAATGAAGGCCACCCGTTGACAACGTCACGTACCACCACGGCGAGGCCGGTCCAATCAGGGTTACCGTTGACGCGAGCACGTTCGACGCCACACACAACTCCGTCGAAACGGTTGCTACCACGCCAACTTGCGGTACGCCCACCTGGGACTCCCGCGGGAGAAGGAACTCTACGGGAACAAGGAAACGGGAACACCGACACCGCGAGACGCGTGACCACCGACCCAAGTAGGGGATCACACCGCGAAGATACAGTTCCACCAACCTTGTTGGACACACCTCGGTCTAACCGGAGCACTGACGCAGTGCCACACACGAGGAAGCCGCCGGAGAGCTCTCCGAAGCAGGATCTCGTAGTCACACGGCAAGGCCGGGAAGTCTTCCGACAGGAGTTCGTAGTCGACCACATAGTGGAACACTCATACCACCCGTTGGGGTACATACAGTATCTCGTACGTTGGTACGGCTACGGACCCGAGGCTGACTCGGATGAGCCAATCGAGCATCTCCCACGATCGAAAGTGGTGCAGTACCATCGGCGAAATCTCACGGGTCTCCCGGCGACAATTGTCAACGCCCAAGTGGGATAACACGCCCCGAAGGGGAACAAGCTAGCTCACCGAGAAGGAAGTTCAGAAGTGGATGAAGATGAAGTGGAGATTTGTTTTTGTGATCGGAGTCCGACTTGTGTCGTATTCGGTCGCCCAAGTTTTGTTTTCGGATTAATTATCCTGAGGGGTTCCCTCCCAGCTCGCTGGTTCACTGTTCTCATCATTACCACGTGTGCATGGGTTTTTCCTTCAGAATGGTGCGCTGTTTCCGTGCGCATCACGTTGATTTACCGTTGAGAATACCGTTTGTCTTGTACACGCCCCAGGCGGAAATGTTCAGTTGCCGATGTTTAACCATTTTCGACACCGCCTACCGCGAAGTACTCTACTGTTTACACGCTCTTGCGGTCTTCAAAGTATCCGCATAACGCGTTTGTACCGATGCCCAGTCGTTTGTGGTAATGGTTCTCGATTCCCGATCTCATGTATCTTGCTGCTACAGTATTTTCTGGAGGCCTCCTGCGCAATACCCGTAACTCGGTGGTTTTCCATCCGTTTCCTTTACGGGACAGCACCAGTCTATTTTGGACATCGATAAACTCTTTGGTGAAGACAGAACTGAATTATCTTGAAGAAATTCGGAGATATGGCGTCATTTCAGTTCGGGATTCTATTTTTAGACTGCATTTCGGTGAACTGAAATGGACCGCGATTTCCCATTCAATGGTGTTCAATCCCAACAATCTTGGTGTTAAATGAAAGCTCTGGGTTTCAGGAGTTCTACACTGTATCAGGTTTCTTCACAGCTGTACTGGTTCGAACGTTATCCGAATTTGAAGAAGCAGTACTGCAACACACCCCGATTTTGTGCTGCAGAGTGGAGGGAACCGCTTCAAGCGTGACGAAATCGATATCAAAACGAGCTGCTAACCTTCTCAGGGCTATGTACTGCGGATCTGCGTGACTGCAATGGTTCTTCTACTTGGCTGTGGGCCGCCACACCTCATACCGAGGGATACTCAAAGAAATTTGAGAACCACCTTCGTGGAGCGACTCAGACTCGAATCAGCTATCCCAAACCGTGGTTCATGGACCTGAAAAGAGGGAGCGGGGCGCGAAAGCGAGATGCACACTGTGGTGAAACAGGAATGATCGTCGCTGGAGCGAGGTTTGCACTGTCGAATGGTAGTGACTTGATCTTCGCGAGGCGAGATGGCGAAGACTTGGGGGATGCGCTTTTCTGCTTACGGTTGGGAGTTCGACCCGCCATCGCGACGGCGTGGCTCACTCTTAAGGAAGGGGATATGAAGGACAACACTCCTTGGAGGCGATTTGAGGTACTTAGTTAATTTCCGCATCATGCGTTAGTAGATATATATGAGCTACACCGCTATTAGCGTGTCGCCTCGCTGAGGTAATTTCCACACATGTGCACGTGGATTGCACGGCTCGAGGCGCCGCTTAGCGGGTGTGAATAGCACACGTGTAGCACGAATATGCCAGAGGCAGTGCACCCAGCATTGCTGTATTTACTTAGATATTTTATAGATTATTTTGCCCGGCGCACCCACTGTCAGTGGTGCGCCGAGCTCAGTACTTAGAGGGTTGAGCACCGCTCCCCCAAGTAAACTGCCCCTTGCCAAGCAAGGGCTTCTGGCTCTAACTATGATGCCTTTGCGGATTGTCCACCTCCAAGTGGAGTGACGACTGCGTTGTTCACGTATAGTTACCCACCCTTGTGGCGCTCAGAGTAGAACCACTATTTGTGTGTCTCGTTCCAACCTATTGTCGTATACTCGCCCCTGTATTTGGTTTCCATTATTCTCTCTCTCTTTTCCCCACTCTGGTGGTTTGCTTTCTCCCCTTTTTGGGTTTGCCTTTTTGCCCTGTTCTCAGTGGCCCGCTTCCGACACCTTGTTGTTGCCGTGCTACTCTCTTTCGAGGACTCATCTCGTGACCGTGTGAACACGTGGATCTCTACCGACTACTAATCAGCCTAACGCTCTGACGCTTGTCGTCGTGCTTTGACCTCGGATTTACACCCGGCTTAGCTGTGTCATTCCCGGAGTGCTCCGTTCGCTGTGCTGCCCTGTCGAGGGGAAGATTCCGAACGTCTTCGTGAGTCTGCGCTTTTCCCGCCAAAGGCGTTGCTCCACAACTTTTACATCCGTCATAGCTTCAGGCCATCGAACAACCAACTCTAAATTAATACCATTGGTAACAACTTCCGTTCGAATATTGTCAGCCTTCACTCCAGACGGAAGCAATATCGCCAATGAAACTTACTTCCTCATCTTATCCTCATTTCCCCAACGGGATTGAACAACCAACGGGTAAAGCTCTCCAGGTATACTTTCTGGCTGCGCAATATCGTCTGATTCTTCTTCTTTGGCTTTATCTTCTTCACCAGCCTTAACGTCGCCTCGATTCCATTTTTCTAGTGCTTTGGTGCATTTGGCACGCAGCGTAAATGCCGGATTTTCTTCTATATGAGTCAGCACAATATATAAAGAGAAAATAGTAATACATAACATAATAGGTTTCTCCATCTTAAGACTTTTTATCTTGTTAAATTTTGCACGGAAATTGAGCAGCTTATACGGTGTAAATATGGGATTTATTTTATACACATCAGCTGCAGATTTATATCCATTTAGTTCTCGCTTCTCAAACATCTCCTGGAAGCTACGCACCGACGGTGAATCGTCACTTAAGCGCGGAAGGTTCGAACGAGGAGGCATGTTGGTGTACTTTGTATGGTTGAAAGCACGAGAAGATGAAAAATGCGACAAATGGGGTAGAGAATGGAAGGCGTAGACTCTCTATAGCACTGTTTTATATTCAAAAGCTACCGAAATGAAACATATTCCCTCCATCCTAACTTTGGGCTCTGCACTTTTCTAGGCACCACAAAGATAAAAACACGCATATGTTAATTGTCATGACGGCTTCTGCGCTGGGAAAATGTGAGTGCTGACAATATTGAACGTGTAAAAATTGGGACCAATGGCTGTTTTCATTTTTGGAGGTCAAGTCGGTTTGCTTACAAATGATGATCTCTAGGAGATATCCTAATTAATGTTGGAAAAGTCCGCCCCAAAGCTACAAACAGATGTTGGGTCACCAATTTATTAACCATGTGAAGAATGTCGTTTTTCCCTGTTCTCTGTTGTCGACCAAAGTTTTTCCGGCTTTTCTTGGTCAGGTGGCGCTTTTGAAGCAATGAAATATAGTATCACCTACTCACTAGTCAGATACGGTTTGACATTTGAAAGAATATTCTTAAAACAAATCCGCGCTTTTCTAGAACTAGAGTAAAAAATTGCAATTTTGCACGAATGAGCTTCGTTTTAGTGTTTTTCCGTTTCCTTCAATACGAAACCGCTAGTTTCTTAGATCCATTTATTTCCTGAAAGATTCACCTACCATCACAGTATGAATCCTACGAAGTACTGGTACATAAAGAAGTGCGCAAACACTAAAGAAGGAGTGCAGAAGACTGTTTACTGTTCAGTTTTACGAAACCTATCTTGTGCGTAGAGACGATGTTACCCTACTTCCGTGCAATATTTCTTCATGAATAATACTAAATTAGACACATCCCTTGACAGTCACAGTCTGACGTGATATGAGATATTTTGCAAAAGCAACAACTCGGATGTTAAAATGCATTTGTGCCGTAAATTACTGTAGTGCAACGCCTTTGGCGGGAAGAGCGAAACAGCCACGAAGATGTTCGGGATCTTCCTCTCGGGGAGGTAGCACAGCGAACGGAGCACTCCGGGAATGACACGACTACCCGGGTGTGAACCGAAGTCAAACCGTCACAACGAGCGTCGGAGTGTACAGTGCGGACCGGGTACCTTGTAAAGACACATGCGAAGAGCGGTCTCAAGACTCAGCCTCGTAAGAGTGGAACGGCGACCACACTATACCGGACGGCGAGCCACGTGAGAGTGGGCAGTAGAAAAACCCTAAAAAGGGGCAAAGGGGTCCACAAGAGTGGGGATAGGTGCGCAACACACAAAAGAAACCCAATACTGGGGCGAGTATACGAAAGTAGTCGGAACGACACACACACGCGGTGGTAATACTCTGAGCGCCACAAGGGTGGGTAACTATACGTGAACAACGCGGTTGTCACTTTACTTGGACGTGAACAGTCCGTGAAGGCGTGATAGTTAGAGCCAAGAAGCCCTTGCTTGACAAGAGTGATTTACTGAGGGAGAATCGCTCAACCTACTAAGTAGTGGGCTCGGCGCGGCCCCTGACAGTGGGCGCGCCGGCCAAATAAAGTATCAAATATATCTAGTAAATACAGCAATGCTGGTGGCATCGCCTCCTGAATATCCGTGCAACAAGTGTTCCCATCACGCCCGCTGGGCGGTAACTCAGGCCGTGCATCCCACGTGTACAACCTCAAAAACCGTCTGAGCGCAACACCTCGCCAGCGGCGGTACAGCTCATATATCGATTCTACGCATCCATGCGGATAATTCACTAAGTCCTCAAAACCTCCTCTTACGAGGGTTGTCCTTCAATTACTCATCACTATTCAATTTTGATGACGATTTTACAAGATGTAAGAATTCAACAGACATATTGGTAGATTCGCTAGGCATGTGAGGGAGAGAAAGAGCGTTTGAGTTTAGCATAAATAAAGATTCCAAAAAGAAACGCATAGCGATATTCAGGATTCGATGAGCTATGGCTAAACCACATCGTGCAACTAGTGCTACTTTTCGAGCGACGATTATCCTCATTCTGAAGCAAGCTCGAACCCATAACAAAAGCCATTCTACTGCGAAAAACAAATTCAAATCTTTATTTGGTATCGATTATGGACTCTGTGCCAAATTGTGGAATTTAATGCTATCTACAGCCCCATCAAGAATTCGTTCGAAGCATCTACCCTGGGGATGGCTTTTTCTTCGCCACTATTGCTCGGAGCATCTTAACAGTACCATTTGCGGCTGTGACGAGAATACATTTAGAAATTGGTGTTCGCAAGTTGTAAAGCTGCTCTCAAGACTCAAAGTGATATGTTCTTGAACGGTTCTTGATTATTTGTTTTTTTATTATTTTTTCTACGTTCAGATTTTCTGGTCACACCGTCCGAACGATTTCCACCGAGGAAAATAACCTCGAAAGCATCCTTAAAGAATTCCAAAACAATCCTTGAGCATTTCCACCTTAAACTATCCCCAAAGTACAGTGTGAGGTGGTCTCTGCGCACACGTTTTGTACCAATAAATCGCTTACCAACTAGAACACCCCAGTGCTCTTCATCCACATTCAACGGCACCAATACAGTATGTATATCACTACTATCACCAGAAACGTTCCTGAGAAATGACTTTCGAAGTCTCTCAAGAAAACCGTGGCGCTCGGAAGGAGCATCTCTAACTCTGTTTGCATACATACAGAGATTAGTTCTTGTTTCACAAGGACATATGGACACTCCCGAGAGTGCAATCATGTCCCTCAAAGCCGCTGTTATTAGGTCCGTGCAGAGCTGCGATCCTGGTTGCGAGCTATGCACAAAAGAAACGGGGGATGGCCTACAAAGTTCATTACGGACAACTTGATAGGTGTGATTGTGAATAATAGAAAGGCGTTCCTTTGTATCGGTGAGGATATATTGGCCTTTTTCTGCAAGGTTACGATAGAACCTACCACAAAAATTAGATGCTACTTTATCAGAGTCCTTTATCAGAAAGGAAGCAAGATCCTCTTCATTGTTTTCTTTTAAAGAGATATTGAACATTAGGGCGTGGTGTTAGAGAAGAAACATAGCAATAACGAATAAAATTGGAGTTTCTAACATACCAGAAGTGCTCATGTTGCTACTTGTTCTTATTAATGGGTAAACACAATTTCGATAGTGTCATACACACAATGTGGGAAGTACAGAGACGTGAAGGATTCAATCTCGAAGAGGCCTCTGCAAGAAGTGAAGATTACAGAAACCGATGGAGTGAATCCTCTGGAGGAGGTAGCGGCGGCGACGTCGTTGCGAGATCCGATCTGTACATTGTTTACAATTACGTGCCATTTTGTTGACTTGTGTATCAATGATTGGTGGGAAGGGCCATAGAGGTTGCGCCTGGACTACGTATTGGACGATAGGGGCGATACGAAGGTGTGATTGGGAGAAAGAGGATCAGGTCAAACGGTTCTATTTTGATGGGTACTGGGGGTTGCGCCTAGCTCTCTCATCGGTGAGCTCTTCTACGTCAGCAACGTCGTGTGTTTTCGGCCGGGGCCCACACGAAGGCGGGTACCGATTGAGCTTTCGCCGCTCACTGTGTGGTGACTCCGAGCCACACCACTGGAGGTGTTATCGTGACCCTCTGTGACCGCCAGCTGCAACTGACAGCAGCTACACCATCCCTCATATTTGTCTCCCATATAGAGAGGCCGAGGTGACATGCCACAGCGTAGGCCGTAGCCCGGCGTCGTGTGAAAGCGAGATCTACAACGATATTACAATGTTACTTATCCTATTCCAATGGACCATTTCTTTTCCGAAAGTTTAATGTTGTCTGAAAGAAGTGAGAGCTTGGCAAAATGAGCAGAATGCACAGTGTGGAATATGATGTCTATCATATCTGCAAATGTTTGTGAATGAGATTTGCCACAGTATATATGAACAGGCATCCCTACCATGCGTTGAAAAGAAGCTTGTTTGCTAGGTATGCGAAGGTATGGCCATATATTTGAAATGTAGAAAGGAAGGTTGGATTTTTGCTTACAACTTTTAACGTTTACATTTTCTTATCTTGTAGTATTGAAGAAGTAAAATACAATCTCCCAAATACATTGGCATGCCATGTGCCAAACGGTTATGTGAGTTGGAAATTGGACGTACTCGGTGCAAGCAAAATCCCTGTTAGTTTCCGAAAAGCAGTGTCTAACGTTCTCATGTTAGCTGAACCAAGTCGCCAACGAGCTCGACTCCAACCGCCTCAAGGCAACTTGAAAGGATCGAACTCAGGTTATTGAAGGCAGGCAATGCAAAAAAACTCGTTTCCTTTATCCATAGAACACTGTTGCTAAAGTGGCGATCTGAAAGTAGCGATCCGCCACAGACCGGTCACAGAAATGCAATGCTGTGCATGTAGATTCCTCGAAGGCTTGGCAGAAGTACCAGTACTATGATATGTATGAGTAATGTTGACATTCGAGTGAGGATATTGGGGCACGAGAAAGAAAAAATTAGGGCCCAAGCCGCAGGCGAGGGTCCAATTTTTCTTTCGAGTGACCCGATATCCTCAAGAGAATGCCATCATAACTCGGTTATCGCACAGCTGGCACACGCGTCCAACGTTTGGGTCCCTGGTTTGAGCACAAGGCGAGGCAGGTGGTGTTTCGGGTGACATCACTCTACGTGACGTGACTAGCTTGTAAAACCTAGAGGACCACAGTAAAGATTAAATTTGCATTAATTTCGCTGGGTTAGGAAATATTTCACTGTCTATTGTGGGACCAAATTGATATTTCACTGTCTATTGTGGGACCAAATTAATATTTCACTGTTTGTGAAGGACCAAATTGATATTCGCACTGCTCCTGTGGGATAAGCGGTATCTACCGTTGGATTCAAGTTTGGGTCCTGAATAACGTGGCGCGCGTGTTATCCGTGAGATCGTTCACACGTGTTGCGTTGTCTCTGTACCAACACCGAAGCAGTTTTTTTGACGTTTTTGTAAATAGCAAACAAGTCAAAACAAACAGAAACCAATTCGTTTAAAATAATCAAAAACTGAATCTGCACCAGCAAATGTATGAAAAACACAAATAGAAAAAGATGCTTCAATAGCTGTTGACATCAACAGGAATAAATACTGTATATTGAATGTACCAAAAGGGGACCCAAATCCAGGGCCAAAAAATCAGAGAAACAATACTCGAGGGTGTACCAAGTGGTAGGTTGGGGCTGCCAAAAGGCAGCTTTCTGCTGCCTTTAAATAAGTTTTTGCTTTGAGCAAATCGCTTGATTAGCTGTAAACTAGCTCAGCCCAGGTCTCAGTAGGAGCTTTGCTATTAATATGACAAGTGAACTTAATTACATTGGCTAGTTTCAGTAACTGACGGCTTGCTTTGTTTTTCCAAATCATTTAAGCCGACGTAGCGTACCTAACATGCAACTTAAAGTTTGAAATTTAGGTTTTAGAAGTTGAAGAATAGGTGTCTTTTTTGTTTCCAGAGGCAGCATTGCTGCACTTCTTGCTTACCAACTTACAGTGCGCTAAATAATCTCTCTAAATGTTTAATTCTATCACTATTTCTGTACATATGGTTTTCCTGCTATTCCCAGATTGAAGGGCGGGTTTTGAAATTGACGCCGCCATCAATGCGTTGTGCCATGGGTGGTGTGGCTGTCATTGTTGGCGTGCCGCGGTTGGCGTAATCGGCCGCATTCCCCAGCGGTAGCTTGCTCCCGCTTGGAACAACGCTACCAACGGCCACCTACCATCAAACGGCGAACACTTACAGGCGCTGCCGCGCTCTCCCCGAACACAGAGCAAAGCCCACCCATTTCTTAGCGTGTTGAGCAGTGCGCCCGCTCCTTCCCCACCCGTGGCGGGCGCCGAGATTCACCATAAACGTGACGCTGATTGCGCTTGCGCTATTCAGCGCGCTGTCGCTTCTTGCGCTGCCGTTTCCGCAGGCCGCGAGCTCGGTGCTGGCGCTGGTGCTGTTTGGCGCTATCGAGCGCGCCGCCACTGCGCATGTGTGCGAGAACGCGCATGTGTTGCAACGCCTGCGTCGTCGCAAGTACGTGTGCATGAGCGTGGACGTGTTTCTTCAGCTGGTGTCGCTCGCGATCGTGACGTGCGGGCTGTCGACGTCGCTTTACGCCGTGCTGTTCCGTGACAAGGTGCACGTCGTTGACGACGGCGAGCACGTGTGTAGCAGCCGCTACGCGTCTTTTCCCCATCACGTACACTTAACGTGAACCTGGTTAGGTAGTTAGAGTAGTTACCACCCACGCACCACGCAGGCATGCACCCCGGAACGACATTCGTGGGATGCATACTGCGTAGGTGGACTTCCCGATCGGGCGTACCCCAATCGGGAAACCTCCACTTCACACTTAAGGCACCAACGTCCGCCTTGCTCCAATAAACCGGGGCATCGGACTCGACACTTTCACCACCACAACTTTGTGCCAACAGCCGTTAAGCGCACAGTGATCACTGCCGATACAAGCGGTTGTATCGCAACATTGTTCGATCATCAACATGGCGTCCGCAGCCACGCCGACATCATCCGGAGATGAGGACTATATTCTCCAGCAGCCGACATCGGTTTCGTTTTCTGTCAACCACCCGAGGTTAACACAGACAAATCCAAAAGCAATCCGAGTCTTTTTGAGCCAGTACGACCAATACGTCAAGGAAGTAACTGCACTAGCGCTACAACTTGCTGTCGTTGACTCTACCACCACAGAGCCGGTTGGCCCGGTTAATTTGAGCTATTGCGTCGATGCAGAATGGCTCGAGTCATGCGTCGAGTTGGAATACATTCCAGGGGTCAAAAAGATGGACGATCTAACGGACTCTAAACTCAAAGCCTACTTAAAGTCAGAAGCGGAGGAAGACAAAGACACTATGACAGTGGGGGATATTGACACTGTCGTCAAGCAAGAGTTATCAATGGATATGACAGGAAATTCTTCCCGATCCAGAATGAAAGGCCTTTTCACCTCTTACGTTTCAATACTTCGTCGCAATGGCCTTTCATGGGTTATGGAGGATCATCCAAAACTTGCTGTACGACACGTCGTCTCCGCCGTAAAGCCCAAATCACTGCAGCAGCGGCTCGAGAACGATCTTGAGCTAGTGTATGCACCTCTTCGAAAGGATTTCAAGGGATTCATGAACCATGCAACGTCCGTTGCAGAGGCGTTCCAAATCGTAGACAATGGCCCACCCTCCCGCCAGCGAAACTCAAAACCCCGCAGGCCAAACCTTGGTA
Organism: Gracilaria gracilis; assembly: GCA_030374805.1. NCBI lineage: Eukaryota > Rhodophyta > Florideophyceae > Gracilariales > Gracilariaceae > Gracilaria > Gracilaria gracilis. The sequence continues at coordinate 934,727 of JARGSG010000200.1, forward strand.
GTACGGACAGCCCTTCAAACCGCACTGCACATAACCACGCCAATGCCTCCGGTCCAAAGGGCAAACGACCACCTCCGTACTGCCCGCACAAGCCCTGCAAGGCCAAGGGCGAACTTCACTGGATAGATGATTGCACTCAGTCCAGCAATGCTGAGAAAGAAGCCCTCAAAGCTGAAATCTCCGCAAAGAAGGCTGCTGATGGTCCGTCTAGAGATACCAGGTCTCAAAAAGCCAAGGCCAATCGAAACCCATCTGGAGTAGACGTCCGTCTAAAGCCATTCGAGGAAAGAAACGCATCGAATTGTTCCATAACAGTTTCAGACGGCATTTCTTCTATTGATTCCAGTGGACGATGCGACGATGGAAGTGACGACAGCATTGTGTCACCAAAGCTTGCCGAGGGAGCCGCAATCAAGGGCATCGGAAAGTTTGCAGCTATTCAGAAGGTATCTCTCGCTGTGGCTTTCAAGAGAGGCACCGATGACACAGCGGAAACCTTCACCTTTTCAAGGATTTGGACTGTTCCACGAACAATCCTACATTTGGCTTCAGGAAATTTGGCGCTGAGAAACATTTCATTTCTGGTGGCTGATGATGATTTAGCATGTGAAAACATTCTCATTGGCAGACCCGTCCTACAGCATCTCCGCGTCGACACCCACACTCTATTAGACAAGAACAGATTCGCACTGAATGGCGCCGACTGTTCGGAGGTGGGTAATCCAACATCCAATTCCCCCCAAGGCTACGTGAGTCGGCTCATGGTTGCACGAATCCATCGCATCCCTCCAGAACCGTAAACCTTGCATCCAGCACCAGAGCGTCCGCGAGTCGTTTACGACACCGCCCGCCATGAGTCAGATCCTTTTCCGGACCCATCTCTGCTTGACCCTGTCGACTCAGTGCAGCACAAAGAGATACGCCATGCAGTAGAAGATTTGGTTCAGAAGGCCATCGACAATGGAATGCCAGCTGCTGAATCTCAAGAACTGAAAACTATGGTACAAGAGAACCTCAACATATTCCGCACATCGCTATCTTCTGGTCCAGCGGCTGAAGTCCCTCCACTGAAAATCGTCGTGACTCCTGGAGCACGTCCCATTCGCGTCCGCCTCCGCAAGTATTCTCAGGAACAACGTATGTTCTTAGATGACTTCGTCTCGAAGCTGATACAAGCTGGCATGGCCTATCCAAACCCGGCATCGCCATGGGCCTCCGCGCCACTCATTGTCCCTAATCCTGGCCCAGCCCGTTTCCGCTTCACTGTAGATCTCCGCCCAATCAACCGGTTCACAGTCCGGCATCAGTACCCGATGCCGAATATCGAGCAGGAGCTTCTCAAGTTAGGGAAATTTCGTTTCTTCGCATCGTTTGATCTGTCACATGGCTACTGGCAATTTCCGCTCGATAAAGAATCTCAGGAGTTACAATCCTTTATTACCCCTGACGGCGTGTTCTCTCCGACGAGGGTACTCCATGGCACCACCAACGCCACCACACACCTCTAATCAATCTTGGCTGAAGTATTCCCGAAGGAACTTTTGAAGCAGCTACTGTACTGGCTTGACGACATCCTCATGCACAATGCTACTATTCCCGGTCTTCTGGAAGGAATTCGGTTTCTTTTCCGTACATGTGCTCAACATTACATCAGACTACATCCCAAGAAGTGCATTCTTTTTGCAGAGTCAGTTCGTTGGTGTGGTCGCATCGTTTCAGCAGATGGAATTCGTTACGACCCCCGACAGCTCGATGGCCTTGTACATATGGAGCCACCAACAACAGGAGCCCATTTGCAGCAGTTCATCTGTGCCATGCAATGGGTAAAGTCCGCCATTCCAGACTTCAGCGAACTCATATCGCCGCTGCATGAATTCATGGAACGAGTCTACGTCAAAGCCGGAAAACGGACCAAACGAGCAGTGGCCGCAGTGCAACTACAAACTCTGGACTGGAGTATGTCCGAAACCGAAGCGTTCGAGAAATGTAAGCGCACGCTTGCCGAATTGGTAACGCTGGCGCACAGGGATGAAGATCAGCGCCGTTGCATTTATACAGATGCCTCAGACACCACTTGGTCAGGGATTGTCACGCAAGTGCCACTTGAAGACCTTTCAAAGCCACACTCCGAACAGCGCCACACCCCGCTTGCTTTCTGCTCAGGGCGTTTGAACGCCACACAACTTGGCTGGTCAACCCTTGAGAAGGAAGGTTTCGCCATAATGGCCACTGTAGAACGCATTCACTGGCAATTACAACTGGGCGTCAGAGGGACAGAACAAAGAAAAACAATGTTGGTTTACTACACGGCGGTAGTGCTTCTGCAGTGAACTCTTTCGTTGCCCCCGATTGTTCGCCGTCTTCGGGGGGGGAGAGGGGTATTTATGCACTTTGTAGATAACTACCCCTTGCACATTGTGCGCCCACAAGGGTGAGCACATTGTTAGAATGGTGAGCACCTACAGCCCCACAGAGGTGAGCAGAATGCCAGGCGACCGGTGTAAATGCCACATATGTGCGCCAATCTTGACTGAAACGCGCATGATTCCACACAAGTACAAATGTACCTCTAACGCGAGGCAGACACCTCTCGAGAACAGTGCTCACCAAACTCTAACACAAATTTCTCTTCGAAATGTCACTGACCCGTCGATTTGTTCGAATGGTTGTAAAGAGCTGCCTCAAAGTCGATGGAAATTCGTCCAGAGTACAGCATAACTTGCAAAGCTTCGGCCATGGGACTGTCCGTCTTTGTCAATGGGTCTCCGTAATTACATTTTCCAGGAACCCACACCATGCGCTCGATCTTTTTGGTTTCAAAGTCATAGCGAATTACGTTAACGTCACCGCGAATTGATCGATCAGTTGCATTTCTGCAAGTTGACAGCGTCCCGTACAAATCCTTAGAATCCACGACGATCCAAAGTCCAATCCGAATTCCCAGCAGTACTTCAAGAGCGTTCACTAACAACTTGCCTTCGTCGATGGCTTCGCCGGCAGCAAGGGTTTCGGCTGACCCAATTGACTTCACAGGTCTACGAGACTTATGGGAGCTCCAGCTAATTGTGTGAAACACTGTGTCCAGAGACAAGTCACCAAAGAGTAATCCAGCAACGTAGCCTAGCTGCCCATGGTCCGTAGTTCTGCTGGCATCGCAAAAGACAACAACTCGACATTCCTTTTGACCGATGGGGCGAACAAACTTGAGCATTGACCCACGCCTTTTCAACTCTCTGAGTAGATTAACTTGCGCAACCAGATCTTTGACAAGCGGATTTGGCCCTTTTTGCTGCAGTACACTAGCAGCCAGTGCACAGAAGGGGGAAGCTGCAATTCCAAGCCATCCAATGGAGCTGTTCAAAGAACGAAAAGCCGAGGCTTCAATTGCATTCAGAGAAAGATCAAGTTGCTTCCGACGCGGTCTGCTCAGAACATAACCTGCAAAGGCTTGCAATTTTTCCTCCCCATCAATAGAGATGGATGCATCTTCATGCTGCTGTAGTCTAAGCCCGTAGAAGTTGAACTGCCTCGGGCCGTACACGATAGTCCCTAGCTTGTACTGCTCTCCAATCAGTTTGATGAGTGCCGAAACCTCCTCTCTTTCTCCTGCAAAAAGGATATCATCCACGACTTTAACAGCGAGGACACATGTTCCGCCATTTCTGCTGACATAGAAAAGCTGTGGCACGAATACCACCTGCAAGAACCCAAAGCTGCGGAGTAATTCACCGCTTAACTTCTGCCAATTTGCTCCCGCATTGACCAATCCATAAGCCGCCGACAGCAGCAACCAGTAGTTTCTGTTTCTTGTAGGACAATCTCTTGGCGGCACAACATAGACATCACGCTCAGCCTCTGTCTGAAGGTAAGCGCTCTTAAAGTCTATTTTAGCGAGAGTCCATTTGGAAATGACGGCCAATGACAGCAGGATGCGGATGCCTACGGGAGGACAAGTGGCTGAGTCTGATTTCAATGCATCCTTGTCCCGGTCCTTGTTGCCATGAACAGCGATACGAGCTTTGAGCGTGAAAGAATCATCATCACACTTTTTAACTTTGTACAGCACGTGGCTGGTGACAACATTGGCACGACGCGGGACCTTAGAAACAGGAACCACACGAACGGTTCGCATGAATTACTTTTCCTCCTTCTGGTACGCGTTCTGAGTAGCGTACATAGGCAGGCCTTGAGCATGGTGGAGCATGAACTCTTGACTCCCGAAGGCCTTGAAGTAGGTGGAGATGATTTCGCGCTCCTTACTCTGCAGCTCCTGACCAGGAAAAAGTTGAACTTCTGCTGCTTCCAACGGCTTGGTGGTAGTGTCTTCCATTTCCAAACTACCATCAGATCCATGTTTGATTCCATTTCCGTCTTCAGATGCGTACTTCCACTTCTCTTCCTGCAGCTTCAGTACTTCTTTGTCTCCGTCGGAGTAATCCACAGAGTACTTCTCAGTTCGTGGATTGTGTTTGGTAACAGTTCCTAGATAAAATTTCTTATCTTCAGGCCAATACACTTCGATTCGATCGCCTACACTGGGATACTGCATCCCGATACTTGCTTGCTCGGCCTCTGCGTCTCTATGATGTTCTCCTCTGCGTGCAGGGACATTGTCAGTTTGCGCTTCATCTGCTTCGCCCGTAGAGTTACTGCTTTCCTCCAGAGCATCGTCTAGAGTTCTGTCCAGATCATCTATTGCTTCTTGCACAGCAGTAGCTAGCTCGTCGTTGCGAAGTGCTGGCCTAACATCCTCGATGGCGGCGGATACAGTTCGACCGGATTTTTCTGAGACTGTGACCGTTCTGCCGTCAATGTCAAATGCGAGTACCGCCTTTGGTTGTGACCAACGTCCTCTCTTCTCATGTTGAAGTTTGATGTAAACTTGCACGAGGTCACCAATAGCGATGGGGAATTCCTTCAGCGCTTTAGAGCGTAGAATCAGTGTCAGTTTTCGCTTCGCCAGGAGGGTTTGGTGAGCGTTCACGAGCTCTTGCGGCAATAAAGTAGGGAATTGACCGGCTTGTACCGGGCGGACATATCCCTTCGCGAGTTCGTGCGCTGACATCACGTCATTACCGTAGAGATCGTTGGAGATACGGATTGCCTGACTGATCAGCAACGGATGGTTATGCTTAAGCACATCTGCCGAGTCTTCCTTGAGGCGGAGAAACACATCCCGAATCACCCGATGCTTGGACTCTAGTACGTTTTTGTTATGCCTCCGGGGTGGTAGAGGTCGCGAGTGTACACCATTGTGCTGCAGAAACTGCTGAAAGATGTTGTTGCGGAAAGCTGGGTCGAATGCAACAGTCTGTGGTACCCAGAACTGTGTAATCCAGTGTGTATCAAACACGTAGATGGCTCGCTCCATTGAAGTGTTCTCTACTATTGAGCCTGTTGAGTATCGAGTGCTTGAGTCCATGATGTGCATTACGCAATACTCATCGAGATACATGTGGTCAACGCAAACGACACCGTTAAAGTTTCTGCTCATGCTGCTCAGGGATACCTTGCGAGTGGTCTTCGGTTTTGCCGTTGTAAGGCATGCAGTACATTCCTCCAGGGTTTTCGCGAGGTAGTTTCCAACCTGCTCATTCCATAGACCATTCCGCTCTAGAAGCAGCTGGATGTCCGTGTACGTCGAATGACCACAAACGTGGCGATGAACTTTGTCGATTACCTTCTTGAGCTCGCGCCACGGCCTCTCGGAGATTCCTTCATCCAGCCTGGCAGTAGCACAGAACAAAACGGACTTGTTTTGACTGGTCATTTCTTCGTTACGAGATGTAAACACTGCATGAGGTATGTACGTATGAATGTCTACGTCGATCAGGGAAATGAATTGAGACTCCTCCCCTTCCCTGACTGGAGGTAGTTTCAGGACATTACCATCCATATGCATGATATTGCAATGGTTCGTTACGTTCCGTCCTACGACCCACTGCGAGGAGCCTTCGAGAACGAGGTGTCGGATCTTGACCTCATTGCCTGCGTCTGTGCGGCCGGAAAGGAAAATGGAGCCAAGGATTTTCCTGGGCTCGCTCCGGTGTGATCCCGAGCCATATTGCCAGTGTGTCTTGTCCGCAATGGCGTCTGGAAGTGCAACAAGAGACCCGTCCCACTCAGGACACACGAAGGGCTTGATCATGTTGAGTTCGGCGATACCGATACCACTGTAGGGAGCGGCGTTGTCTAGCAACGGCCCATCGGATCCAACAATAGTATCATTGGGGTTGTCCACCTTCCGTAGATTGGCCATATTAAAAATGAGGACGTTTTTCTGGTCTTTGTTGCTGCTTGCGGGTGTATCAGATGCCTTGAAACCTGCCTTCAGTGATCCATCGCGGCGATGGTCATTCGCCCAATGTCCGAATTTGCCACAGCGGTTACACTTCGTCTTCGACTTAAGGTCTGCAATCTGTTCTGGGGTCATGCGTTGCTTCGGAGCTGCCTTCCGACCACCAGAGCGCGAAGAAGACGCATATGATGCGTTTGAAGACAGGGTGTTAGACGTAGAGAGGCCGTTGTGGGTCTTTACCTTATCACATTGGCGAAGAACTGATGCGATTGACTCGTACGAGACTGCCTGTAGAAACTCGTTTGTGCTGGAACTGGAGGTGAGCGACGAATCCTTAGGCGCGCAACTGGCCAAGACAGACACGCGTTGGTTACTGTCGACGTCGGAATTCGCCAGAAGAGTAAATGCGACAAGAGCTTCAGACAGTTTGGCTTCGGTTCCATGTGCATTGACCCGAGAGACATGCGCCTGGAAGCGCGATTCGAAGTTCTTGAAACTCTCATTAGAATTTCGCTTGGTGTTCAAAAGAGTCAAGAAATCCTGATAGACATCAGAAACCACAGCGAGGGCATCTCGCTTGTAGAGTGCGTTAACTATGGCCTGAGCGCCGTCCTCGGACTGAATGGTGTCCGCTGGAATGGACTTGAATATATCTCGGGCTCGGCCAAACATTTGTGACAGAAGCATGATTCCTTGAACGGCGGGTCGGATTTTGTTGTCGTTCGAATCAGCCAAGGTCTGATGAAAAGCTTGCCAGAGCGAAACGGCGTTCGCGTACTCTTCTTGATTACCTTTTCCGTCCGTCCACGGAACATTTCTGATGTCCCACGAAAAGCTAGGGCGCGCCGGCAGGTCGCTTGATGAGCTTTCTGGGCCCATAACAATTAGAACTGGGCGTCAGAGGGACAGAACAAAGAAAAACAATGTTGGTTTACTACGCGGCGGTAGTGCTTCTGCAGTGAACCCTTTCGTTGCCCCCGATTGTTCGCCGTCTTCGGGGGGCGAGAGGGGTATTTATGCACTTTGTAGATAACTACCCCTTGCACATTGTGCGCCCACAAGGGTGAGCACATTGTTAGAATGGTGAGCACCTACAGCCCCACAGAGGTGAGCAGAATGCCAGGCGACCGGTGTAAATGCCACATATGTGCGCCAATCTTGACTGAAACGCGCATGATTCCACACAAGTACAAATGTACCTCTAACGCGAGGCAGACACCTCTCGAGAACAGTGCTCACCAAACTCTAACACTGGCTGGCAGCAACGCCTGCAGGATTTGATCTGTTTACGGACCATAACAATCTCGTATTTCTGTTTGATCCATTATCCCTCGTGCCGGATTTGAGTCAATCTTCCACCCGCAAAGTACTCAGGTGGGCGGTCAAGCTTAGCGCTTACTGCTATACCTGTTTGCATATCAGTGGCCTAGACAATGTGTGGACTGACATGCTCACAAGCTGGTGTGCACCGCGTATCGTTCGCCGCCTCATCAAAAATCCCCGCTCTCCCTTCATCCAACGCCAAAATGTTTTGCTGGCCATCACCAGAAGAAGTGGCCAGGAAGCAGGGTGAAAATAGCGCCGTCCGCCCACTCGATTTGAAACTGTGCGATGGTCTCTGGGAGACCGAAACAGGAGCCACCTGGATACCCAGCGAAGCCGAAGATCTCCAACTACGTTTGTGCATCATAGCACATACAGGACCATCTGGACATCGGGGCAGAGACACTACTGTCAAGGTTTGAGGCAGCATTATCATTGGAATACTCTCGTCAGTGACGTGCACATCTTCGTTAAAGCTTGCATCCACTGCCTTTCTACTGTACGTGGGGAAAAAGTACCACGGCCTTTCGGACCGGTTGTTCATGGCACAAAGCCGAACGATCTACTTCAATTCGACTACATCGAGATAGGAAAAAGTCGCACAGGCCCGAAGTACATTCTCATGCTCCGCGATGACCATTCCGACTATAAGTAATTCTTTGCCACTTCTGGAACGACTGCCGAAAACGCAGCACTCGCAATCGTGGATTGGTGCGCCGCTTTTAATGTCCCAATGGGTCCAATGTCTGACGGTCCCACCCACTTCAAGAACGAAACAGTGCGCATGGTCACAAAGGCACTCCGCGTGCCGCACCATTTCACTCTGCCGTACACTCCTTGGAGCAACGGCGCCGTTGAAAGGCTTGGCAAGGAAGTAGTGCGCACATTTCGCGCTTTGGTGTCAGAGTACCAAATGGATTTTGGTGAATGGCCCGACCTACTTCCAGTTATACAAAGCTCTCTCAACAACACTCCTTCCCCTCACCGTCATAACATCGCTCCAATAACATCCTTTCTTGGACTGGAACCCACTCCGCCCATTTCTGCATTCATCCGAACAACAACCACTGCGCCCGTTACAGTAACCGAAGCGCAGTTGGAGAGGTGCGTCAATATCAAAGCACTTCAGAATAGAATGGTATAACTGCACCCGCTTGTTCACGATACACTTCAGCGGAATCGCGAAGCATCACGAAGTCGAGCATCGAAGGGAAAGCTCCCGAATTTCACAGTCGGTGACTTTGTTCTAGTGGCCCGAGAAGAATTCTTCGCAGGAGAGAAATTGGCCCTGCGCTGGCGTGGACCTCGGAGAATTGTACAGGCTTTATCATATCATGTTTATCAAGTAGAGGATCTCCGAAATGGCACACTGGATGAAGTTCATGGCACTCGTCTAAAGTTCTACCATGACGCATCTTTGGATCAGGAAGCAATCATGTCACACGTTCTCTCATCAGAAACCGGAATGCCTGTATCACGTCTACTGAATCTAGTCGAGAGAAATAGAAGTTTACATGTCTTGGTACGCTGGAAAGGACTCAGCAAAAGCGAAGACACTCTGGAACCGCTTCACCAAATCTACAAAGACGTACCAGTTATGTTGAAAAGACTCCTCCACCGCAAGTGCACTTCTCAAAAGCTTGCAAACAAAGCAAGGGAGGAACTTCGTCTTTGAAGAAGGGGAGTGTAGCAGCCGCTACGCGCCTTTTCCCCATCACGTACACTTAACGTGAACCTGGTTAGATAGTTAGAGTAGTTACCACCCACGCACCACGCAGGCATGCACCCCGGAACGACATTCGTGGGATGCATACTGCGTAGGTGGACTTCCCGATCGGGCGTACCCCAATCGGGAAACCTCCACTTCACACTTAAGGCACCAACGTTCGCCTTGCTCCAATAAACCGGGGCATCGGACTCGACACTTTCACCACCACAACCTTGCGCCAACAGCCGTTAAGCGCACAACGTGGACGAGTGGATGGAGAGCTTTTACACCGCGCAGCAAGTGGCCGAACAGTTGCTCGAAGCCCATCCAGTGTTGACCACTGTGTTTGAAGCCGTGATGCTCTTGCCGCTGTTCGTGCTTGTGCTCATCACGGCGTGGGTGATGACGTTCGACTACGCGCAAATGACGCTCATCCACAGCCGCGTGCAGCAGCTCACGCGCGAGACGGTCGTCAAGCACATTGTGGCGTTCGGCTTCTCCGGGCTGGTGGGCATGGCGCAGTTCTACATCCTGGCGGCGTGGCTGGTCAACGTGGCCACTGCGCTGAGAGTCGGTGCGCAGCTCCCAAGCTCGCTGCTTTCAACAGCTACGCAAACCGCGGCCAGCGTGCTCAGAACGCTGTTGCGCTGCGGCGCCGCGGCCATCTGCCAGCTGTCGTTCTGCGTGGCGGCCGCCGAGCGCGACGTGCTGCAGCGCGCGCGAAGCGCGGCAGGCGCCGCCGGGCTGTGCGCCGCGCTGCTGGCGCTGCTGTACGCCGGCTGTGTGACCGTGCCCACGGTGCGCGCGCTGCAAGGCGTGCCGCCGCTGGCGTGGCTGCTGGCGGGCGCCGCGCTCGCGGCCGCCTTTGCGGAGCACGGCTGGCGGCGGTACGCGCGGCTGCTGGCGGACGCGCGCGCGATGGACGCGCGCTGGTTGATGACGCCCGTCGCGCCGGCCGACGGCGCTTTGGTGACGCGCAACGCGGGTGCGGACGAGGGCGAGGAGGCCGTGCCGCTGCGCGTGGCAGTGGCGGAGGAACAAGTTCATGTGCTTGTGCGCTGGGCTGGGAGGCGGCGATTTGCGTGGGCGCGGGGTGACAGCGGCGACAAGTCTTTCGTGGGTGCGTGCAGTTGAGCGCGTGTTGATCCACCTTGAAGACAATGCGATCTCGACCAGCAGTTACACCTTGATGAGCTGGGTTGCCGAATACAAATTGCAGAAAGCAACCAACGCAGATTCAAGTTTGAATCGAATGCACCGCCACCTACAAACCGTAGGTGCAGATTTAGAACGTCTACTTAATAAACAATCCCAGACTCTCCACAGGAGGTCTGGAGGCATCCGCATCTACTGCGGGACTTGCTTTGGTGCCCAATCTCTTGCTTTCGCCTCTTCCATTCCCTCTCAGCGCGAGCGACGGCGACTACGAACCTAGACGGACCAACAGCGCGCTGCATGACGGGCAGGGGTTGTACAAGCATGCGTTTGGATTTGCGCGAGAGGGTATGGGCGTGTTGTGCGGTTGAGGCTGGCGGTTTGAAGGGCGGTGAGCACTTCTGCGACACCTTACTTTGTAGACGAACGAACTGTCAGGGATGCCCTGAATAGCCGACCAGCGAATAGCGGGAAGTACGAATTCTTTTTATATAGGTCTTTTAAACATTTTTGATGAATTGGAAAATCTGATTGAAAAGATATTCTTAACTTATTATAGACCAATTGCTTTAGCAAGACAAACATGGTAAAGGAATAAGGACAACATATATACTTAAGAAACCCAGAAAAATAAAACAGGCAAGATTACAACACTACAATTCTTATTCTTGTCTTTTCGGCTGCCTTTTTCTAATTTTTTGAGTCTTCCTATATGGAATCTCTATTTTCCATTGAGAGCTACGTTATATTGGCCACTGCATGAAAACAAACATGATGAAAAGAAATATCGTGTCGAAAATGTCTTTCCAACACCAGAAACTGCTTTAAACGTCTATTACTATTTTCATGATATGCTCTGATTAAAGAGTGTTTGCGATGAAATTGTTTTGCAATAGAAAATTTCCGAACGCATTTTAAGTCGTCGTTACCATCGTCAGAGACTATATTCTCGTTTTCTAACGGCGTGCGTTTCACAGTTCCACGAATGATTCTGAGATCGGGATTTTTGCCGCACGCAAACCCCCCATTTACCAAAAAGATGTAATATATGTCCAATTTATTTTTTTCATCATCCGTCTTACGTAGTGAGTCTTAATGATACTGCAAATTTCGAATTAACAAACCTATATCGGCAATTGACCCAGGTACGTGTGCAGTACAGTCCTTAGCAAGACCATTCGGTAATACGCTGACTTCAACTTTATACCCATAAAACTTTTATTTCCCGCCATAGTATAGCTTTGCTTCTTGTAGATTCCCAGATGGCTGGTTCGTTTGCTAGAAAGTGACATCCGTAGCGTACGATGCATACGGATAATTTCTAAAATGTTTCCTTTTTCATTGAAACCCTCGATAGTGTACTTTTCTGTGAGTTATTTCATCAATCGTTCGTACGCATACAAAAAAAGTATTTTCACGAACGACACAACCATTCTCACAAAAGTTAGGCCTTTGATTCTAAATGTAATACTCATACAGTTTCATAAATTGGCGTGCTTTAATGCAGATAATGTCATAAAAATCATAACTTTAGAATTATATTTCCATCTTTTTGGGTGTACCACGTTCCTTCTTGTATTGATATACCCTACCAGAAAGCCAAAAACGTTTTTGAACTCAACGCTAGTAAAGTTGGTTATGCTTAAAATGCTTGCATTGCCTCCATTTTCATAGAAGGAATCAAATACCAAAAAAGCAAAATCCGGTTTTTTATCGGTAATTTTATCTGGTGAACAGTGTTTTGATATATCTGCAGCGCGCTCTGCTGCTGTATCGGCTAGCATACGCAGTGCGGCTGTAGTTTTATCGCGAGATAGAGCCATGCTTTTGTTGGGTCAATTGTGTGTCTGGCTGGATATAAACACTATCCAAAAGATGGATCAAGTGTTTTTGGAAACTCGTGAGTCTTTGCGTAACTGAAACGTTTTTGCGCACTTACTGTGTCCGCGCCATTTTTTTGAATAGTTGCTCTGGCTAAATTTAGATTATTTGATTTAAGGTTTACTCAAAATAATTGAATACTTTCTAGGAGATTCTGTTTTCTTGGTTTGCACCACCTTTTCTTCCAATATCCCCCACCAACTCGGTAGAAACCGAGGAACTGAGGGAAAGCTCTAATGGTGACTTATGGGGAGCGTTTTGCACCGTCCACATCAGATCGTGTGATCGGAGCAAATATTTGCAGCCATTCGTGAGCTGCGTCCTGCTAACCATGTAATGCAGTTATTCGTATGAGGCCTTCGCAGGTGATGAACTTCTGCCAGCAAACAACGTTGACAACAATGCCTCACCCACAACTGTCTACTTGTCTGGCTTTTATTCGTTAGAAGCGTTCCAGTCTAGGAATTAAAGAATTCTTGGCTGCACCCACCAATCTCGCCAAGCTTCCGTTGATGGCAAAGCAGCACAGCCATCACAGCGAAATCACAAACCATTTGAGCACGAAACAGCTTAGAACCACGGATACTTATCCCTAACGTTTGAAGCACCGTAGCGAATGGAACAATCAAGTAGATTGCCCGCAGATACGTCCGTTACTTCAATAGCCCTCGCACTGGTTGTCAATCCGCTGCCTCTCTCGTACAATTCCAACGGTATGACACAAAGCTTATCGCCCTTTCGAAGCGCCCGAATCTCGCGATCGGCGTTGCGCAGCTCGTCAAGAGAACAAAACGTGCTGTCGCACTCGCGGTCAATGAGCGAGTACAAGTACAAGAACCTCCACGACACGGTAAATTTCTCTTGCATGAGGAAGATTGCGGCGTGCGTTGTCTTGGAGATTAGCTTTCCACGCAACAAAACAGCATTGTAGGGCCTTTCCACTGTCGGACCTTCTGGAATTGGCTCTTTTTCTCGATCAAAGCAGTACGCCGTTCCGTACGGGAGAGAGACGCAAGAGCCCGAAAAGCACGCGACATATATGTCAGCATCGCGAAGTTCTTCTGGTGTTATCTGACTTGCAAAGGAAAAGCATATCAAGCCAGTAAGAGTATGCAGCAACAAAAGTGTGGGCAACGCGGAGTATTTGTTGTTGGCCATCTCGGTTGTAGGAGACGGTATTGAACGGTACGGTGGAGTGTCGCTACCGTTGAGGGGCAATGGTTCGACAACAGACTAGGATGGCAGTTGGGCTTCGGTGTAGAACGAACTGCATGTTATGCGAACTTGCCATCGACAATCGTGCTGCATGAGAAGACATCAACTCTTTACGTCAGGGCTATTCATCATGACAGCACATTTGATTTGTTATCAACTCAACGAGCATGTCAAGCAGTGTGTCATAATCAAGCGGCTTTTTAAGTGCTTACCTCTCACACTATAAATGTTGGCATCATCACGTGTATCCATACCGACTGTAGCTCATGTAGCAAAACCGCCTCCAACTTGAACGATTTCTATAGCACCTTGCAATAGAACGCCGTTTGCAGCCGCTCTATGACGATTGTCTCGAGAAATGAATTGCATGTAGCTCATGCATGTGTATGACATCTCTTCAGTTGCAACCAGCTAAGGAGGCTCTGGAAAGGTGAAGATACTACGTACTTAATAAGCGCGCGGCAAGATGGCTAACAACGGTGGCACTGTACTGATCGTCCGCAGCTCGTGTTGACCATGAGCGCTTCTCTGGCTTTCCTTGTGCTGTGTTTGTTATCGTGTTCCGTCGTTTGTCAGCAACGATCTCGCGCACCCCCAAGAGATCCATTCGTTGCCACCAAGATCGACATTTTGTGTTCGAAGGCTCTTGGATGCATCTCCGATTGCGACCAGACTGCATTCTGTCTCGATGCGCGTCTGTCTGCATCGTCTCGGTCATACATTCTCAACGATCAGGTGCTGTTCTTGAGGGCTCAATTGGTTCGACTGACAAACGACTCCGTGGTAGGACTCATCCATGAGTCTTTCGCACTGCCTCTCTCGGTCTTCAGCGGCTCGTTCTTCAGTGCGGCGACGTTCGAAGAATCATTCGTGCCAGATCCGTGGCTGTCTTCGTTGGCCGGCTCCTTTTCAGAGTTGCAAGCGTTGGACCCCTCGCTTTCGGTGCTCAGAGTGGGAGACCCGTACTGCGTGATGCAGAAAACCGTGTACCAGGGGTACACGACTGGAAATGTGGGCTATTGTGGAATATATTCTGATGAAGATGCGCCGCTGCGCGCCGCAACTGCCACCTCGAGAACTGGCTCCTTCGGCTTCCGATGCAACGTGCGCCGCTTTGGGCCGAACTGAAGGATCTGATCTGATGCCGAAATCCGATCTGATCCGATCGTTCTTGTACAAGAGAAAAGAAAAGAACCGAAAGCTTTAAAAACAGACCAACCGGTGTGGCTTCGCGCCGCACTTTTTCTTGAAAAACTTTCATTTTACACGTGCAACGAACGCGCGCATCACGAGGCGGCAACGCGTCGCGGTGGTAACACGTCGCGAGAGAATGATGAAATGTGGACACTGTGTGCACGTACCGTTGTGTCCACGTGTACATAAACGCACTGATTATGAGACTGAAATGCAGAAAGTACGTGTAACATTACGTAAACACAAGCTTGCAAAAGTTTGGTTAGAGCGAGGTTGTTGGAAAGCATAGAAAGCTCTTGAGATTCAAACTGGGCTCTCCTTTTGTACGCTGGGTAAGTTAACACAGAGCATCTCGAGCGTGAAGAGGACGAGTGCATCTGCTGAACGTGCGAACATGCGACGGGCGCGACACTTCGACGAGGAGTGGTGACAAACAAACATGAATTATTCTTATCGTGTATCCGTTTGCTACGAGTAATCGGCACACTGAATTCGATACAATTATTATTCTTACTTTCCATTTTTTGCTAGGTTTTTCAATTTAGCTTGGCATGACTCAAAAACCAAAATTAAAAAACCTCTTCTTCTTTTAAAAAAAAATACTAGGATGAAATAATAATTTCATCGGAGACGGTCCCATCGTACCACCAAATTAAAAAAACTGTTTTATTATTTCAGCTTACGCCCACTGTTCCATCTGAATTTGCCTAAATTGGCTCTGCCAATTGAGCTAATTCCCAGCCTGTAGGAGCTTTTCGATAAACCGATTATTCCTCCGTTATCTCATAACTGCGTCTACCTTCATCACCCCCTTTTTCGACTCCGCAACCGTCACGTCCGAAACCTCGTTGCCAGTGGTCTCCCAGAATTCCAACCCGCGTGCATCGTACTTCAATTCTAGAGCAGCATGCCCCCCCGCCTATCATCCATAGAAACGTTTTATTCGCACTTTCTCCAAGCAGAAACCTCTTTGCCAATGCGGCTGGTATCTCGCCGCGCACCGTTGGCCCGCTGTCCGAAAAGGCACGACACCATGCGCGGCTCTTCCTCGAAACTTTGATCTGACCCTTCGAAATAGCCGCCACCGCCCAAAAAGCTATAGCTGTCTGTCCCTTCCGGTCACATCGCCCGGCTATCAAGTCGGACAATAGCTCTTCTTCGTTCGTCATGGCAGGTTCCAAGGCACTATTTACAGCTGCGCTTGTAGAACCCACCCCAAGGCCTCCACCACGGTAGTACAATCTCTTCACAGATGCTATAGAACCAATTTTACGCGAGACAAATTCACCGTTCTTGCAAGTCACCATGTATCTCTGTCCAGATTCCTAGTGTTTGAATTTGATCGCCCTCGTACTCTCTTCTCCGACAAGAATGCCATCTCCTAATTTTAGGCGTGCAGAATTCGTTCCCCTCGACGCCCGGTCTGTCAGTTCATCTGCATGCCTTACTCGATTGCTGTCTATGCTCAGACCGCATGTGTCCCAGTCGGGTAGCTCTTCCAGTTCTAGCAGAATCCGCATCCACCTTGCCTGGTCATGTGGCAACTCTCTGCTCAACTTCTTCACAACACGCACGCAAGCAATTTTAAACGAATCATTTCCTTCATCGATCATTGAGGCTTGGACCTCCAGAACGATTTCGAACAGTATGCCACTTACACGCCTGGCATACCAATTAGCGTCGAGAATTGCTACTAGCGTTGTATCCTCGTCCCCGGTAAACGTGCGAGCTTCTATAATGAAGCAGGCCCAAATCACAATTCACATTGCATTTTCTGAGCTGATGGGCTGCTTCTGTCCTATGCCCTCTGAGAGATTGGCGAGAAGAAGAATTATTTCGCTCATGGGATCATGCCCAACGAGAACAGCCGATGCTGCTCGGTATTGATTCTATCTTTCACGAAGTGTTGGTCCGTCTAGGTTTGTCATCGCCACGGGCTCGCGCTACGGAAAAGAAAGGAGCACGCAAAGGCAAGAGATCGGGCACAAAGGTAGTTCCGCGGTGATGCGGATGCCCCGAGACCTCCTGTGGAGAGTCTGGAATTGTTTATTAAGTAGACGTTCTCAACCTGCCACCTACGATTCGTAGGTGGCAGTGCTTCTGATTCAAACTTGAATCTGCGTGGGTTGCTTGCGTGCAATTTGCATTTAGCAACCCAGCTTACTTCAAATTGGTGCTGGAGGGTATGGACAGCTTCATCTAAGCGTCCGTGCCTTCAACTCAGTTTACTTTAGTACGAACGGAATAAAGCTAGGAGGAACTAACTTGCTACTGTAGATCACGAAAGATCTCGTCCTTGCGCCTTTCTGTTCGCATATGCAAAAGACCATTCGTCGAAATAAATTACGGAACCACGCATTTGCACATATTCGCATCCTGCTTGCATCATTGTAGAATATCCTGGATATCCACAACGCTGTATTTCCCCATCTTCTTAAGACGCACGCAATGTAACTCCCACAAGAACCACTCAAATCAAGTAGCTTTTGGAGGTGCAACTGCTGTCAAGATCGCCTTGCCTGCAAGGTGGATCAACACGAAGAGAGACATCCACCTTGATAATACCGAGCCATACCAAAAGGTGTAAACAATTCTTGCGTATCCGTTCCTAGGTACTATCAAACGGCCGAGGTTTCAGACCACAGGCGCGCGGGCGCGGTAGTCCGGAATGCACTGCTGAGGTCCAAACGGGACAAGCAGATGCGAGGTAGCACGGCAGGCGCGAAGAGCGCGGACGTACAATAGCAAATAGTTGAAAACAGTTGTAGAGTAGTTGGTTGATGTTGTTGTTCTGTTAGAGAGCCTATGTGCTCTCAACATCTATTAAATACATCATTAGCACTACACGCAAATGAATAGATCACAATTCCTTCAAAGCATTTGACAAGCATTATCATCAATGGCAGATCGTGTAGCATACAGATGCATATGTACACATGTACGCGTCCACGCATTGCCAGTAGTCACAGAGTCTCCTCTTCCAGGAACGACTAAGATAATTCACACTCACTCTTTTTCTCCTTCGAAGAAATATCTTCGAACTTACGAACCCATCCTTTTGCATCTACTTTAAACGTGTTGAACTGCATCATTTTCCATAAAGCGTGTTCCATCCAGTTACAGGCCTTTGTAAGAGCATCGGCGATGTTGTGAATGCTTGGTATCCAAGATAAACTGCGTAGTTCACCTTTTTCGTGGCTCTCACGAAGAGCACACACATCGATCTGAAGACGTTTCTCAAGCGTTCCAGCATTCTTCGCAATGACATTAAACAATGTCCGAGAATCTACATAACCGTCCACCTTGACTGTTCTACCAAGTACTTCGGATAGCATGTCCTTCGCAATGTAGGCATTATCAAACCCGTACACTAGTGCGTGTATCTCAGCTGCCATCACAGAACGGGCAACTCTTTTGCAGCGCGAGCTTCCATAGTGCAGTATGTTGGCGTGTTCATATTTGTCTACCATGAGAAGGACAAATCCCATCTGAGACTTCAAATCTACAGTGTTAGCAAACGAGGCGTCTGTGAGTAACACCAAACGAACGGAATCCAAATCCAATGGGACGTAGCGCAAACCAGTATTGCTGGTCGAGTGACAGTGTTTCACAACAACGTTGAGAGCCTTCATCTGATCGGGAGTTGGTCCATCAGAACCTGTAGCAATCAGCTGAACTGCAGCGCAGATATCTGGACGAACGCAGTTGCCAATATACTGTGCTGCTGCACGAACACTTTTGAACTCTTCAGCGTTCTCAACTGCTTTAAGTGATTCCAATTTTTCATTCTGTGTCATAGTGTATGTTCCATTCTCCGCCTTGGCAATGTGCACCCCGTTGAATACGCCACTTTCATTCTTCATTACCACCTTGCGCGGCTTCGACTTAAAACGGCACTTCTTTTCCTCTTCGTCAAGAAAACCGGATGAACCATGACCAAACGAATCATCCACTTGAAGTGCAGTAACTCCATCTAAGTAGTCTCCTTTCCTGCGGTACAAAACGCATGGGTCCACTTTGGTTGCTTTCATGTGGAGCAAATCCTTATGGTGCGTCTGGTAGGTTAGGAACCAATGCAGACCGCTCTCCGGTATGCCATAGAGAGGCTTAAGGGCCAACAGTACTTTGTCATCACCCAGATTCATTTCCACAGGTGCACGTAAATAGATGTTACGTTCAAGCGCAGTTTCAGACTGTACATACGCCTGTGATATGTCACGAAAGTATGACGTGTAGTGTGGCAAGCATGCCGCAAGACACACAGTAAGACGTTGGCCAAGTCTACTGACGGTTGGAGCCTTGGTGGAAATTGTTGAAGCTTGAAGGTCGGAGTAGTTCTTAGCAACAAGTCGAGACTTCTTCACTTCGTTTCCATTAATCGTCTTGTACGCATCGACGAATCGAGTACCATAGATGCGGTGACCTTCCGGAACCGATGACAAGTTTACTACTTTGAATGTATCATTCTTCTTTAGTCCTTCTAGTTCCTTCTCACGAGCATCCTGAAACAAATGCGCATCGCTTGTCGGCGCGATGACGATCTTCGTTGATCCAAACATCACCATACACTGTTCTTTCCCAATTGATCTACTCTCTTCTTCCCCTTTCTCTTACGCTTCCATAGCTTCAGACTTTCTAGCTTCCTGCACTGTAGAGCTTTCATTAAGCTGGGAACGGACAACTGGTTTCACTACAGTAGATCGAAAAATCTTGCGACCCTTAGGGAGCTGAACGACTACAGTCTCACCATCAATCTGAATGAAGGGGAATGGTCCTTCCCATTTCTCAGTTTTGTCGCGATAGACATACACCGGGGATCCAGCAGGGAGCTTTCGCAACTCTGCACTAGCTTCAATACGTTTCGGTCCATGGTCATGCTTCAAGCCAAAGGCAATTCTTCTCGCTGCCTGTTCTTTCTGTACTGCCTTCGTAGCAGCATCCATGGCTCGTGCACGTTGTAGCTGCGTTTCCGCACAACCCTTCTTGGCTGGACGTGGCAGGGCACCAAACACCAACAGTGTAGGGCAAAGACCTTCTGGTCCAATGGTGTCGTTAACGCTTTTAACTGCCATTTGCAGACATTCATCGTTGGATTCAGAACGAGGCATTGAATCGCGGATCTTGCTGTACGCGGCACGAAGAGGTGCATGGTAGCGTTCGACGTGGGACATTGTCGAGGGAGACTCAATAGGCGCCTCGAGTATGGTCACGCCATCTACAGTTGCGTTGGCAGCCAATTCGGCGGACACGAAGTTCGATCCTTGGTCGACGTGTAGGAAATCAGGCGGACCAAGGTAGACACGACTCCAACACTTCAGAATCGTCTTCCACACAAGTTGCGAAGTCATGTTCTTGAGAAATTGCGCGGCATTGAAGTGTGTAGCCTCATCCACCAGATGCAGTACAGGACGACTGTTGATGTACATGACATCTACAGCAACGATGTGATTGAAGCGTAGGTCATCTGTACCAATGGTAACCTTGAAACGACGTGGCTTCGCAGCGTGTTGGATGCAGATCTGGCATTCTCGAAGAATTTCGTCGAGTGACTTGCGCACTGAGCCTTCCATTTCATCAGGGTTGGCACGCTTCAGGAGATTGTACAGTGCTTGTACAGAAGGGTGGCCAAACACTCGATGAAGTTTTCGAAGTTCGGACTCAGTGTACAACGCGAAACCAAGATCCTCAGGCTTCCAGCGGTGAACAAGGAAGTAGTTTTCCATAACGAGATCCTGCTTTGCGTTCTTGAATCTCACTACTTCGTCCTGAATGCTGAAATCCAGACCATTGTCCTTCATGTCCTTCATACTCAGTAATGACGGCACATTGTCCTTCATAATCTGAAACTTGACGTCGATCACTAAGTGAAGATCCTTGAAAGGAACTGGAACCGTTGCAGTACCTACTGCGTTAATTGTACCTCCTATGCCAAACATTGCACGACGTGAGTCCGTATCAATGTGCATTGGTACATTAAACTCTTTGCAATAAGCGCGGTACTGTGCGTGAGACATTACGGAAGATCGGTTCGCACAAGAATCGATGAGGATTCCCTTGAAACGCTGTGCTTTACCCATTGACAGAGCAGAGAACATGACTGCCATGCTAGATTTGAGATCAGTAGAAAAGGTTCTACCATGCACAAAAGAGGAGTTTGCCAGGTACACTTCGGTATCCTTCTCAAGACTGCCAGCCTCTGTAGCAAAACATACTGTGTCTTCACTATCAGAATCGTCGGAGAATTGAACCTCTTCGGAGCTCTCAGCACTCTCCTGAACATCGTGCAGTTGTTCAGAGATGTATGCGACATCATCTACACTGACCATTGCCGAAGGATGGGATGACCTGAGACGCTTGATCGCAGCACGTACCTCTTCCGGAGAATGACGCGTGTGGGCTTTATGATCCTGTCCGCAGACATAACACCCCTTCACACCTCTGATCCATCTGGAAGAAAATCGTCGAGGGCGACGGTAACGTTGGTATTGACCAGGAGAGTTGAAAGATTTCCTGGCTTCTCCACCGTACCTTCTCCCAAGACCGTAAAGCGCTGCATCTGTATCTACCTCCTGGGAAACATATGAATTGGCCGATCTGGCTTCATGGGACAGGAAAGTTGCAATGCGGTTCATTGCATCCTGTGCTGTCTTAGGGACGCGCTCACGAAGCGACTGCTGAATGCGATCAATGTCGCAAGCGATAACAAGCTGGTCTCGAAGTAGATTATCGTGCTGGTAGTTGGCGGACAATTGCTTCTGAAGTGTAGAAAGTTTGAATGAGAAAGCTCGGAACACCTCTGCTTCACTCTTCTCGGCGTCTTCCTTCATCGCGTCGGAAAGCTTCATCGTTTGCCACTGTAACAGAACACGGTTACGTTGCTCTTCACTCGTATACAAGTCGAATAATTTCTGACGAACAGCATCGAAGGTATCATCGGGGCGATATACACGCGTGTAATACGGCAGAGCCTCTTCCTTGAGCATGACAGGGAGTGCTTCAGCCTTTTCCTGTTCGCTTAGATGGCAAACACGGGACAAAGTTTCGTACAGTAGAAACGCGGACGAAATGTCCTCGTCACAGCGACCACTGTACTTGTCACGTCCTTGATAGGCCCGCATCAAGCCGTTGATGCCAAGAGAATAGCTGCTGGAGCTTGGTCCTTGCACTTGAGACGAGTTCAACGGAGTAGATTCCTTCCTAACAACTTCTGCCGTTTCATTACCTGTCGCTACGCCCACTACCAGTACGTCCTGCATTTGATCTGCGTTGGTGTTCGGTAGCACGTTGGGGATCAGGTGTGTCTTGGACTGCTGTGGAATGGTCATGATGGCGGTTACTTTCCTCTACATGTTGGTCGGGATGAGTTCGATTAACTGGACTAGAGCGGTTCATTGCGGTGACTACAGCTCTAGAGGTTTCTTGCTCCTGGCCTTCTGCTCTGGAATGCATCAGCTGGCTTTCCAATCCTGGGTTCACTGTAGATGAAACAAACACATCTTGCAAGAGACATTCAATTAATGCTTGCGCCCTTGGAAAGAACCGCTTACGTGTCACATGAACGCCACGGGAAAGTAAAAAGGCAACCCATCGCTGTGCCATTTGCTTTGGCATGGCTTGAATGGTGTGCTTGCGAAACGTTGCCGTGTATTCTATCCACAACGGCTCTCCAGTAAAACCTGTAGACTTTAAAGCATCGAGCATGCTGCTACAGTAGGCACCCACTTCTTCTGCATAAGCTGCTTTCTCCGTAGCGGTAGAAGACGGTGGTAGCGGGTCAGGATCATCAGCTTCATATGCGAAAGTATCGCGTGATTCTGTTGTCTCAGCAGGCATCGTAGGGACGTTAATCGGGACCGTCTCATCCATCGCCGGCGATTGTGGAGGACTGTGAAAAGATTCTTGGCCGGACATATTTGCGTAGCTATATTTGTCGACAAAAGGTCGGCAAGACCGATGACAGTTATAACTATCAAACGGCCGAGGTTTCAGACCACAGGCGCGCGGGCGCGGTAGTCCGGAATGCACTGCTGAGGTCCAAACGGGACAAGCAGATGCGAGGTAGCACGGCAGGCGCGAAGAGCGCGGACGTACAATAGCAAATAGTTGAAAACAGTTGTAGAGTAGTTGGTTGATGTTGTTGTTCTGTTAGAGAGCCTATGTGCTCTCAACATCTATTAAATACATCATTAGCACTACACGCAAATGCATAGATCACAATTCCTTCAAAGCATTTGACAAGCATTATCATCAATGGCAGATCGTGTAGCATACAGATGCATATGTACACATGTACGCGTCCACGCATTGCCAGTAGTCACAGAGTCTCCTCTTCCAGGAACGACTAAGATAATTCACAGGTACGAGTAGACCGTCGTCAGACAAAAGCAAGTTTGCGGTAGAAGCAGTAGAATATCTGGAAGCCAATGCGTGTCGGAAGTTTATATCAAGCTTATCCTTCTCTTCATCAAGTCGGCGAACGAGGTCTTCCAGCGACTGCATAGTATGCACGATTGATGGAGATACAGACCCCAAAAACGCGCTGCAATCCTCAACGAAATGTTCGAAGACGTTCACGAATGGCAGCAAAGCCCATTCTGAGCTGGTAGTGGCGTTATTTAGTTCACTCGCGGACCGGGTGGTATCCACAGTAAAGGGCTAGCGTTGCTAGCCCTCTAACAGAACGATCGTGTTGAGGGCTAGCGTTTACGCTTGTAAACCGTTGGTTGGTTAAATATGAACAGCAACGCATATTCGAGTTGGACGTGGGCAAGCGTCACGGTGTTGTGATAACGGCACGATCTTTTCTTGATCTCCCAGCTCCCGTTGGAGAACTGCCCGGTGTCGGCCATTGTCTTTGAATGACTCTTGCCAACTCGACGTGCGCTGAACAACACCCGGACAGCCGCATCGTCAATCCATGGCATTGGCAATCTCCATATAAACCGAAATCGTCCCCAAATCTTCTCTCCCCTCTCAGTCTCTCAGCACCACCAACAGCACCACTAACAGCACCACCCACCACTCCATCCGAAATGTATTCCTCCTCCAACTCGCCGCCACCTCTTTCGAACACACTATGGGTTTCTGGGATTTTCGTTTCTGGCAAGTAGCTGCAGGCGGCACCATGCTGGTTGGCGTGTTAGCCGTCTCTGCGTTCGATGGAGGTGCCACAGCCGTCCTGACCGTGCCTGCAATTCTCAGCGGCATCACTGCCACGGAGGCGTCCATCGCCGTGGGCGTCGCCGGTACTGCCGCTTACGGCATCTGTGAGATTCAAAACTCCAAGGAATAGTAAGGCTCCTTGCTCTACAACAAGGCGCTTATGATGTCTCCGACACATCACATCGAGCACGAGCGCAACGAATTCGCCCAGCGCTGTTGTAAAACTTGTAAACGCAATATAAACCATAACCACAAACCATAAACGTTTATCTTCTCATATTTGCTGACAAAGTTTGTCTCTACACACTAGTACTGACTTAATTTCTTATTTTGCATCCCGTGTAGCATAGTCACATACGTTTCTAGCTACTCCAGCATCAGTATTAAAGGAGCGTCAGCCGGCCTTCCCCTCCATCTGGAGAAGGCCACACTTCATCCAACCATCTTATCATTACACACCCACATGGCAAAGGTTTATCTTCCGACTTCCTAAACCATACTGTTGGAAATACGTCACTGCTGTCGTGCTGGAGGCCCATAGTTAAGCATACAGCAGAGACAGTTGCGTCCCGCTTCAAGCTGAGCTTGAAGTAGTTAATAGTGTGGCTATAGAACGCGACTTATAGCCACAAACATCTTGTAGAACCGTCCGTGGGTCTCTTTAAAAGCCCCACGAACGGATGAGTAAACTACAGATGTCCCGGCAGGCGTCTGGTTGAAGCTCTCTGCGCCTCCCTCCTCCTTCATCTCTATAACTGCAGCACGCTCAGCAAGATGTTGGACCGGTGGAAACGGTCCTCTGGAAAACGAACGATTGGAGTCAGTCCCCACAGGATCATAGAGCACCGGGAATGAGCCACAGCTGAGCAGCGATGGAATCTCGTCCGCGTGCACGGATGCTGACAGTTGCGTGTACGAAATTCGCATATGTGAATTTTGGTATTCTTTGACGATACAACTTGATCTGCAGCTCACTGCAACACTCATCTACGTCGACATCCGCGTCTAGCGGGAGTCGCGGGCAAACAACATAAAAGCTCTCAGCCGACGGCGGAGAGTAACCTCGGAGGAAAAAGAAAAAACCCAGAGGTGTGCCCTTTCTTGCAGTTGTCATCCTCCTTTTCTCACGATTCTCTTCTGCAGCAGTTACGCTGCCTACATCACAACCCCTCTGTCCTTCGTCGCCCCTCCCGTACGGAAACGGGATTTTGCGGTGCTGCCTTTTTACAGAACTCGACAACACATCTACAATTCAACTTCGATATTGGTTCCATCGTCGAGTTAATCTGGTGAGCAATCGACCTGGTTTGGAATTCCCAAAACGGCGTTCAAAAGAGCTTCCTCCCGATGGCACGGAAGGAGGCTCATTGGCTGCTTCTCCTGCTTGCAGCTTCACATTGATGCGGATTCTATATGTTACGGGTTCGGTTGCGTCGTTGTCGCCATCCGTTGCCCCTTGTTTGCTTCGTTTTCTAGCTGCTGCTTGTAAGAGAATGCTCTTACCAATATCACTTTACTCACACACTTGAGTCTTAGAGGCTTGCTCCTCTTTCTAATGTCGAACTTGCTAATGGTTCGACTTATATACTACTATCGTTGTCAACTAAGTGGGTTTGAATTTGATTCAAACCATCTGTTGACAACCGTATATTTGAATACGAAGTGCAGCGGGTGCAATCAGTAATTCTATTACACTGCTGTGTTTCGCGAAGACTGCATCTCTTTGTCATCATCTGAATATGGGCCAGCGTCCCCGATCGTCCACATCCTATAGTAGTACTTCATCCATATGTCAAAGGTGTCAGACGACATTGTCATTTTCAAAAGTCCATTGTTACGCTCAGCTTTATCATCCTCTTCATCGTAATCCGAAGCGACTATAGCCATGTCAGATGAGTCTTCCGCATCTTCTTGTATACCTTGCAGAACTGCTTCCGGGGTATCATTCAGTACGGACTCAAACTTCTCTGAAACAAAGAAACTGGTGAGCTCAGGGCACTCTACTCCGCTGTGCTTCAAAAATCGCCTCATTCCTCTGAAGCTAAGAGCCTGTCCATGCAACACCCTTAACATATCTCTAAGCAGCACTGGTATTCGGCAGTCCCAAAGATCAATCACTCTCTCCACACCATATGTTGTCGTACCGGCATGATTCGAAGCTATTTCTTTTGCTTTCAATATTTTCACATGAATTGTTCCCTCCTCCCTTGTTCGCTCTGGGTCCGAAGGTGGGGGGGAAATTACAGCCATGGCTATGACAGCTACGACCTTTGCGTGGCTCTGAAAATGAATCCAAATGTCGTACATTCCGGGTGGATCAGCAGGAGAGCGAAAGTAACGGCAATTCTTTGGTAGCCACTGAAAAGTGTCAGTACTTGTTTCTGGGTCGAGAGTTGATGAGATGTAAGTTGGGTACATAGTATGCTCCCCAGGAATTGGAGTGTAAAACGTGCGCCCCGATCTCAACATCGGGAGCCAAACACGCTCCGGATCTGTATGAGATGAGAGTGTTTGAAAGAGCTGTTCATAATCTGAGTAGTCGAGGTTATAGGCGAGTTTTCCAAAGTCCTTACGGGATCGACAATGAAACATGCAATTAGCCATGCGGATCAAGTCATCCTTGTCCTCATTGTACCTGGCGGTGGTGTTATCGTAAGCTCCCTTGACAGCGTTCTGCAGCAAGAATTTGAGCGCCGCGTCACAATCCATGGTGTTACCCGGGCGAAAGGCCACTTGCATCTTGCCGTCAAGTGCTTCAATCTGTGCGTACTCGATGGGAATATCGGATGTGCGGTGTTCAAATAGCCACGAGGCGACTGCGTTTCTCTTAAGATCGGGGCCGACCATGACCATACCAGATCCAAGCGTTGCGAGCACACCCTCGATATTGAGCCAAAAGCTGTTGACGTAATCGTCTCGAGGGCGGCCCGAATTAGAATTATCCAAACATAGTACGACGAACAGCTGGTAAGGAAGCAAACCCCGTTTCAACCAAGAGGCGTCCAGGCGTTGCTTACGCTTCCATATACCGGTGGTCGGGACAAGGTCTATCCACAGCAAATACCTGGTGCCCGGTTCTAGGAAATAATCTAAGGCACAGATACCGCTGTATAATCTTTGCAAGCTCAGCTGCTCATCAGTTCCGTGCTTGTAAGAGACGGCAATAGGTATAATTTTCTCCCGCGCCAGGTAATCAAAGGTAGGAGTGAAGCTACGAGTTCCCTGAAGCGTCTGCTCGGCGATGTTGAGGTTGTGCTCGCGGTGTCCGGCGATAAATATGTCCGTGAAACCGTCCCTGACCAGCGGAAAGAGGTCGATATCGAAAATTTGCTTACAGTTCTCAATGTTGTAGCGCCAGTGTACGGTGTCCGAAATGTCCAGACCGCGGCGACCAACGTACAGATTCATCTGCTCTTTCATGGACGGAAACTGTCCGAGTCTGTGTCGCTTTTCGCTGCCTTTGAGAAAGCTCATAAAGCTTTGGTCCTGGCAGACGCTCAGAAATGCTTGACATCGTTCGGGTAGCGGTCGTAGCATCATGGTGAGCGGTTTGCCGATGGCCAGTGGATCACAGGTAGTGCTCTGTGGGTGCAAGAGGTGCAGGAAGATCGAGACGGGGAGTGGCTTGTTGTGGCTTCGGCAGTTATGGAACAGTTTTGTGGCTCCACGGCCGCTTTGTGGGATTCATCAACACAACGCAAAGTAACAATGTGGACACGTATGAGTTATATCGACAAACGAGTGAAGATAACGGGGCACGAGACAGCTAAATTCGGGCCCGAGCCGAAGGCGAGGGACCAATTTCGCTGTCGAGTGACCCGTTATCCACGAGTTTGTGGGTATAAATCGCTTATCGAACGCTGCACGTGACTCGGATATAGAGCAAACTGCCTCCCCAGTGTGGTAGCTATATCACGGTTTTTAGAGAATATCGTCATACAATGCACTGCAAACAGCGTTCTAATGCTAGTTGATATAGCGACACACTGGTGAGACTATTTTTCTATATTAAAACGCACGTGATGTTGGAAATTTCATTTGGAAAAGAGTATTCAAGTGACCCAGATTCCTGGACCGCAGTGTGATAACCAAGGACCGCAGTGTTATAACCATGGACCGCCAGGTTATCACACTCCGTCCAGTCCGATAAGCTTTAAACTAGCTCAGCCCGGGTCTCAGTAGGAGCTTTGCTATTAATATGACAAGTGAACTTAATTACATTGGCTCGTTTCAGTAACTGATGGCTTGCTTTGTTTTTCCAAATCATTTAAGCCGACGTAGCGTACCTAACCTACAACTTAAAGTTTGAAATTTAGGTTTTTGAAGTTGAATAGGTTTCCTTTTTGTTTCCAGTGGCAGCATTGCTGCACTTCTTGCCTACCAACTTACTGTGCCCTAAATAATCTCTCTAAATCTTTAATTCTATCACTATTTCTGTACATACGATTTTCCTCCTATTTCCAGATTGAAGGGCGGGTTTTGAAATTGACGCCGCCATCGCTTTTGCAGCTGCGAGCTCAGCCGTGGAAATTACGGTGGCGATTGCCTATTCGCATCATGCACGAAGTTCTTAGTCTCATTGGGGATGGGAGTGATCATGAAAACTCCTTCATTGCTCGCGTTGCAGACCAGCTATGATTCTTCAAAAGCTTGTTTATTTTTGAGATCCCTGTTTTTTGTATCGTGTTTATGAGCATTTTTGCGAGTTGTAGCTAGCTTATCACAGAAGCGTTATAGGTATTGGGGGTTCGTTTCACGAACCCCACGCGATACGAGATAAATAAAGGTTGAGCTATTGAAGCTTTGCTCTCTCGTGACAGAGGGCGTGCAGTTCATGTATTTGACCTTTCAACACACGTATATCACCCACAATAAAGAAAATAAGAAGAAGACGTCTACCTTAGCTGTATCGCATCAATGATGTCGCTCCAACTTGGAAGCATTGTGGCATTATAATGCCCGTATTAGTGACTGACAGACTACGGTAGAAAATCAGCATGATTATAAGTGACGGACTTCGTTTGCATGGTAGTCATTGAAAGTAGTTGCCATATACCAAAACGTGTTTTATGCAATCCGGACTCTTCCTTTGCGCCGTAGGATGATATTAACGGATCAAACAGTAATGCAGCTGACGAAGGATGGAGCACTTATGGTTTATCTCCAAGCATTTGCGTTTTGCAGCATTTTTGCAAAAGTAGCACTCAAAATGTTAAACAGTTCACACATCACAGAGCAGTAAATTGACCCTCAGTTTAGGCCAGGGTTAAGGATTTTTGTCTGAATGACTAACTTCTGGCTACTTTGACTGAATAATGCTAGAAGTGGCTGACCATATGACTTTGAGCAGCAAAAAGTGTAGTCAAAAATACGCCTTTTGGCATTATACATCGTGATACCTGGAAAATGTATAAAGGGCTTGGTACAGAAGGGCTGCTACGCACAAATTAAAAGAACGGCCAAAAATGGCAAGCTCCGTAAGTGTGAACCACTCTAATGGCTTTTGTTGATCGATGTGCGTTGATATAACGCGACGAAAACTGGATAATTGTCTGGAATCTGCCAAAGAAGCAAGATGGATTCCCTTTGAGAAAGGTTGCGTACTCCTGTGTAAGATCGGACAATGTTCCTGTCAAGTGTTGAGAAAAACGCCTCCAAGTAGAGTGTGGAGCAGATTGCTGTTGCCGAGAGAAGGCAGGACGTTGGTTCCGGTTGTCTTGAATTGATCGATACGGCAATCTAGAGGGCGGTTTAATGTTTACTATATGTACGTTTAGGCGCTTGATTTATTGCGGTGGTGTAGGCCACTTAGGGAAGCTACCATGCTAAAGAAACCCGGTGTCTCTGTTGTCTTTCCATTCAATATGGGGTGGGATATCACATTGCATGCAACAAGCGCCATGAACTTCTCAAGTTGATTGCATCGTAAAGCAGTTATCGCTAAGACGAATGAAACCTAAAACCCTGTTTATTGGCAGCTTTTTAAGGTTTATCCTTGCATATCCATTCTTTTTCGTTCTTGAAAAAGATCTCTCACCACCTGCATGGCATTTAACGACGGTTACGATTCGCCTTACAGTTCTTCCTCTCGTGTGCATTCCTATGACGTTCTGTTTTGAACATATTCCCACACGCTCGGCATGGAATTTCCGGCCGCCTGTGAGTATTTAGCTGCTCCTTAAACCGACTTTGGTTAAATGTCGAAAATGTACAGCTCGTTTCAGAACATGCATACAATCTGCATGCTTTAAAATGCTTCGCCATACCGGCGCTTTTCTTCACCATTTGCGAACAAATTCCACATCGAGCCATAGTTGGATCCCGCGCCGTGCTCTGGGCCTCAGCATCGCTCCGAGACTCATTCTGTCGCCCTTCGTCTAGAACGCTACATACTATTTCCGGTGTCTCATTTAGTTCCGGAGCTAGAGTGTCCTCTACGAACCAAAATGGGTCTTCTGTGCTGTGCTGTTCTCCACTCTGCACATCACTTCTGCTCCCTGACTCAGAACGATGGTGTTCCTCTCACGCGTCCTGCGTTCTAGCCGGCTTCATTTGTTGCCCTTCTCCCAGCTCCCCGTCACTTTTCGCAGGGCGCTTTCTCTTTTCGCCCTCGGCATCTCCAACGGATAAAGATTCTGAGCTCATATTACTTTAAGAATCAATTTTTTGTCGTTGGAGACTTCAAAGTATTGAAGTTGATGATCGGAGGCGAATTTCTTTTCACGGTTTCAGTCCAGGACTTTGTACTGGAGTAATTGGTTGGGTATTTAATAATGAGGAACAGTCCTGTTAATTTTCCTCTCGTACTTCATAATTGTTTACAACGTAGAGAGAAGCGTCACAAATAAATATGACCTCAGCAATTACAAGAAAGTGGTGCATTTATTCAATAGAAATAACATAGCCCATAAAAAATTTACTTATATAGAAATATGAACCAAACCTGGGAGCAAGATTACACGCGTAGCGTGGCAAACAAAATATCCGAGTTGTATAGAAATTTTGATCGACAAAGTTCGCTTTGCTACTCTATGCATCCCGGCTGAGGACACGAACGCCATCTACATGATCTAATATGGCGACTATTACCCATCTTTTCTACCAATTTACCACAAATCCGTCATGTTGTCAAAGAAGATTGAGGCGCCGAACTACTAGAGGGCCTGTAAGGCTACTGAAATTAGATTGGCTGTGTTGAGCTTCTTCCATAACAGTAGCAACAATTTTTGGCGATCCACTTAGTTCCGGGGCTGGGGAATCACCTAAAAAACAAAAGTGAACTTGATCGACCACTCATCTTCCACTTGTCACTCTATCTCTGCCTCGTGTGTCTGGTGGAGTGTGAGGTATATCCGGCGACGAATCGTGCGACTTTGAACGCTTTGCTGGTTGTTCCGCACTGAACTCACTGCCCATGACATGTGCGGGTCGCTTTCTGCCAGCGCCACCAGCTTGCCTGGGAGAAAAGAATTCGAACTCATTCTAGGTGTACAGAAGCAAATGCTTTCGTTGAACCAATGATTTTGTTCAGGTGTGGTAAAGGTAACTGTTTACCTTTTTAAATAATCTACACAGCAATCGACTGTTGTAAATCAACACTTTTCGTAAGCTGCGCGTGATTGTGCATGAGAAAAAGAGCAATAGCGGCTGTTGTGTTTTGTTTCATAAATCGGTTGCGACCTGACAGGAGAGCGGGTCAAGTAATTATGACGAAGAGCACAGATTTATTTGTGCGAAAGCGCTAATAATATTTATAATTTATTTATTTACATATTCCACAATTCCATGCACCGTTTCCACGTATGAATCGTACCATATGATCGCGTGTGTCACGTGGCCACGAGGGTTTGTGTGGCACCCGGGGTCCGCAAATAAGTTTCAAGTTTCATCCAGAAGATTCATTTTTTGCTCGCGCCAAGAAAACAGATCTGCAATCAGTCTCATTTACCGTTGGTATATCTACGAGTATTCACGCTCACCCTTCGAAGCCTTGTAGATATGAACAGAAGTGGAAGAGGTTCCAAACCATCAGACTGTTAATAGATCTGTGGGCACTTGATTTGACCAATTGGAGCAATCCCGTGGTTCATGATGGACACCAAATGTTACGTGCTTGTTTGCAGCGCGCAGCCGAGAAACGCATAGACACTTTGTATCTGCTCATCTTCCAGCTCGAGATACTCACCAACAGCTTCATTATCCGCCTCTAGAGGTGAGTACACTGGTGAGAATCAACGCTTTTGTGCCCAGAATGTTAAACCTAAACACTTGACGGTTGAATCGCCGTCCCCTACACAGATATAGGAATGCTACCTTTGGGCTGTCGGCGGACTGACATTTGTCTGTCCCATGCGCCGCAGCAATCTGCCGTAGCGTCCAGGATGAAATCGTTCCAATTGGCACCCACGAACACAGCTTGGCTGCCAGAGTCTGTCCTCGCGCCCATCTGCACGCTTGCGCCCAACAAGGATGTGAGTTGTCCAATTGACGATGGGTGACAAAGATGGCACAAGCCAAAACGACGCGTTAGGAAATCAAATAGTTACGCTCACCACCCACGGTGTTTACCCTTATTATGCACATATTCAACTGTCAGACTCGTACATTGTGCACTAATTACACTTGTCGTCGTTTGCATATCTGAATAGTGTTGTTCTATACTCTTCTGCTGAGTGTCCGATACCAAGAACTTGGTCGCGTCCCCTTTTATGCATGAGTACTTTCTTTGCATTTGTCGACAGACAGACCTGTTTGGCATCCCCGATTGATAAATGATGATGGACCAAAGGATATCCTTATTCCGTACGCGAAGCTTCAACGGTACCAACCATACAACGGTACCTACTTATCATAGGGATGAGGCATCCTTCTGTCATGAATGCCATTAACGGCGAACTAAGTAGGTTTCTTGTTGACGTCGAAGCAAACGCAAGAGTGTGCGCCTCTGTGGCGCCCCTTCAGTGCATTTTGCACAGTGCATGCAACAAGTCTCGGCCCAGTATTTATAGCGTACTGATACATAGCCTCCGCATCCGTCCGTTATCTCAAAATTAAATTCAGCTGATGCATTCACGAGCATTGTTTCCCGCTCTCGGGACCGACACGTTCACGCATTTGCGCCGTTCCTTTGATATTGCACGGCGGTTCAAAACCTTCTGGATCGGGGGCGTGCCCTCTAACCCATGCAGAATCATCCTTTCAAAGCCTGCTATCACTTTCCACTCAGCTAGTAGTAACAGATCTCGAGATGCTGAAAAAGAGGGTCAACTGCAAGCTTTCGAAGTTGTTCCCCAGCGCTGCTGCATAGCTGCATCCACCTCAGGAAACTCCGATACGTGTTGGCCAGTCTTGCCACTCCCGACTCAACTAGAACCAGTTGCATAAGTACTTCCTAACCACAGCAGCTTTACTGCAGCCGTGTTGATCATCTCCGCTCTCAACGTCGAGATGAAGCTCACCTTCACGCGTCGGAACGCCGTACTGGCAGTTGCGCTTCTCAACCTTCTTCTGCACAATGCCTCAGCGGTCTCGCTCAACCGGTACAACAGCTGCCCCGACCTAGTGGGCTACTTCAAGAACAACGCTCTTTCCCGCGTGGGAGCGTATGGGCTCAGCGACTCCAGAAACTATGGAGGTTTCCGCCCGTCCCTTTACTGCCGTCCGTTCCGTGGAAGACCTGGACCCGTCTTCTTCGCAAACTCTGCAGTCGGTGGAGACCGTGCACGCCTGAAGGCAGCTCCGGCTGCCCCCACAGCCGAGCTTGCAGGTAACGGCGGTACAGGAACAGCGCCAGCACGTGAACCAATAGCTGGTGTGGACTTCTCCGAGACTAATGTGCAGGTGGAAGGTGTGGATGAGCCAGATATCATCAAGACCGATGGAAATCAGGTGTACGTGATTCGCGGGAACAAATTCTTCGTCCTCAAGGTCATTGCCGGAGGAAGTAATAGCCGAGTGACTGGAGAGTTAACTCTACCGTCTCGTGCAAGGGAGATGCTTATCCAGGGCGATCATCTGCTCGTTATCGCACAGACGTACGGCAATATTTATCCGACTCCTCGCTTGGCCACCAGCGGCTTCTTCTTTGATCAGAGCATGACCACTGTCTATCAGATCAAGGTAACGTATGGAATTCCGAAGTTAGTGGCCACCCTTCGCATGGAAGGCCGCTACTTGAACTCGAGGGAGGTTGACGGTGTCGCTCGAATCGTTATGTTGTATAGGCCTCATCTGAGATTCAAATATCCCTCATGTGTGATTCCGTATGGCGAAGCCGAAGCTTACAACAAGGGTGTCATTCAAAGTTCTACTGCACGCGAATGGTACCCTAGCTACTCGCTCAAGGTCGAAGGTAGGGCTGGTGAGACGACTGATTTGATTTCTTCTTGCTCGAACGTTTACATCCCAGGAATATTCCCAGGCTTTGACCTGCTCACAGTTGTCACTCTGCCAGTATCGGGAAGTCTGAGGCCATCAGGAAGCGTCTCAATTGTCTCCGAAGGAGATGAAGTGTATGCGACGGCCTCTTCTTTGTATGTTACCACAACTGAATATCGATGGGACTTCTTTGGGTTTGAGAACAGCTTGAGATCTGGGCGCGACTTCGAGACGTCCATCCACAAGTTCTCTTTGAACAACTATGGAGCAGACTACAAGGGAAGCGGTGTGGTTTCGGGAAGTGTGTTGAACCAGTTCTCCATGCATGAGTACAACGGGTACTTCTTCATCGCCACTACCGATGGTGCACCATGGTGGGGTGCCCGCGACGCGAGCTCTAGTAAGGTGACGTCGTTCAGGACAGCCGGCAGAAGTCTGCAGAAGGTGGGCGAAGTTGGGAACTTGGGACTGGGTGAACGCATATTTGCTGTGCGTTACGTGAAGGATACAGCGTATGTCGTGACGTTCAGACAGATTGATCCGTTGTATATCATCGACTTGTCGCAACCGTGGTCGCTAAGAGTGACAGGTGAGTTGAAGATCCCAGGATTCAGTTCGTACCTTCATCCGATATCTGCAGGGCGCATCCTCGGAGTCGGTCAGGACGCTACTCCGGAGGGCAGAGTTACAGGTTCTAAGGTGACGTTGTTCGATGTGTCGAACAAGAGGAATCCGACCGAGCTTTCTTCGTGGACGTTACCGGGAGGTAGGAGCACAGCGGAATGGGATCATCGTGCATTCTTGTACTGGGGACCGGAATCTGTGGCCGTACTTCCTGTTTCGACGTACTTGAACTCAGAAAGGTTTGTCGGTTCGGTTGTGCTGAAGATTTCGGACGCTGACATTCAGGAACGCGGTCGAATCACTCATGTATCGCTTTCGTCAAGCTATACTCCGAGGATTGAAAGAAATCTTGTCCTTGGTGCTGAGCACTTGTGGTCTCTTTCGTCGAAGCAGATTCAAGTTAACAACATCAAGGACCTTTCAAAGGAGTCAGCTACGACACTGATCTGACGAAATACTGTGAAGACAGAGTTTATTTACATTCACACCTTCGTGTACTAATTTATAATGAGCAAGAATTCTATGTAAAGAGTCGATAGTATCTCGCCTCGATACCATTCTCAACTTCTTCAGCGCGTTTCCAATTATGCTTCTAGTTCTACCTACAATTGTACTAAGCGCAAACCACATATCGCTTTGCTTTTGTGTTCGAGAATTTTACAAAAAGAATCGTTTTTTAGTGATCAATTTTCAAAAACTTCTGAGGCTCTTTCCAAGGAAATGAGTTAATCCACCTTTTCTCACTCGCTCGTTTATGAAAACGTGTCGGTGTTGTCAAAAAAAAGAAGTACATCTTCCAAGAGAACTACAACAAATCCACACGGCAAAGAAAAGCTGAACTCGGGGGTGAAAAAGAAGGCAGAAGGCCGTTCCAGAAAAGAAATCCAGAGTCCAGTGAAATGCACAAGCCCGTGCCTGAAGCTCGTTGCCTGGGAAAATGTTGAAATGGGGATTGACTAAGATGAGAAGGTATCCGAGGAATCGCTTTCCTTTTCGGTTTATTGAGTGTTTAGCTCTGTTTTATAGTCTACCATCAAGAATGAATACACAGCCATTGTGTTCCATGTGTGCTCTAAATTTTTGTTTAGAACAGCATGGATGTTTATCCATCTTGGAACTCCTTGAGACCGCAACGCGCTGCTCTACATGTGTCAGATTGTAATCACGGCACGATTGTGCCAGGTACAAGTTGTCTGTGCAGTACACAGTTTCACAGGACTGCTTGTGCAGGCGGCGTCAGTGTCGCTACATTCCCTCTCGTTTTAATGTTAGGATCTCCATTCCAATCATGGCACACAGTCGCTTGTGTCCTACGATACCAATTGTTTTGGTGAAAAAGTCCGCCCCCAATTCATTGCTCTTGCGGTACCCAATTCGCACAAAGCTGCGTTCTACCGAGTCTTTGACTGGATGGTACTTGATCTTAATGTGCTTGGTGCTTTCGTAGAGGACTTCAACTTTGGCCAGCGTGATCATTCCTTGATTGTCTTCGAATATTTCGATTCATGTGTAATATAATGAGACGTAGAACGGTCGTGATTTGAACAAGACCGTATAGTGTTGTGTAGTTTGAATCATGGATTCGAACTACAACCGCTTTATCTCTATAGAGCTGGACCTGCGATTGTTCTCGTGATAGATTAGCCAGCTTCCTGGTCTGTCATTTGTAAAGTCATTGTTGTTGTTTTGAAATAGAGTGCGAGTGCCACTGTATTACAATTGGTAGCATCTAAGCGAATTCTTTTCGACAGGAATTGTTCAGTACGTCATGCCGCTTACTACGAGAGGTTTGAGCAGCGCAGAGAACTAGAATGTCCAAAACGAGGTTCCTGCAATCAGTAACTTGCAAGAAGAATTGCAAACTCTGAGGGATGCTGTTAAAATTCAAGCAGAACTAATTGAGAAGTTGCAGTCTCGACTTTGAGACCCAAAAGAAGTGCCCGCGCCGAATCGAACGCAGTCGGTTGGCAGGAATGCCATGAAGCCTCCGCCAATATCCGTGTTCTCTGGCAAAGCAACAGACAGTAGCTCGGAGAAGGTTAAAAGCTTCTTCTATTCAATTCGTAAATTTGGAAAGCTCTGCAACTACTCTGAAGTGAGCATGTTGGATCTTGCAAAATATTACCTGCAAGACAGAGCTGCCTCTTGGATGATGCGACTAAAAAAATAAAATCGCAAACCCACGTCACTAGAGCAAGTACAAAAGGCAATGGTGAATGAATTTGTACCAGCTAACGAGAAGGCTGCGGCGCGAGTCAAGCTTATGGACTTGCGGATGAAAGATTCAAACTGCCTTAATGACCATATCACGAAATTTGAAGATCTAGTCGCTATTTGCGATACGGCTGATAATGAGGAATATATTTACTTCTTCAAAAGTCTACCGAAGGCTTTCAAAGGAAAATTCGCCGAGAGGTTCCCCACTTCTCAAACTTTAGATCGATTTGGAACTGCTTCAATACAACCAGCATATGACTACGACCAAACATTGGAGCTTTCGCTGCAGTTGACTGGAGAATCCCAGGAGGATAAGAGCCATGCCGGAAAGTCTTACGGAAAGAAGAAGACTAGTTCGAGAAACTACGGTGCAAGCAATGATTCTGCAAAATCGACCGGCCAACGTAATGATTCAAAAGACCCTGAAGCAGTCTCATGGGGAAAATCCAGAAAGAGTGAACACGGCCATTATCGACAGAGCGACAGATGTTTTAAGTGTGGAATAAAAGGATGGAGTGACCCAAATCATCCTTGCAAGAAAGATGCTAGGCAAGATAACCATTCTTCAAAAAACTAAGTATGCCGCATGAATGTGCGGCTGAAAAGAGTGTTGACGAGACGAGTACGCTCTATTTATCTGCAATCTGTTTCGCAGATGATGAGAACTGGATGTATGATGCAAATTGTAATGGTAAACCGGTCCGAACTGTTGTGGACTCTTTCGCGTCTCACAATTTTATCTCGAGAGAAGATGCTCAGATACTTGGACTACAATTGCAAAACGTTGACGGATTGCAAGTACAGTTAGTTGATTCCTCAAAGGCAGAAGTGCAAGGTACGGCCAGAGATATATTGAATATCAATGGCTATATCAGTAAGGAAGAGATGTATCTCATTGACGACAAGGAGCCTAACACTTCGCCACTTCTAATCTTGGGTCGAACATGGCTAGAGAGCCATAACCCAACGATTGATTGGGAAACGAGATCGCTGACGCTGAGAAGAAAAAACGAGACCGTCGTCCGAATACATCCAAGAAGATCTGCAAGAAACACTACGAATTCACTGCAATTCCGACACATTTCCTTGAAAAGAATGGCAAAGGAAATTAAGAAAGGAGATTGTGAACTTTACTCCGTTCAAATCGGATTGCAAGAGCCTGCACAACAGCCAAGAAGTACGAAATGTGCACCTCAATTCAGAGACCTGGTGACAGAATTTGAAGACATCTTCAAGGAAGAACTTCCGGATGAATAACCCCCACCACGTGCAATGGAATTTGAAATAAATCTCATCCCAGGATCTAAACCCCCAGTCAGACCTGTCATCAGACTTTCATCACAAGAATTGAAGGAATTGACACGTCAGCTTCAGAAGTACTTAAATAAGAGACTGTTGCGACCATCGTCTTCCACCTACGGTGCCCCTGTGTTCTTCATCAAGAAGAAAAATGGAGATTTGAGACTGGTTTGTGATTACAGAGCCTTGAACAAAATTACAATACCAGACTCAAGTCCAATTCCGCTCATCAATGAAACCATAGATCAAGTTTCAGGAGCAAGAGTATTCTCACAGATTGATTTAATTTGGGGCTATCATCAAATGAGATTGAAGAACGCAGATTGTCATAAAACGGCAATCAGGACAAGGTATGGGTCGTTTGAATGGAGATTTCTTTGTTTTGGACTCACAAATGCACCTGCGGCCTTCTCAAGATTACTGGCACATGTCTTAAGAGAACTACATGGCGAATGCATGGTTCTATATCTGGATGATATCCTGATCGACAGCAAGTCTGTTGACGAACACAAGAAACATTTAAGAAGGCTATTCAACATTTTGAGGGATAACAGATTATACATCAGACCCAGTAAGTCTAATTTCGGTGCTAACGAGGTCGATTATCTTGGATACAAGATCAATGAGAACGGTATCCAAACGCAGAAGAGATTGTTTGACGCTGTTGTCAATTGGCAAACACCCTCCTCAATCAAGGACGTGCAAAGGTTTTTAGGCCTTTCAAATTTCTATCGAAGGTTTGTGAAGAATTATGCAGACTTGGCACGGCCAATTACGGACATTTTGAGAAGAAAGAGGTTCAGATGGGATGAAGCACAAGAGAATTCTTTCCAAAGACTGAAAGATAGTCTAACAAGTGCACCAGTATTGAGACATCCAACTTCTGAACATAAGTTTATTGTAACAACAGACGCTTCGAAATTTGCAGTAGGCGCAACGTCGGAACAAAACGGTCACCCGGTGGCATTTTTATCTCATCGATTATCTGAAACCGAATCAAGATGGGACCCAGGTGATCAAGAATTGCTTGCAGTGATAATTGCCCTACGCCAGTGGGCTGTCTATCTCCGTGACAGACCCTTCCTCTTACGTACGGATCATGAACCGATTAAGTACCTTCAATCGAAGACCAAACTGTCAGGAAGACAAGGAAGATGGCTTTATGAACTTCAGTGTTACAGTTTTGAAGTTGAACACTTTGCTGGATCTAATAACACAGCAGCGGATGCGTTAAGCAGGACAGAAGAACCGGCAATTCAGCTGTAAGGTCTCCGACTCCGCAATCCCAAACTTTTGATGTCACTGAAAGAATTGTATTCCAAAGATGAATGGGCACAGAATCTTCTACAAGTCATCAAAGACAAACAGCCACCGCCTAACAAGAAGACAGCTATATACGCTCGAAACTATTCCTTCCGAGATGGAATATTGTATTGGAGAGGATCAAGTTCTGAACGTATTTACGTCCCGAGCGATGAGAATTTACGTGAACAAATCATAGAAGAGGCACATATGCCAGGACATGTTGGTTCTGAAAAGACGTACTACAACTGCTCGAGGGAGTTTTATTAGAAACGAATATATGATGATGTGCAGAGTTTTATCCTATCATGCCGTGAATGCCCATCAAACAAGGAAGAACGGACTATGAAGAAGGGAAAAATGTATCCGCATTATATCCCAGAAGAATGTTAGGATGTAATCTGTATGGATTTTGTGACAGATCTTCCTACCACCAATTCGCAGAAGGACTCTGTTCTGGTGATTGTCGAAAAACTTTCGAAACGAGCACTTTTTATCGCAACGAAGAAGACAATCACATCAACAGAAGTCATACAAGTGCTATTTGACCATGTGTTTTCGAAGTTTGGGATGCCACACTCAATTGTGCTTGATAGAGACAAACTATTCAAGGCAAATTTTTTTTAAAGAAGTGTCGCGACTACTAAACGTTCAGCTAAACATGCCACAAAGGATCATCCAGAGACCGACGGTCAAACAGAAAATACAATTCGAACACTGTCCTCTATGATCAGGAGTGTTGTGCAGAAACAGCCGAATAGTTGGGACAAATACTTGAGTGAAATAGAGTACCACCACAACTCAAGTCCCAACAAGAGTACAGGACTTTCTCCTTTTGAAGTCGATACTGGAAAGATACCTCACTCCGAACTCACTCGATGCATCAAGAAAGACCTTGCAAAATGTCAGGCTTCGTACGACATGCTGGAACGTCGAAGAGCATTTAGGCAGCTTGCAAAAGATAGGCTTACGAATGCAATTGCGAGACAGACGTTCCATGCTAACAAGAAGCGAAGAGATGTGCAATTTGAAGTTGGAGATTTAGTTCTATTGAAATCGGAGTGGACAGGAATTTCGCAGCGTTCAGGAACGGGACAGAAGTGGCAGCCAAAGGTCTTGGGACCGTTTGCCGTTCTAGAAGTCCGGGGTCCTATCACGTACAAAATCGAACTACCACCGGGCATGAAGAGAGCTCACAGCGTGTTTTATGTTTCGCGACTAAAACGGTTCCACAGAAGGAAGAATGAAGATGGACCGCTTTCAGTCGTAATTGATGCAGAAGGAAATGTGGAACAAGAGGTCATCGCCGTACTTGACAAGAAGAAGCAAAAACGTAAGATATTCTATTTGGTTCAGTTTGAAGGAGACAGTGTGAAACACGGAATATGGAAACACAAATCTGAACTTCAGAACTGTAAGGACCTCATAGGAAAATTTGAGAACTTGTCGCGGACAACAATTTCAAAAGGGAGGTGAATGTAATATAATGAGACGTAGAACGGTCGTGATTTGAACAAGACCGTATAGTGGTGTGTAGTTTGAATCATGGATTCAAACTACAACCGCTTAATCTCTATATAGCTGGACCTGCGATTGTTCTCGTGATAGATTAGCCAGCTTCCTGGTCTGTCATTTGTAAAGTCATTGTTGTTGTTTTCAAATAGAGTGCGAGTGCCACTCTATTACAGCATGTTTTAGAGTGACCAAGCAGTTCGTTCATTAATCTTCTTAACCATATTCCCTCTCGAACTGCAAATGACATAGCCACATATTCCGCCTCCAAAGTAGATTGGGCGACAACTGTCTGCTTCTTACTACGTCATGAGATCGGTCCAACACAGAACGTGAAGACAAAACCACTTGTAGACTTTCTATCGTTACCATCACCGGCAAAGTCCAAATCAGATGTACCTTCTAAGACCACTGCACTTCCTGCTTTGTACTAAATCACAGAATTCTTTGTGGCATATAGGTACTTCAAAACTTTCTTACCAGCGTTCCAGTGTTCACGAGAGTGGCATGTCGTGAAACGAGCCAAGTATTCTACAGAGAACGAAATGTCCGGTCGTACAGTGTTGCACAAGTGCATCAATGACCCCACTAATTCACGAAATGGAGTTTCGTCTGCATTCTTGTCATCTGATTTGTGAAAGTGTGTGCTCTGGAGTGGGACATTGACGGCAGCTGATGTGTCAACTCGAAACTTTTGAGCCAAACGTTCAATCATAGGCGCATTATGAACACGTAGTGCTTTTCCATTACTGCTGCGCTCGATGATCATTCCAAGAAACTCCCGTGGCTCATTATATACTCGGATCTGAATATATTTCTGCAGTTTCTGCACAAAGTGTAATATATCGTCTTGGCGTCTGCCGACTACCAGACCATCATCCACGTACACTAGTATCAGTAGGCGATATTGCCCAACTTCATAGAAGAAAAGACTTGGATCGTTTCCAGACAGCTTGCACCCCAACTCACGCATGATCAACTTAAACTTTCTACGCCAGGCTCTGGCGGCTTGCTTGAGCCCGTAGATGGATATATTGAGCTTGTAGACATGGTCAGACTTTGTCTGGTTCATGAATCCTTCGGGTTGGCGCATGTACAGTTCTTCGGAGAGATCACCATACAGAAAAGCTGTGCATACATCGAACTGCACAGCTTCCATTCCATAGGCTGCCATAACTGATAACAATGCTCTAACGGTGCTGTACTTGACAACAGGTGAAAAAATCTCAGTTTAATTTATAC
Source organism: Gracilaria gracilis (assembly GCA_030374805.1). Taxonomy (NCBI): domain Eukaryota; phylum Rhodophyta; class Florideophyceae; order Gracilariales; family Gracilariaceae; genus Gracilaria; species Gracilaria gracilis. Next base: position 977,236 of record JARGSG010000200.1, read on the forward strand.
CTGCTCGCTGGGTAAAGCCACGAGCTACAAGACGTGCCCGGTAGCGCTCGAAACTGCCTTCCTCATCGTGCTTCTTCAAGAAAAAGCAACGATTAGTGATTGGTTTGCAGTTCGGCGGACGCAGGACTAATTCTCAGACCGATCGCTCCTTCATGTGATTCATTTCTTCTTTCATGGCCGTCTTCCACTGTGGGGCCTCTGCGCCATTGATTGCTTCTCGAACAGTCAAAGGGCTATCATTGTCGTCATTGCCCATGATGTTACCCGTGAGCATTGAGAGGACAGTATCTGGAGTGAAACGCTGTGGCTGTTGTCTCGATCTGGTCGAGCGTCGTGGCTCGGGAGGGTAGTGGGTCACTAATTCAGGGTCGTAGGAATACTCTCCATGTGCATCCATGAAAACAAGGTCGCCTTCATCTTCTTCATCCTCCGAGACATCTTCTTTCTTCACGGTCTTCTGATTCCAGTCCACTTCCATGGCTTCACTCTTCATATCCAGATTCGTTGCTTCATTTTCCATAGAATCAACTTCTTGGACCTCGGCTAGGTCCATGTTGTATGATGTCGGCAGCGACATTACGTTTTGTACGCATATGCGTGGATACACGCGCAGCTTTACTGTGCGGTTTCCTATGCGAAGAAGTAACTGATATATCTATTTCATATTGATAGTCTTACGGTAGAATGTTTTGCGTGTACAAGACTCGCGCAAGTTCATATGGCTACCTCCTTACGCCTGTCGACTTAGCGGACAACTGGGTCGACAGGGGACAAATATAAATGTCTCTCACCCTATGAGAAGGCAACCCAGAAGGGATCATCATCGATCCAGCGGGTCTGCCCTCCTTGCATTTTTCACGCCTTCGCGAGCGCGCTGCGAGGTGGTGACGACACTCGACAACAGTCCACTTCGTCGGCAAGTGGTGTTATGGAGGCCTTCGGCCATCCCGTAATATCCTCATTGAAGATTACATCCTCAGAGATCATTACATTGTTCTTATCAGGAACATATACCCTGTAGCATTTTTCGCGTTCGTAGTCAACAAGGATTCCCTTAATCGTTCGGTTCTTGTATTTGGCGCTCCTCTTACGGCGCTCTTTGGGAATGTGCACGTAACACTGCGCACCAAAAGTGCGTAAGTGTGAGATATTTGGCTTCTAACCCGTGAAGATCTCAATTGGTGTCATGTCAGGTGCACCATCTCTACGAACAAATGTTCTGTTCCTGAGATAGTTCGCTGTGGTAACAGCTTCTCCCCACAGCTGACTGCTACGAGGAGTATCTTCCACCACTCGTAACATTGTTCTCGCTTTGTCGTTGAGGGTGCGGTTTAGCCTCTCGGCTTTACCGTTAGATTCCGGGCTGTACGCAAGCGCTGGTTCGAGTTGGATTCCCTAGCCATAGAGACATACTCTCAGAAAAATATTCACCGGCATTGTCATATCTAATCCGCTTTAGCTTCTTTCCAGACTGTTTTTCGAATAAGGCGATCATGTCTTTCACCCTATCATGAACCTGAGTTCTATCCCTGAGAAGCCTGATTGCAGACAAGCGACTCTTGTCATCATACAACGAAACGAAGTATTGGGATCTCGATAGTGTTTGGACATCTACAGGTCCCAGGACGTCTGTATGAACGAGCTCCAGTACCTCGATTGCAGTTGGAGCAGTTAGCGGTAGTCGTGGGACTCGCGTAGACTTTCCTTCTGCACATGGCTCGCAGTAGCCAATGGCACTGAGCTTAGTCTTGGGAACGCCTGTGACAAGATTAGGAGTCTTCCGGAGATAGTCAAGACTTGGATGACCAAGCCTCTGATGCCATAACTCAGTAAACTTCTGGTTACCACGTACAATCAAAGATGTACTCGTGTTTTCGGCTGTGGGGTACACCACCAGTTCATACAGTTCTTCAGCTATTTCTCTACTCATTGTGAGAAGCTGATTAGTCTCTTGGTTCAGTATCAAAGCCGCGCCATTGCCTTCTGCGTTAGTCAGGAATACCGCCATATACCCTCTACGACGGATTGCACTGACCGAGATGAGGCTACACATGAGGTCTGGTACATACAAGACGTTATGTAGGTGTATCTTAGTAAGGTTTCCTCTTTCATTTGGTACCCAACATTGTGCTCTGCCTTCACGTGCAACAATAACCTTGGTGCCATCACCAATGGATACAGTCTTCTTCGACGATGGTCGTAGTGTTGATGAGAAATAGCTCTTATTGTTCGTAATGTACCTGGATGCACCGGAGTCAAGATACCAGCATTGTTCCTGATCCTTGTGAAATTTGAGGTTGGCAACCAGAGCCGTGTCCTTCACAGCTACGCTGTCCAAATGGTCACCAACTGTAATATAGTGGCACCCACTTACGTATTACGACCACTACCTGTGATTGCATCACGACCTGCCAGTTAGTATAAGTAGATAGCTCACTCCAGGAGTAGCACTACTCTTATTCTAGTCATCGACAGTGCGTCGGTCTTGGTTCTGTAAAGATGTTCAGTACCAGTCTAGCCTAACCTTCACTACCTTACATATGGTAGCATCTAAGTTCGATTCACGCCGCTTGAATCTCCCAGTCACGAAAAAATCCAACAGAAAAGACTGTAGTTAATTAACGTAGTCCAGAGAAAATGGCCACGCTGTGTAGTGTACACCGTGGGCCTGAAGCGCAGGACCAGTCAAAGGTCAAGGGCGCTGAAGGGATTATGTTCAATATCGCTTAAACCACGAAAAGTGGTGGAGTTTAGGGATATCGAGACAAAGAGTATGTCGAAATGTATCCTAACGGTAAATCATGGAAGGTTCACGATATATGGAATTTAATTGCCGCTGCGTTGCAGGACAATCAAACCTTTAAGTTCTGTTTATCATGGTATTAGGATAGTAAGAGGTACTTGAAGAAGACCCACGAAAAATTAACTATCAGATTCCGATGAGAAGAACAAGAAGTTCCAAGCCCGACATATATTTAAGGGGTAAGAAAAGTTAATAAGCTATGAATGAGGGAGAAAGGTCATATGTTGTTTTTGAAAAACACGTATATAAAAGATCAACGATCTTCAAATGCTTGAATCGATGCGGACATCGATTTTGAAGGGAAGGTGAATGTAATATAGTGGCACCCACTTACGTGTTACGACCACTACCTGTGATTGCATCACGACCAGCCAGTTAGTATAAGTAGATAGCTCACTACAGAAGTAGCGCTACTCTTATTCTAGTCATCGACAGTGCGTCGGTTTTGGTTCTGTGAAGATGTTCAGTACCAGTCTAGCCTAACCTTCACTACCTTACACCAACATCATAAGTGAGAATAACAGTTTCCATTTCAGCATCATCAGAGTGCTGACACTGTGCTACAAGGAGTGCCGCTACACTGTCCGATTCATTCCCGTCGTCTTGAACGGACTGACCCTTCTTGTTTGACTTCTTTACTTTGTACTGTGGACTATCAGGGTTTCCCAGCAGTCCTTCTTTACATGCCCCTTCTTACGACAGGGGTGGCATCTGATCAAGCGGGAGGATCGCTTGGTGTGCACCTGGAGAGCTTTGGTCTGAAACCCATTGACGTTTGAGCCTCTCCTATGCTTGTCGAGTTGTCCCTCTCTGGAAATCAACCTTGGTACAGCGTCCTTCAAACTAGCCCCGGTCTGGTTTACCACCTCAGCCGTGACTTCGAACTCCTTCATTAGACCTCTCAGTATGGCTCTCAGTCTTTCAGCATTAAACACAGTCTGTCCTATGCCACCAAGTTTCATCTCAATGACTGACAAGCGATTGATGTAGTCCAGAACGGTCTCAGATGCGTCCATCTGCATGTCCTGGTATCGTTCGAGTAGTGCGTTGATACTTGCCTGCGAAACCATTTCGGAGTTTGATTGCAGCGTGTGCAACACCTCAAAAAGATTGCGCATCTTCATCACCGGCGCCACACAAAATTCATGAACGGAGAGCAATATGCACCTGAGTGCAGTATCGCAGCTGGTCTCAAACTTTTTCCTTTCTTCATCGTCTTCAGGTCTCGCTTCTGCGCCACTCAGAATTTGCCACACAACGTTTTATCTAACGACTAGTTCAATTTTCGGTGACCACATGAAGTAGTTGTCTGCTTTGAGCAGAAGAATGCGAAACCTTGCGGCATCAAACAACGATTCCGACATCCTCGATTCGCTACAGGATGTCAAAGAGGGAAAACGTAGAAGTTAAACTTGTTGACTGTGCGGGTAGGTGCTCGATAACCTTTTGAAATGAAGATTGACTAAGATGAGAAGGTATCCGAAGAATTGCTTTATTCTTCGGTTTATTGAGTGTCTAGCTGTGTTTTATAGTCTACCATCAAGGATGAATACACAGCTATTGTTTTCCATGTGTGCTCTAAATCTTTGATTAGAACAGCATAAATGTTGATCCGTCGTGGAACGCCCTGAGATCGCAACGCGCTGCCCTATACATGTCAGATGGTAGTCACCGCACGAGTTTGCCAGATACATGTTGTCTGTGCAGTACACAGTCTCACACGACTGCTCGTGCAGGCGGCGTCAGTGTCGCTACAGAAAACTCTGGAGCAGCTACTGCCCGGAATATAAAAATGATTCAGCTTCTTGCCGAACTCCAGACAAAATGATTCAGCTTCTTGCCGAACTCCAGACAGCCGCACCAGCAATTTGGGCACGTACTCAAAACGGTTGGGTGCAGGCAGCGACACGAGCAGTAGGTTGCACGCGGAGACAGTGCTGTCAAGACGAACGGGCACTCAAAACGGATTACAACCTCACGCATCATAGATTCTATCACTTTATTCATCGCCAAGCTGATTCTTTGCGGCTCAAGATCTGACGGTAGTGTGGACGGCCATGTCCAAACACTATGCAGTGAAGCACAACTTACTGCACTGGTACACTCGACAAGAGATGTACTGTTCTCCGGGAAGGGTGGGTGGGTGTTCCAATAAGCAAAACGTTGCGCAAGATGCTAAGATAGAACAGCATTGAGCGATCACCCTCTGCGCCGAGAAGTGACGACGGCTGATCGCTCTGCTGAAGAGCATCTTGCGCCACGACGCATCTAGAAATGGCTCTAATAAATCCACTATGCGTGTCCTTGAGAATCTACCAGTAAGTCCGTGCCGAAGGGCGACAAAATGCGCCGTGTGACACGGTGAACAACATGCACCGTGTGACACGGTGAACAACATGCGCCGTGTGACACGGTGAACAACATGCGCCGTGTGACACGGCGAACAACATACGACTTTGGGCTTGTAGGAGAGACCAAACAGCGCCATGTTGCTGGTTTTGCGTTGAAGTGCCAATTGGCAGTTTCTCCGGGCAAAGCAGCCGCGCGCATACGCTACGACGCCGTTGCGCGCTTATGCTCCGATGCGAGGCGGCGTGAGCGAAACTCGTAGCAGACGCGGGCCTCTTTTGGTTGCTCTGCCTCTGCCGCGACACACAATGCAATCTCTGCTCATCAATTGCAGTCGGTAAAGTCTGGGCGAGGGAGCGCATAGCAGAACTATAGCGCAGACAGAGTTTTCGTAGAAAAGTGTAATGGGACACATTCTTTTCCTTGTTCAGAACGGAACAAGAAGGGCCCTCTCAATTCATGTGTCTCAGTGCGTAATTGCTGCCAACGTGGGCAATGGCTCGTGCTTCCATCCAATCTGTGCTACATACTTTGGAGCCCGAAAAAGTAGAAATCAGGAGGGCTAGGTTGGAGCTACGTGGTTCTTTTTCGAGGAGTGGTTCCTCTTCCTTGCTAACATCTGCTGCCGCGCTCCGTGATATGACTGCTGATTCTCAATTCCAAATTGACATCAAAGCAATTACACGTCGTGCTTGAACGGGAGCCTAAGCGAGTGTACAAACAATAGGGGAAGTTTTTGAGCCTAGGTGGAAACTCAACAAGGAGAGAACGCTGCGAAGAACGAATAACGCGGTGTTTGTGTTCAGTAAAGGTCGGGATAATCATCAAGGGGCTCTATCAGGCGAAACGGAACATTACCAACATCGCGAACGACATATGCGAGTATGAAGAACTTCCGCTGGTCAGTAACGTCGACTTCATGTTGGTTTTCATACATATTTGCTATCGCCACAAATCGTGGCAGTTCCCAACAATTCCGGTTAATTCAGTATTTGGCAGCTCTTCATATAAGGCTGCTAGGCACTTAGGTACTCACATCTGCACAGAAGTTCATCGTTTTGGAATCAGTGATCCACCTCCAAAGAAAGTACTTGGTTGGAGCTATTGCTGCGAAGGTTACGATGGCAGGCAGTATCCTCATCTCTTATATTTGTGCCATCACTTGCTTGTCCTGGCTTTGAGATCGTGTGCGAACATCTGAAAACAGGTATATAGAGCTAATGTCTTATACCTGCTGCATCTCAATGAAGAGTCAATCAGGTTGAAAACTTAATCAAATATCGTTTTCCAAACACTCTTGAATAAGCACTGCTGGAATTCTTTCTGTCATTCTGTTGGAGTCACCCCTTTGGATGGAAGCGCTTACTACATCATGTCTGGGATTCAGTTTGGTATCTTCCTGTGAAACCCATACTGTTTTCAAGTAATCAGGGCTTAATAAGTGCCAACATGCTGAGAAAAGGTGAGCCAGAACGGTTGTCAAACCATCTGCCCAGAATATGAGTCGCGCCAGCTGATTTGTATATAAAAGCTGGTTGAGCGAACGTGCTTGGAATCACTCTCATCTCCCGCAGAAGTTCAATACCACTCAACTCAACATATTAGAGCTTTGGTTCATATTCAAACTGATAATGGTCACCTACAAGTTCTTTTTCTTTGCAGTGCTGCTCGGTGTCATTCTTTCGTGGGCGTCGGCTGAAGTGGTCAAGTCTACCGAAGTTAACGAAGCTGCAGAAATGGGAGATGAAGATGAGGCCTTGCTGTTGCCAAACTCAATGCGTCAAAAAGGCAAGGGAAAATGCAAATCGCGATGCATAAGAGGGTGCAGAAGAATATGCAACGATTTCCTGACGTCTTCAGGTGGGAGGCGTAAGTGCAGACAAGCTTGCTACCATGTCATCTAATGGTTCAGAGAAGAAACGTTTATGTGCTATGGTGGGCGTTCACCAGGTACTATAGGTGCAAGAGATGAAAGTGGTACATGCCTGTTTATGAGCTTTTTGGCTGCTGCGGCGCACTCGCTGTGTGTCTCTAGCCCTGTGTGAATAACTGTCTTGCTGATGGTATCATCGCAGCAATAGCTCTATAATAAAGAATAACCGAGCATACCTTTTGTGCGGGACGTTTAGGCGATTAATTAGGCTTCACAGCTGCGTCTGGGAGGTTGGTGCAAGCTTCAAGATGTTTAGCGAGCAGCTCAGCGCTTGTTCATTTGCTTCGTAGATGGCAAGTTTCTCTACATGTTGCTCAATTAATCGGGGCTGCAACACTATTGCTGGAGAACGGTAACATAAGAGGTCTCGTTCGTTCTATAGAGAGAACGCCAGACTTCATCCCCATTCATATTGCTCTACTACTGCCATCAGTACATCTAGAAAGTACTATCTGAGTAGTACCGAAGATCTTCGGGACAAGCTTGCAACAAAGCTTAAAGATTGACTTCGATTACTCTATTTGGCCCTACACCTACCATATTATTACATAGTTAAAAACTACTTTGAGCTCATTAGAATTCCTCGCGACACGAAGTAAAATATTGAATGACTCAGATATTTATACCTTCTAAGGCGAAGGCTCAAGGCTCTGAAACCTGATAAGTTCGTAATTATCACCCAACCTATCATGATTAATTTAAAAGTTATCACCCCACTCTCTCAATTATGGTGCTCTATAGAAGAGTCTGGAATCCTCTTCGTAATTCCAATCCGAGTAGAGTCTAATCACCCATTCTAAAGCACTTTAGAAGGTTGTACAACACAATGACGTGACAGCTGATGTTGATGTCGAAGAAGCCGGTAAGAGTGGGGCTGACGGCGTCGGTGGCGGTGATGGTGGTGGTGGTGGTGGTGGTGTGTAGTGAACTGGGGGGATGTTGTTGGATGTTGGCTGATAAAGGGAATTCTGGATCAGGCGCCAACTACGGTAGAGGGGTTGGAAAGAATGAGAAAGATTGAGGCAGCTAGACAGAGCGGGCACACCCACACGAAGTTGCTCTTCTGTGTGAGTCACTGTCCAGGAGGAAGGACGAGGTTTTATGCGTACCCCAGCCAAGCCAGTTGACTGCTGACTTGACAGACGTGATTGCACTTGTACATCACGCTAGCAGCCAAAGGTTCCGCAGGAACAAGATGGTAGGCGTCTAGAAAACTATCTGACGTAACCCTGACTACGCAATTTCCCGTACTGTCCGTTTGTTGACGTACTGCACGTTTATCTCGATTTGCGCGCATATGCGTACGCGGCTTAGTCCTGACGTCAGCCAAGACTTGTATGATGCATTGATGTATGTCCAACGCAGAGCGGCAACGGTGATGCAGAGTAGACAACAGGGGAAGAGCGGCAGGGCCGGGGTCGTGACCCTCTGTGACCGCCAGCTGCAGCTGTGTAGTGAACTAGGGGGAAGAGCGGCTGTGCCGGGGTTCGAACCACGAACCCCGGGCCCACACAAAAAGCACACGAAGGCGGTTACCGATTGAGCTATGGCCGCTCACGGTGTGGTGATCTCGAGCCACACCGCCGGAGGGGTTATAGTGACCCTCTGTGACCGCCAGCTGCAGCTGACAGCAGCTACAAGCTGACAGCAGCTACATGGTGGCAGCAGTGGTGATGGCGGCGGTGTGGACGCCTGACTTGGTGGGGTCGATGGCGTCAATGGTGATGGTGACCATGGTAGTGGTGATCATGGCCCCAAATCAAGTATCTGAGTATGTTACGGAAGCTCGACCGCTAAGATCTGCTATGCAGCCTGGGGTCTGCTTTCAGCACATGATGATGACTGGGACCATCACGGCCACTGAAATGCTAAAGCAAAAGACTCCGCGGTAAAGGTGACTGTTGGGGAGACATGTTGGGCATTGGTGGCCACAGGGGCGGCAGCGCATTGCCCTGGGCGATATCGACATCACGGATTGGAACGGTTGCGGAGATGGTGATAGTGATGTATTCATTTTTGGAATGCGGCCAGCTTTTGGTAAAGAAATTCTTTGGAATGGGCGATGTGGGGGCATGATTGGTTGTGGGTGACTGATAGCGACAAGAAAACGGTGAAGACGACGGAATTGTACTGCCGCATCCATAAACAGTCCATGAGGAGCTTCATAGTCATTTTTGTTCTTGACAGCATTTGTGACACATTTGTGTCAGACAAGAATGCTTCTTCGAAAATCAAACCAACCCAACTCCAGACATTCTATTCGTTTGATGTTTTTTAAGACACATCGAGAACGTTGTCTCATACAAGGATTAGCAAATCCATCGTTCGCCTAGGAATTAAATCTTACTGTCACCCTGGTACGACTACCAATCCTAAGTCTGATGGTAAGTCTTTCACCTCAAGAATATCCTTACCCAAGTAACAGAGCATTTTCTGTGTACCACAACTTCGGGTGCTACTCAATTGCTAGAAATGGTTTCGAACAGTTCTGGCTTACAATAATGTGTTTAAGCTCACTCTCAACGCTTAGCAATATCAATAAACGTGCTCATTACCTTCCCCTTATGTCAAATGTGATCATATTTTACTGAAGTGCTCAAGCGCATTCTCCTTGCAGTTCAATTTTACAGAAAAGAGAAAAGATACCTCGAATCGGGAAACAAACCAAGAAATACTTTGGGCAGAAGAGGAAATGGGATCAAACACGCAGTTATCCTGGCCACTGAAAACCCCAAGAGCTAAAAAAATTCAGTTAGGTAGTGAGTGCTTCTAATAGAGACGTTGCGAGCCGAGGAGCGCGTGTCCAAGACGCCATATTGCACCACGGGTCTCGCCAACATGAAGTACAAGGAGCAATATAGAGTCACACAACACCCCCAAACCTAAACTTCCAAGCCATTGCGCCGCAAATGCGATTAAGTAAGAATTTGAGACTCGTTCGCTTCCCGGAAACACACTGACACTGGTCAGCTCCAGATATGAGCCGTCCTCAACATCCACGCGCACCTCTTTCCAGTCGTATGAAATTCTCAACCGAGACACTGGCAAAAACGAGTTGCTGCAGTCACTTCTTTCCGCGCAGATTTGTCCATATGTAAGCAGTCGACAAGAGGGTTTTGGAGAACGGGTACAGTGTCGCAGAATGTGGCCAGCAGTACCACACGGCAGTCCGGGGATGCATAGTACTGAAGAGGCTGTTCTTTCTCGCAGAATGCTCTCTCCAAATCCATTTTCCTTGAGCCACGCGGTTTCTACACAGTCGGGACCTGGCTCCGGAGTAACTTCGTGGGGTCCAGAGCAGCTGCAGCCCCAATAGACGGAGTTCCCTTCCCTTCCTGTGAGGCATCTTGGTATCAGCTGTTCACATCTCGGGTATTGAAAATACGTCAGGAAACATGTTGACATCTCTAGAAATCAACGAAGGGCTTTGAAACTTACGCCATCGCAGCATTCACAGTTGCAACGTTCAGGTTGTTGTAGGTCACCTCCCATAAAGCTGAGACATTGAACACTTCGACAGTTCTCCGAATCTGTCTGTGAGCCTCCACAAATACCGCCAAAAGGCAGGCGTGCAAGATCTAAAGTACATGAAGAGGAGAAAACAATGAGTAATCGAAATTAATATATCGAGGACGAAGGAGGGTTGAAGCTAAGCGTACCGATACTTGAAGGCACCTCAGCGGAAGACACATGAGGGTAGCCAGATGCAGTCAAGCTAGTTAGAGTTGGCCCTCGTAAGGAAACCGTTTCATTCAGTGGTGCGCCCAGTAGCAACTGCGAGAGGGTGAAAGCGAGAAGAAGTTGCAAGAGGGCCATCGTTCGCATTTGAGACGAGGTAGAAGCAGTACGAATGTTCCAAGGTGGACAAAGACTGTTATAAAGCGCTCTGCGGGTTGTCCTTGCTTTGCTGCCGTGCACCTCTCCTCATCGTTGAGTACACGATGAACCACATATGTCCTCGCGGACAGTGCCTCCCCCTCACCAACAAGCACGAAACTTTTGTCATTTCGCACATGATGTGACCATATTATCGACATGATGGTGCCTTGGTTGACATTGTGCTAACTTGGCAAGTTTTAGATTGTATTTAAAATGTTGGTTATGCTTATTGTTTCGCGACGCAAATGAATCTACCATGTATATAGTTTGCCAAAGCGATATAGGATATCATATGGATCATATGGGTATAGTTACAGTCGCCGGGGCAACTGAAAAGAAACTATACGCCCGGGCTACTCTAACCGTACCTGGTGGAAACAACTGTACAGCATGAATGTGAGACTATCTTTTGTAGTTTAGGGAGATTGAACTGATTGTTTTAGTCACATAGCCAAGCAAAATGTCGTCTGATGATAATCAGAGGACTACAAATTAGGAGTCGGGTTGGAACGGAATGGTCGGGCATCATCTATCTGTACGAACACTAAGATCATGAGCACTGTGATCAGCAGTGAATTTCGTTATCAGTGTGCGAGCCTAGCCAAGCTTTCAACAAGATGAATTAGCGGCGAGAACATGATGAGGATCTGCTCGTTGATGCCCTTTCCAGTGATGATTTCCGTAATGAGGCCAATGACAAAGCCCAGCTGAGCCAGTCGTCCGTTGACTTTCTCGGCGTAAGGGGTGAATCCCTGGGGTCCGCGGTATTCGCTGTTGAGTTTTGCGGCGCGATTGGCCTCCAGAGAACGATAGGGAGAGGGGGCGGCGACCTTTGGCTTGTCCTTTGTCTGTAGTGCCATGCGGGGAGTTGCGACGAAAGTGCGCGGCACTTGTGTGGTTGTGGACGAGAGAAAGGGCTTGGTGATGAGCGACGGGGTGAAAGAGGAAACGAATGCGGTGTGGGAAGTCATTGTGATGAGTAGTCGAAAGTGGGAGAAAGTGAGTTGAGAATGAGGGTCAAATCTGCGAATTACGGTTCTTCCGGGTGAGTGAGTAAAACTGTCTGGACTTTGAGAGCGCGATGATCAGGTGGGGGTGTGCCGGGCTTTATAGAAGTGCGGAGGTACGGGATACGCATTCCGACAACGTACGCAGGAATCTGGCTGTATCTCGTCCGGCGTCGGACGGAGAAACAAGGGACCAGCGGAGGAGAAGGCGGATGGCGGACAGAGTCATGCAAATCGGCGGATGCAATGCGTACCAGAGCGAGGCTCGATGGTGGCGTTGGGTGATAACGGAGAGCCGCAAAAGTTGAATCGCCGCCCAGGATAACAGCCTTCGCTGGGGGCACGGCATTGGGTGCATTTGTGAAGCGGTGCATTATGGCGTGTTGTGATTGGTGCGCAGAGGACTGTTGCGCATGTGGTGGCGGTTGGTGGAGGCGGCCCGCGCAGACGGGTGGCTGGCGCGTCGGGTGGCTGGCGCGTCGGGTGGCTGGCGCGTTGAGCTGGTTTCTGCGTTGATGTAGAATTACAAAACTTACATTCTGACGTGGCGTGGGTCTCGTTGGACGTGTAAAGCTACAGTACTGGGCGGGTAATTCTTGGAGGGCCTTGTTGATACCGGTCGGCCTCTTGCAAGGCGAGAGCGCCACACACGCGTCATTTGTGCGCAGTGCAACGCCCGGCGCACAGCAATGCGCCTGTGGGTTGCACTGGCAAAATAAATTGCGCGACCGTCCGGCTCGGCGCTCTGCCCGCCGGCGGTCAACTATGCGCGCACTTCGCTCGACCCCTTTCGTCCCCGCTCGCGCGCTACATGGTAGCATCGCCTGGGGCGCGCTGCCCCGGGCCGCCATCATCTACAAACATGCTCCGCCTCCTTCCTCGCTTCCCGTCGTTCTCTAACAGCGCGCATGCAACTACTCAGGCTTTCAACTTTGGAAGATTGTTTGCGAATACCAAGGCTCGCCTGCCCGAAGGTATGTTGTGGCTACGGCTCTGCGGGCGTAATCCATTGCAAACAATTGACTTAGTGAAAGGCTCCCATGGTCTGTCGATCTGGTGTGGCTTGGAAAGTCTTTGCACGCGATCAGGATAAGGACACTTTACTTTTTCTTCCTGTACTGCTGTGCTGTTCACAGATTTTGGATAACGATGAACTACATTGGTTGGTCTTTTTGCCTTCTACATGTTTGCGAAACGCTTTATTCAAGTTACAATTATGCGCTTACTTGGCTCGGCATAGCAGATATTCTATGGTTTGGATATCAAGGGGTTTGCTTCGGGCGAAACCACTAAACGAAGGTTACCCTCTGTGTATTCTGGGAAGCTCGTCAGTCTCTCTGAATGTTCTACGATTCCGTTTGCCGCTTGCGAAACATTTTCTACGCTTATTCCCTTCCATTTCTACGGACGTCGTGAATTTTTCGTGCGTATGACGATTCGACGCACGTTAAGACTTTACACCTCTCCTTACCAAGCACGAGCGATTGCGCGACAAGCTGATTCGTCGCGCAATCTCAGGTAAATTCTCTACCTGGTTCTAATTCTTCCCATCATTCATGCGGACGTAACCACGAAGTTTTTTTTCCGATACATTCTAGACGGAGATTCTGATTTGTCGGGTCTTAAGTGTCTTCTCGCAGTCTTCGTCAAAAAGAGCTCTCTTTTTGGTTCTTGTCAAGACGTCGGTACTCGCCGGGTTCCTTCTTTTGCCGCAACTCACTTCTTTTGTACAGAGACAACGCTCTCTATTACCTTACTACGTAATCAGCATCCGTTTTGTTTCATTCTTTGTTTGAGAAAGTGAAGTACACTCCGCTTTGCGAGTGCGGGAAGATCCTTCAAAGGTCTGTTTGTTGTGGTGCGGGGTTAGCTGCTTAATTGCGGGGACCCGTCCTACATCGATCGCCTGGCTCCCAAGGTTGGGCCAGGAACACCTCAAGTTCACACCTTTTCCACCGGTAGGGGACTGGCGAAGTTGAAGAAGAAGAAGTTCAAGAAGTTCAAGAAGAAGAAGAAACGTTCCTACCCCGTAGGTCGCGATATCCTTATCTCGTAGAAGAAGGTTGATCATACACTTTCATCCGTCGCTCCCCGGACGCCTCAATGTCGGGCACAAATGAGGGTCTCCTTGGCAGGCTTCCAAAGCTCAAGGTCCCCACCGACTAAATTCTCTGGCGTCGTCGTCTTCTGGCGTATCTCCGCAGAGACGACCCATTTCTCTCCGGTCTTGACCCACGTCCTGATGGGTTCAACCCCACAAACCGGGCAATGAGATCTTGGTTCGAAAAGTCAGTCAAAGCGAAGAGCACCATCACACTCTGCCTCGGTGACTCTCCGCTTGCTCTTGTTCGAATGTTTGTCGATGATGATGACAAAACGGCCAAAGATCTCTGGGATGAACTGCAGCGCGTGTACACAACCACCAACGCGCAAGCTGTGCAGAACATCCGCCATCGTCTGGACACTTTGGTATACAAGGACAGCGACGACTGGAATAAGCACGTCGCTAAGTTCCTGGAAGTTGTTGGGGAACTTGCCACCTTCGATGAGGAACTTTCGGAGAAAGACAAAGTCTCCAAACTCATTCGAAGTCTCCCCAACTCCTTTGCTCCCTTGGCCATGATGTCAAACCTAACCGATGTCGGGTTCGACTCCATTGTGAACGCTGTCGAAGCTGAAGTGGCTCGTCGCAAGAACCCTAACAACCCGACATCCTCCGCTCCTTCGTCCACCCCCACTACCCAACCGAAAGCCAACACGGCAAACAAGGGTGGTCGAAAGCAGCGAAACCGGCGTAACAAGTCCTCGGCTACCAAGAGCCGCTACGATGACAATTGCTACTACTGCGGTCGTCGTGGACATTACGCTCGAGATTGCTACAAACGCAAACGTGAGGAGTCTGACAATAATGATAACCAGCACAACTCCAACGGACGGCAGCAATCTAATCGCAACAACGGTGGTTCTCGTCGTTCACAGTATGGGTCCCACAAAGGAGGACAACGCCAATCCAACTGGAACTCAGGGTTTGCACCAAGGGGGGATGGAAATGATAATCGTAACTCAAATCATAACTCCAAACCTCGTTCATATGTGGTGCAAAGAAATGATGATCCGCCTCCTTCACCTGGCTTCAACTGCAATATGGCCAAGTTCAAGAGTAAGATCGCTCTTCTTTCTCAAACGAAATTGGACTCAGCCTATATTGACTCAGGGGCAACTCATCACTTCTTCCATTCGCGGAAGTCGTTCATTCGCTACGAACGAATTGAGATCGAGACTGTTCAGGCTGCCTCAGGAACAGCTCGTCTCGTTGGCAAAGGTCATGTTTGGATACCTTTGAACCGTGGTACAGTCATCGAGGCTTACCACGCGCCTGCCTTTGAGTCTAACATCCTTTCTGTTGGCGTTCTCAGTGTAGAGTTCATGGTGATGTTCACTTCCACCATTCGGCCATTCAATGGATGTTTCATCATGGATCCTAACCGAAACTCTGAAATCATTTGGGAAACGGAAATCAACCAAGGCCTCTTCGTCATGGACCTCGCTGATAACGACAAACAAGTGATGGTCGTGAACGCAAGTAACAGCAATCAGGAGCTGGCTTTGGAATGGCACGGTCGAACTGGTCATCTTCACCCAAGTAGATACCAGAACCTTGCCAAGTCTTTCGACTCTGTGCCTTACTTTCAACGTTCCATCTTGGAGTCGTTGACGTGCGTCCCTTGCCTCACAGGCAAGAAGAAACGGAACCCAATCACCGCCCGGTCGCGATCCGTTTCGACGTCAAGTCCCTTGGAACTTATCCACATGGAACTGTCGGGAAAGATTTCGCCATCTCTCTCTGGTGCAATCTACGCCATGGCCGTACTGGATGACCACACTTCCAAGTCGGACGTT
Organism: Gracilaria gracilis; assembly: GCA_030374805.1. NCBI lineage: Eukaryota > Rhodophyta > Florideophyceae > Gracilariales > Gracilariaceae > Gracilaria > Gracilaria gracilis. The sequence goes on from JARGSG010000200.1 coordinate 993,107, forward strand.
TTCTTCTTGATGGACAAGACAGGTGCTAGTGTTTTGAAGCACCTGGCTTGGTACAAACGCAGATCGGAGCTAGAACTTAACCACTCGTTTCGCTTGAAGAATGTTCGCCTGGACGGGGCCGGCGAACACAAAAGCAGTGAGTTGGACACTTTCTGCTTCGATCATGGCATAGTCTTGGACTACTCTCCTGCCTACGCCTCCGAATCTAATGGAGCCGCGGAGAGGCTTATCCAAGAACATTGGACCAGGGCTCGTGTACTTCTCTTCGCGAGCAAACTGCCCATTTCCTTCTGGGCAGAGGCAATGAACCATGCCAACTGGCTCCGAAATAGGGCTCCATCTTCAAGGATACAAGGACGGATACCGATTCTGGAATGGAATCCGTCCATTATAATCGACTTTACGAACATTCCGAACTTTGGTCAGCCTGGCTACGCCTTTGTATATCGGTCCAAGACCGTGGCATCAAAGAAGTTCCTCCCCCGTTCTGTCTTCGCGCACTTCGTGGGCATGCAAAGCGACACCACACTCGCCCGTGTGTTTGTGCCGGGGAAGAACTCGGTCGTCACTTGCCGTATTCTGGACTTCAAGGCTGTCAACTCCTCTCCTCTTCCAAACATCTCCACCCTCCTGGAGGGTATAACTCGCCAACAGGAGACAGAGGAAACGGACCATACCTCACAGACCGATAACGGTCCTGACTTGGAGGACCACCTGGTAAAGGCGATGACAACAATCGCACATAACTTTCCAAATGTATGGGTCTCCAAGAAAACTGTGTATGACCCCAACGTTCCAAGTAGTTTCAAGGACGCGTGCAGAGATCCCGGTTGGTGTGAGGCCATCGACCGCGAGATGAACGCACTCATCCGCCGTAACACTTGGGAACTTATACCCAGGGAATCCTGGATGAAACCGGTTCCGTATACTTGGGTCTTCAAGGAGAAGATGTTGGATGGAGTCGGGAAGAAGTTCTTGAAGAAGGCACGCTGCTGTCTACGGGGAGACAAACAGAAGCCCTTCATTGACTTCGATCCATTCAACACTTATGCGCCAGTAGCCTGTCATGAAGCACTACGCATTCTTCTCTCAGTTGCTGCCGCACAAAACCTTTTACTGGAGGGAGCAGACATATCAAATGCCTACTTATATGGAAAACTGGATGTTCCGATAATTATGGAACAACCCTCTAACTCCACTGGCAATGTGGAGAAGACAGGCCATGTCTGCAAACTGCTTAACTCCATCTACGGTGCTGTCCAAGCTGGAATAATATGGGGTTCCCTCTTTTCTGAAGCTCTCCTATCATGGAACTTTGTGACATCAGCTCTCGACTCTCGCGTCTTCATGTTCCGCGAGCAGGACAACTTCCTGATCTTGGCTGTTATAGTCGACGACTGCGCATTCGCTGCCAACAATGCCAAACTTCTAAATGACTTCAAACACAAACTGTCTGCAACGTTTGATGTGAAGCTCTATGGAGAGCTGAAGTCATTCATAGGTTGGAATATTCAGCGATCTCCTTCCGGCATTAAGGTTAATCAATATGGATATGCACTACAAATTCTCAGGAAGTTTGGTATGCAACAGTGCAATGCAGTTGGATCACCTTTCCCTACGGCTGCCAATGTACTGCCATCTGGTGAGGAAGACGTCATTCTTTCGACAGATGATCATGCAGAGTATAGGTCAGGGATTGGTGCATTACTTTACATTTCTGTATCTACCCGTCCTGACCTTTCCTTTCCCATATCAGCGCTCTCAAGGCATTTACATAACCCATGTGAACGACACTTATCGCTGCTCAAACGATTATATAGGTACTTGGCTGGCACTATGGATTATGGACTTCATTTTCCAGCCCACCGTCCTATTTCTCCCCGCCTCACTCTGTGCCGTACGCTGACGCCGATTGGGGGGGATGCATTGAGACTCGTAAGTCCACAACAGGGTACGTTATCGTCGTCAACGACGCACCAGTCATGTGGAAATCAAAGCGTCAAACGGTAATTGCGCTATCTTCGGCAGAGGCGGAGTATATCGCTCTTTCTACCTGCGCGAAAGACCTTTCGTGGATACGAAAGATGTATTTTGAATTCGCACACATCCAGCCTTGGAGCGAGGATCTATGGTTCGAAAGCCACAAAGATCATGAATGATAGCTCGGCTGCTATATCTTTGACCACGAGTCCACAGATATCTGCTCGAAACAAGCACATCGATTTGAAGACGCACCATGTGCGGGACCTGGAGAGAGGTCAAATTATTAAGCTGTGCAAAATCCCAAGGAGTCAACAGATCGCTGACATACTGACAAAGTGTGCGTCCCTCCCAGAAGTGAGGAGGATGGTCAGCTTGATGCATATTGACTCGTTCTAGGAAGAATTGTTGGGGTCTACTGACTACACTAACTACTTTGTTATGTTTTGTTTTGTCTCTTTTGTTTGCTACATGTTTGAATGTCTGACTAATTGTTTATGAATGTTTGTGGTTCACAACCTTCTCCGTTTTCCCACAGAGGTACATGTTTTTTTGTCCCAACGGGTTTTTTACATGATATCTGGGTTTTGGAGTTTACTGGTGTGAACAAGTAATGACTCCCCAGCTTGGAGCTGGTGGAACTATGTGTGTGATGCGTTATGTATGAATGTATTTATATTATGTTTTGAATGTTGCACCACGCCTTTGGCATTTGCAAGATAATGCCAGAGAAGAGACAGATTTGCAGAGAAATCGTGTCTACAGACCCTGCTCTTCGGTCGTTGATATTATGCTTTACTTGTGAATTGGGCTCAGTAACTAGATGCTTATAAGTGGTGTAGGAAGAGTAGTCGCTTCGCCTTGAGGGACGGTGTTGATACCGGTCGGCCTCTTGCAAGGCGAGAGCGCCACACACGCGTCATTTGTGCGCAGTGCAACGCCCGGCGCACAGCAATGCGCCTGTGGGTTGCACTGGCAAAATAAATTGCGCGACCGTCCGGCTCGGCGCTCTGCCCGCCGGCGGTCAACTATGCGCGCACTTCGCTCGACCCCTTTCGTCCCCGCTCGCGCGCTACAGGCCTAACTCTACCTTCCATTACCGGTAATTTACCGGTAACTTTACACGTTGTGCAAAACATGATCTGCAAAGCCAATGTTTGCGAAACCTTTTCTGAAAATGAATTGCAATCTTCTCTATGGAAACACGAATTCAATTCTCTTGCACTCTCGTTTTACGTAAACACACGAATATTTGAAAACACGTTCGGATATTGGGAATTCTTGTGGCGCCTAATTACTTTTCACAAACATTACATTGGCACCCAGTGCTCGAACTGCATGACTGTTCTCCGCAGCTGCGGCTCCGTCGTGAGCCCAATTACAGTGCTGTGCCACACACGCCAGCGCATCAGCCTTGGAGCAGAAGGTGTTGTACCGCCCTCGTCCCTTCAACCACACCACTCCAAACCACGCGCAGAACGCCGCAAACGCCACCACCGCAAACAACGCCAAAGCCACCCCGAACGTGGCCAGAATCAGAGTGTCGTTCACCTCCGTCACGTTGCGCTCGCCCACGATCCTTTGCACCGTGGCGTTCCTCTCGATGCGAAGCGAGGCCAGCCGTCGAGTGGGCGACGAAAACGTCGTTCTCAGCACAAAGTCTGCGATGAACGCTATGGACTTGAGTAGCTCTGTGTCGTCCTTCTTCTCCTGACGTATCACGGATACCGAGACAGAGAGGCCACCATCTCCACCCTGCAAAAAGTACATTATTTGTGCGAAACCGCCGATGTCATCGTCCATGCGCAACGACCCAACGCAGAGAAGAGTGTTGTAGTTGGAGCACCACAACTCGGTGATGCGGAAGAGACAGTCGCCAAGATCGACATTTTCCGAGAACGGAATGTTTGTGACTTGATTGCGCGGCACCTGGGTGAAGTCGACTCCGACGGTGCTGAAACTCAATTCGCAGCCGGTGAATTCAATCTGGGTTCTGCCTGCCTTCCATGTGGTTACCACTTCATTCTCGAATCCATTTGACTCCCACAAGCACGTATAGTCAGAGAACTCGGTGCCCCGCGGCCATTTGATAGAGTCGAGATCCTCTACTTCATTGGTCCTAGAGTAAAAGGTGGTTTGGCCAATATCAGATTCGGAGCAGCCACTCTCTAGAAGGATGACAACGGTTGCGGAGGCCAGCGAGGCATCGGACGACACATGGTCTCGATAATCGATGTATGTACCCGGGGTTGCAGCAACCACTTTGTTCCTCACCAGAACTGGTTCTAACGCAGGTTTGGTGACGCCCTTAAACGCGAATCCACCGGCTGTGCACAGGAGCGTGAAGGTGATTCCCACCAGTACGGACAGCAGGGAGAACAAATGGGGGGCCAAACCAATTTCCATTAACAGGGAGAGGCGCGTTGTGCTGAGACGCAACGGCTTGCGGACATCGTAGATGGTGCGGAGATTGTGACACGCCAGCAAGACACGCAGGAGGCGGATGAGGATGAGCACAAGGAAGACTTCAATGACGCTGTAGATGCCGTTTACAACGTTTGCGTGCAGATTGAGCTCAGCCATCGAACAGCAGCCCGCCCATGGAAGTGGGATGAGCGCGGACGGACGGGATGGAGGGGAGGCAGAGATAGTTTTCCTACGTGCTATTTCCTACGTGCTATTTCCTACGTGCTATGCGGTGATAACTCTACTATCCGATTCGAGTTGGCACCGAAAATGATTTTTGCTAATCGTCTCCCGAGACCTTTTGCGTGGACATACACATGAGAATATTTGATAGCCGAACCATACTCGACCCACTGCTGTCAGGAAATTGGACTCAGCACTGTGTGCACATACATACCGGTTCGTACAGTACTGTATTCACACCTGGAATTTATAAGGGATATTGGCTAATTCATGCGTTACTGTCGGAAGCTACTCCTCACCGCTTGAGATATCCTCATCAGTTTTGGAGCCAAAGTCTACATTACAAACTCCATTCCATGCGGGCAGGCGAGTGGCAGCGTCGCACGACAGTGTTGAAATAGGGATTGACTGAGATGAGAAGGTATCCGAGGAATTGCTTTCCTCTTCGGTTTATTGAGTGTCTAGCTGTGTTTTATAGTCTACCATCAAGGATGAATACACAGCTATTGTGTTCCATGCGTGCTCTAAATCTTTGATTAGAACAGCATGGATGTTGATCCGTCGTGGAACGCCCTGAGACCGCAACGCGCTGCACTACACATGTCAGACGGTAGTCACCCCACGAGTTTGCCGGATACAAGTTTTCTGTGCAGTACACAGACTCACAAGACTGCTCGTGCAGGCGGCGTCAGTGTCGCTACATTCCCTCTCGTTCCAATGTTAGGATCTCCATTCCAATCATGGCACACAGTCGTTTGTGTCCTACGGGACCAAGTGGTTTGGTGAACAAGTCCGCTCCCAATTCATTGCTCTTGCAGTACCCGATTCGCAAGAAGTTGCGTTCTACCAAGTCTTTCACTAGATGGTACTTGACCTCTATGTGCTTGGTGCGTTCGTTGAGGACTTCATCTCGGGCTAGCGTAATCATTCCTTGATTTTCTCCAAATATGTCGATGCATTTTTCAAAGTGACCAAGCAGTTCGTTCATTAATCTTCTTAACCATATTCCCTCTCGAACTGCAAATGAAATAGCCACATATTCCGCCTCCAAAGTAGATTGGGCGAGAACTGTCTGCTTCTTACTACGCCATGAGATCGGTCCACCACAGAACGTGAAGACAAAACCACTTGTAGACTTTCTATCGTTACGATCACCGGCAAAGTCCGAATCGGATGTACCTTCTAAGACCACTGCGCTTCCTGCTTTGTACTCAATCAAAGAATTCTTTGTGGTATATAGGTACTTCAAAACTTTCTTAGCAGCGTTCCAGTGTTCACGAGAGTGGCATGTCATGAAACGAGCCAAGTATCCTACAGAAAACGAAATGTCCGGTCGTACAGTGTTGCACAAGTGCATCAATGACCCCACTAATTAACGAAATGGAGTTTCGTCTGCATTCTTGTCATCTGATTTGTGAAAGTGTGTGCTCTGGAGTGGGACGTTGACGGCAGCTGCTGTGTCAACTCGAAACGTTTGAGCCAAACGTTCAATCATAGGTGCATTATGAACACGTAGTGCTTTTCCATTACCGCTACGCTCGATGATCATTCCAAGAAACTTCCGTGGCTCATTATATACTCGGATCTGAATACATTTCTGCAGTTTCTGCACAAAGTGTAGTATATCGTCTTGGCGTCTGCCGACTACCAGACCATCATCCACGTACACTAGTATCAGTAGGCGATATTGTCCAACTTCATAGAAGAAAAGACCTGGATCGTTTTCAGACAGCTTGCACCCCAACTCACGCATGATCAACTTAAACTTTCTACGCCAGGCTCTGGCCGCTTGCTTGAGCCCGTAGATGGATTTCTTGAGCTTGTAGACATGGTCAGGCTTTGTCTGGTTCATGAATCCTTCGGGTTGGCGCATGTACAGTTCTTCGGAGAGATAACCATACAGGAAAGCTGTGCATACATCGAACTGTACAGCTTCCATTCCATAGGCTGCCATAACTGATAACACTGCTCTAACGGTGCTGTACTTGACCACAGGTGAAAAAAGCTCAGTGTAATCTATACCTGCTCGCTGGGTAAAGCCACGAGCTACAAGACGTACCCAGTAGCGCTCAACACTGCCTTTCTCATCGTGCTTCTTCAAGAATAACCAACGATTGGTGATTGGTTTGCAGTTCGGCGGACGCGGGACTAGTTCCCAGACCGATCGCTTTTTCATGTGATTCATTTCTTCTTTCATGGCCGCCTTCCACTGTGAGGCCTCTGCGCCATTGATTGCTTCTCGAACAGTCAAAGGGCTATCATTGTCGTCATTGCCCATGATGTTACCTGTGAGCATTGCAAAGACAGTATCTGGAGTGAAACGCTGTGGCTGTTGTCTCGATCTGGTCGACCGTCGTGGCTCGGGAGGGTAGTGGGTCACTAATTCAGGGTCGTATGAATACTCTCCATGTGCATCCATGAAAACAAGGTCGTCTTCATCTTCTTCATCCTCCGAGACATCTTCTTTCTTCACGGTCTTCTGATTCCAGTCCACTTCCATGGCTTCACTCTTCATATCCAGATTCGTTGCTTCATCTTCCATAGAATCAACTTCTTGGACCTTGGCTAGGTCCACTTCGTCTGCAAGTGGTGTTATGGTGGCCTTCGGCCATCCCGTAATATCCTCATTGAAGGTTACAACATTAGAGATCATTACTTTGTTCTTATCAGGAACATATACCCTGTAGCATTTTCCGCGTTCGTAGCCAACAAAGGTTCCCTTAATCGTTCGGTTCTTGTATTTGGCGCTCCTCTTACGGCGCTCTTTGGGAATGTGCACGTAACACTGCGCACCAAAAGTGCGTAAGTGTGAGATATTCGGCTTCTTACCCGTGAAGATCTCAATTGGTGTCATGTCAGGTTCACCATCTCGACGAACAAATGTTCGGTTCCTGAGATAGTTCGCTGTGGTAACAGCCTCTCCCCACAGCTGACTGCTACGAGGAGTATCTTCCACCACTCGTAACATTGTTCTCGCTTTGTCGTTGAGGGTGCGGTTTAGCCTCTCGGCTTTACCGTTAGATTCCGGGCTGTACGCAGGCGCTGGTTCGAGTTGGATTCCCTTCGTCCGAAGCCATAGAGACATACTCTCAGAAAGATATTCACCGGCATTGTCATATCTAATCCGCTTTAGCTTCTTTCCAGACTGTGTTTCGAATAAGGCGATCATGTCTTTCACCTTATCATTAACCTGAGTTCTGTCCCTGAGAAGCCTGATTGCAGACAAGCGACTCTTGTCATCATACAACGAAACGAAGTATTGGGATCTCGATAGTGTTTGGGCATCTACAGGTCCCAGGACGTCTGTATGAACGAGCTCCAGTACCTCGATTGCACTTGGAGCAGTTAGCGGTAGTCGTGAGACTCGCGTAGACTTTCCCTCTGCACATGGCTCACAGTGGCCAATGGCACTCAGCTTAGTCTTGGGAACGCCTGTGACAAGATTAAGAGTCTTCCGGAGATAGTCAGGACTTGGATGACCAAGCCTCTGATGCCATAACTCAGTAAACTTCTGGTTACCACGTACAATCAAAGATGTACTCGTGTTTTCGGCTGTGGGGTACACCCCCAGTTCATACAGTCCTTCAGCTATTTCTCTACCCATTGTGAGAAGCTGATTAGTCTCTTGGTTCAGTGTCAAAGCCGCCCCATTGCCTTCTGCGTTAGTCAGGAATACCGCCATATACCCTCTACGACGGATTGCACTGACCGAGATGAGGCTACACATGAGGTCTGGTACATATAAGACGTTATGTAGGTAAGTCTTAGTAAGGATTCCCCTTTCATTTGGTACCCAACATTGTGCTCTGCCTTCACCTGCAACAATAACCTTGGTGCCATCACCAATGGATACATTCTTCTTCGACGACGGTCGTAGTGTTGATGAAAAATAGCTCTTATTATTCGTAATGTGCCTGGATGCACCGGAGTCAAGATACCAGCATTGTTCCTGATCCTTGTGAACTTTGTGGTTGGCAACCATAGCCGTGTCCTTCAGAGCTACGCTGTCCGAATGGTCACCAACATCATAAGTGAGAATAACAGTTTCCATTTCAGCATCATCAGAGTGCTGACACTGTGCTACAAGAAGAGCTGCTACACTGTCCGATTCATTCCCGTCGTCTTGACAGGACTGAGACTTCTTGTTTGACTTCTTTCCCTTGTACTGTCGACTATCAGGGTTTTCCCAGCTGTCCTTCTTAACATGCCCCTTCTTACGACAGTGGTGGCATCTGATCGAGCGGGAGGATCGCTTGGTGTGCACCTGGAGAGCTTTGGTCTGAAACCCATTGACGTTTCAGCGTCTCCTATGCTTGTCGAGTTGTCCCTCTCTGGCAATCAACCTTGGTACAGCGTCCTTCAAACTAGCTTCGGTCTGGTTTATCACCACAGCCGTGCCTTCGAACTCCTTCGTTAGACCTCTCAGTATGGCTCTCAGTCTTTCAGCATCGGACACAGTCTGTCCTATGCCACCAAGTTTCATCTCAATGACTGACAAGCGATTGATGTAGTCCAGAACGCTCTCAGATGCGTCCATCTGCATGGCCTGGTATCGTTCGAGTAGTGCGTCGATACTTGCCTGCGAAACCATTTCGAAGTTTGATTGCAGCGTGTGCCACACCTCAAAAGGATTTCGCATCTTCATCACTGGCGCCACACAAGATTCATGAACGGAAAGCAATATGCACGTGAGTGCAGTATCGCAGCGGGTATCATACTTCTTCCTTTCTTCATCGTCTTCAGGTCTCGCTTCTGCGCCACTCACAATTTGCCACACACCCTTTGACCTAAGAACTAGTTCAATTTTGTGTAACCACATGAAGTAGTTGTCTGCTTTGAGCAGAGGAATGCGAAGCCTTGCGGCATCGAACAACGATTCCGACATCCTCGATTAGCTACGGGATGTCAAAGTGGGAAAACGTAGAAGTTGAACTTGTTGACTGTGCGTGTAGGGGCCCGATAACCTGTTGAAATAGAGATTGACTGAGATGAGAAGGTATCCGAGGAATTGCTTTCCTCTTCGTACTACAGTTGTACTAGGCACTTCTACTGGACAAATATGTTTAAAGACATCCAGAAGTATATTGCATCATGTTTCCAATGTCAGACGAACAAAAATACAAACACAGGACGTCAAGGATTACTACAACCACATGACATTCCGAAACAGTGTTGGGATGTCATCAGCACCGACTTTGTCACGGGCTTTCCTACCACCAAAGATGGCCATGACTGTGTACTTGTCGTCGTAGAAAAACTTTCCAAACGTGCCATATTCATCCCAACACGGAAGACTGTCTCAACGCCTGACGTTGTTCGTCTCTTTTTGAATCACGTTTTTTCCAAACATGGAATACCAAAGAAGATCATACTTGACAGAGATTCTTTATTCAAGTCCAACTATTTTCGAGGTATGGCAGAGCTTCTTAATGTCTCTGTCAATATGGCTACAAAGGACCATCCACAAACAGACGGCCAATCAGAGAATATGATCAGAACTCTCGTCCAAATGCTGCGACACTGCATTCAACAGCATCCGACGAACTGGGATAATATGATATGTGAACTTGAATACGAATACAACGCATCGAAGAACAAGAGCACTGGGCTAAGTCCTTTTGAAGTTGACATAGGAAAAATTCCTCACTCGAATCTAACACGACATCTACAGAATTGCACGACACAATGCCAGTCAGCGTTCAATGATCTCGAAACACGCAAGGCGTTTAGACAACTCGCTCAGGATAACCTACAGACAGCCTATGCTAACCAACTGTTTTATGCAAACAGAAAGCGCGTCGAGCAAACATTCAGAGTAGGAGACCTTGTACTTTTACGCGTTGAAGGAACTGGAGTTGCCGCACGAAGTGACCTACCAGAAAAATGCCAACCCAAGTTCATGGGTCCACTTAGAGTGCAAAAAGTTTTAGGTCCTGTCACATATCAAATCGAACTACCACCGTCAATGAAGAAGGCTCATAATGTCTTTCATGTATCAAAATTGAAGAAATACGTACGCTCGAAGGAAGAAAACACATCCCTGGCAATTGTTATTGACCCGAAAGGAACTGTAGAACATGAAGTAATCGGAATCCTACAGAAAAGACGAAATCGTCGGAAAGTGGAATACCTCGTACAGTTTGAAGGAGACACTGTACAGGAAGCAATTTGGATGCCAAAATCGCATCTACGCCACTGTAAGGAGCTGATTCAAAAGTTTGAGTCGTTGCCGAGGTCGTCAACTTCAAAAAGGGGGTGAATGTAAGAGAATCATAAACAACCATTCATTACAATTCACAACTGTTTAATTTGAATTCATGAGAGTTCATGTTTGAAGTCAAACATGAACTCCTCGTACGTTAAGAGTACTTAAGGTGTTACTCTCTTCTGATAGTCTCAGAGAAGAGAGCCAACACTCATACATTGTAAACTGAGTTTCATCCAAACGAGAGTCTCCTGCTTGTCCACTCTCTTACAGATTGACTGAGATGAGAAGGTATCCGAGGAATTGCTTTCCTCTTCGGTTTATTGAGTGTCTAGCTGTGTTTTATAGTCTACCATCAAGGATGAATACACAGCTATTGTGTTCCATGCGTGCTCTAAATCTTTGATTAGAACAGCATGGATGTTGATCCGTCGTGGAACGCCCTGAGACCGCAACGCGCTGCACTACACATGTCAGATGGTAGTCACCGCACGAGTTTGCCGGATACAAGTTGTCTGTGCAGTACAAAGTCTCACAAGACTGCTCGTGCAGGCGGCGTCAGTGTCGCTACAGACAGTTCATGGGCTCACGCTGGGCATCTATCTACATGCCTCTGTAGGCAATCTGGGCAGCGTCTGTTCTCTCACCACCGTCATCCGTCGAACAACATCTGCCTGATACTCACGATGATAATCCCTATCGACTCCAATATAGTAAGCGGGCTGTACTTTGTCGTCTTCGAAACTCTCCTCCTCCTTGTACTCGGCTTGGCGCTACAGGCCTACGTCCGCAATTCCAATCTTCACGCGCTGCACACCTGCAAGAAAGCTCTTCACCTCACTACCACGCGCCTGGCTGTTTTGGCCGACTATGGAATTACTAACGTACGAAACGCACGCCTCACCGCGTTGATACGCTCTTTGGTGCTTGTTCTCACCATGGCGGGCAGCTTTTCAATCGACGGTGGCTCACGCGATGCCACAATCACCACAACTGCCGAACTGCTCATCGCGCCCACCCGCAACTCCAGCGAGGTGATCGACTTCACCAAGCACATATCACCGAACGGGTCGAGGATGTCCGGCACTTACCTGTTGGCGCGAGATGCGGTGGATTGCCTGCGCTCGAACCGAACCATCGTTTCATATTACGCGGCAGTCGCAGGCTTCGACGGTGATCTGAACGGCTTACAATACGTCATCAGCGACTTTCCGCGCAACATCTCGTGCTCGTACGAGGCCAATGGCTTTGTCAACGGACTCGTTTTCACCGAGCGTGTGGCCGACGCTAGCTTTGACCCAGAGTGTGAGATATATGCGAATCCAACGTTGAACCACCAGGTGGTGTGGCCAGGGAACGTGACCTTTACGTACGGCCTTGAGACGGTTGACGCGTTTTGCTCACGCTTCCTCAACTACGCTTGCGTGGTGCAGCTTCGAGTGCAGCAGAATTACATGATGCTGTACCTGCTTTATGAGTCTGCGGTGCCGCTAGCTCCCGTGAGACCTGGCGGCTCTTCGCCCGAATCGTTGCCCAGCCGCGCCGTACAGAATCTGGCGTACATGTTGGCGACGGGGGTGGACTATCGCACCGGCAGTATGGAGACGATGTCCATCATGAGCATACAGCGCAACAGACGAGTGGAGGTGATTGACCCCAGCGTACGCGATGGCCGAATACTGGAAACGGAGGTGTCGCTGGTTTTGTTTGTGTGCACGGCGGGACTGGCTACGGTGATCACAGCGTTTGTGAGCGTTTTCTCGTTGCTCAAATGGAGTCGGGACGTTGTGAAACAAGGACTGCGCGCCAGGAATGGACTGAGTAGCGCCATCGATGTGATGATGCTGGCGGCGGGCATTGGGCGGCAGCAACCACAAGACGCTGTGGAATTCGAAGTGACGGTATGCATCAGTGAGAGCGAACCGCGCGTTGGACCGATGGCGGTGGCCGAAATGGGCGGCGCGGCGTTCCGGGAGGAGGAGCTGATTGGTCGATTGAGGCATCGGAAGGGCGATGGGTTCGTGGTGGTGCACTCCAACGAGGTGCACCCCAGAGAGAGCGCGTGAGCTTCAACGTGAACACGGGGCTACGAGCACCACGTAACTAGACGTGGACACGATACTTAAAACCCCGTTTGTAGTTTACTTTAGGGCACCACAACTCAATTAGTTGGTTTCCGTCCCGCCGAATCAAAAAACAGTGGGGATTTTCAGCCTTATCCCCTGTTCCCAAACATTTCGGGTGTCGTCAAACGCTTATTTTACCCTTGCTTATCTGTCCGCTGTAAGCAAAAGAAGAGGTTTCCTTACACTATTTTACAGTAAACACATTTGGCGGCAACAACCAATGCCATATCAGGGCTGTAGGCCGAAGAACTAGCGAACATAGTGAATGGTGATCTCGCCATCACCGTGATACTCCACCCTCTTTTTCATAATCCCCACAATGTCATCAAAGTTACTAATTTGTAATGCTCAAACGTCTCGTCTTCTCGATGGAAGGCACGTTTTTCTCTGTCCCAAAACAATTCTACAATCGCCGGCTACATCTTCACTCAAACACACATACGATCTTCTGCGTAGAAAGCGCAAGGAATTGGACGCTTTCGATGATATCATCGATGCCACCCTGTTTCAAAGTGCTACCGAAATAGCTACTGTCTCAAATTTTGATTTGCATTCTCTATGTCCATCGGAGTTGATGAACTTATGTGACGGATTTTCTTCCGTGACGTTCAATGTGTCGAAACTCTTTAGCTCCAGAGAATCTGAAAACGCTCTCGTAAAGCACAGTGCAGATCCTACAAATATCTTATCCATGAGTGCTAGAACAGATGTTTTGAACAGATCTCGAACGTCTCTCAATTCACCTGCCCCAAAAGACGCCTTTGAGGTTTTGAAGGCTGCTGCTGCGCGAGCAACCAGACCCACTGATATTGTCTCGGTTTCGGCAGAGGATGTTTTTTTCCGAGGAGGAGCCGGCCGCGAAGATGCGAAGAATGCCTTAGCCAAACGTGTCATTGAGCAGGCAGGTATCAGCGGTTTCAGAATTTGTCGAAGATCTTTGAAAGTGGCCGCACTAGTTCTCAGGGATCTGTGCAACCTACTGTGGAAATTAGATGGACATTTAGATGCCATTGAGAGCCGTAGGAGGCTCTCTAGTACAGCGGAACGTTTCAGGACACTGATCGGGGGAAATTTTACTGAGTGCAAGTTCAACAAGTGGAAAGACAAAAAGAAAGCTCCTCCGAGACTATCTTTATCTGATCTCGCAAACCAATCAGATGCTTTGAACACTTCCATGGAGGCTCTGTTATCCTCTAATTACAAAGCCAAGAGGGGTAAAAAGGTGCGGACAGATCGATTTATTTCCTCTATTTATGCGTTTTTGGAGTGTGTCATATGCTATCAAGATCACATGCGCAAAACAGCACTGTCTCAGGAAAAGGCAAGAAGCTGCAATGCGAGCGTCTCCTTTAAGTTTCAAACGAGTTCTTCAAATGAAACAGATGACTGTACCACACGCGCAGGGACTGTCGAAGCTTTCAAGGGAAGCTGTAATAACATTCATAATGACCTACGGAATCTGATTGAAGAGCTGTCTTGTGCCGGTTTTTATTCTGTGATCAAACTAGACTTTGACAGGCATTCCACACTTGAGTCAAATTTGAGGAGCTTGGATGGTTCTGTACCGGTGAAGAACGTTTATTTGAAGCAATCTCAAATTCGAAAAGCGTGGTTCAAATCAAGAAAGGGTATTCTCAATAATGGTCTTCCTTTCCCAATTGGGTACTACCAAAACAATATACCAGGGTCTGTGGGTATTTTCGTCGGTCTTTGGAGGATACCTCTATCAACTACCGCTCGTTCGGAACACAGACATGGGCAAGCAGTACTGGTTGCGTCGCAGCTAGTTCGAAAGATTCTATCACGACAGCAGTCCCTCATTTACTCACAGGCTATTCAGGCTATCGGTCGCTCACGTGGTAAGCTAGGCGCAGCTTCCGCGCAGGCATGTTTAGAAGCATTTGGGCTTTCGACAGTGAAAAGGACACACCAAGATCATGCTCGCATAGCTCGTGCACTTGTGCACATATTGGGTATCAGTAACAACATCGGCTCCACACAGAGGGAATACGTCATATCACTAGCAGAAGATCTCAAGTTACACAACGATGCTGCCAAAAATGAAAAGCTTTCCAAATTCTTCGAAGCAGGGCGATTGTTTCTGGATAGTGCAGTGAGTTCCACAGGGGCTCGGGTGGATCAGAGACGTGCTGCAGACAGCCAAGGGTCGAGAATGTATATGCCTGTTGCAATGTCAATCCCAGATTTGATGAATCGCATCAAAACATACGGCGAAACTGTTCTTGGTTTAAAGGTTGGCACCGACTTCATTTTGCCATCTCATGAGTGGCTGTGGCTTCAGTTCCAACCGCAACGTACAGATACACTACAAGCTGCCAAATTTACCGGACGTCTTGGGCTACATCGTGCTGTGCAAAGTCGCACAATAAGGAGTGATCACGAGGACTGTCATTTCGTTCGCGCTTTATGGCAGTACGTACGCCAATGGTCTCATCCCCTGGCTATCTCGAAACATGCAATGCTACTATCTGTTGATGACAAATGTGGCGTTAAACTCGGAGAGCCGGGGATGCCGATCACTGCTGTCCAACGCCGCAGTAAGAAAAGTATAAACATTTACGATGGAAAAGGAAAGAACGAAGTCCTACTAACTGCTGACCATGACTTTTCAAACGTCACCCTTACTCCTTCTGTTTCCTTGTTTATCAACCCACCTACCGACCCACTTGGGTCCTACTGCAGGGGAGCACCTTACCTATGCATCAAGAATGCTGTGTTTCAAGCATCAAACCCTTTCAGACATGCTGCTGAACTTTCACATGCAATTCGAGACCGCTACAAACAAGGCCTGGTTCCTCCTGTTCTTGTCGTCTTTTCTGACGGCCGTACAGACCATCGAACAAACCTGTACTCCGTACAATTGGGCTTCTTATGGTTAATGGTTGAACTCAATCTAGATGAGGTGGTTTGTGTACGGACGGCTCCAGGAGACTCCTGGGTCAATCCTGCGGAACGAAGAATGGCAGATCTGAACATTGCGTGGGAAGGAGCGTCGTTTTCGAGAGGGAGTTGTAGCGAGTGCGAAGGGATACCACCTGACCATGCCCGATGGTTTGAAAAACGCATGAAGTCTGTATCTAGATGAACGGAGTTCGAAAACTAAGAGAGCATGAGGATGCTCTGTCGAACTCGATTGACATACCTACAATGATTAACGCGTCTGTTGAGCCGGTTATTTGTGCAATGACAGAGGCTGTGTCGAGACTGCAAGTTACTGCGAACGAGTCTTGGACTGTACTCAAAGCTGCAACAGAGCAGGAAACTAACAGGGTCATTCATTTTATTCAATCTGAGGTTTGCCCACAGCTTGACAGTGAACGTATGCAAGCTTCACATGTGGAAGGGACAAACGCCGAAAAGATATTGAACGCACACAAGGTAGAGAATAATCGTTATATGTTTCAATTGCGAAAGAATCTCGTTACCTCCTCGACTTCTTGTGTCGATCAATGTCCACTTTGTGCCTTGAAGCCTTGGTTATCTGAACATGTCTCCAATAAGCTTGCCCCAATTCCGTTCGCTGTCAAGCAAAGTGATGGGAATTATGCCGCGTTTGACAGCATTTACGGAAAGCCTGAAGCAGAAAAGTCCCCAATAGATGCGAAAAGGAGCCTTGCACCGCGTTCGAACAAGTTATCTATGGCTGGAACGGCTTGTAGAGGTATGATTGAATGCAGCAACTGCGGAAAGCCACGTGGCATGTACTCGAGATACAAGGGTCAATTCAAGAAAGCGGAAGACCTATTAGATGCATCAATCGATGATCTCAAGTATATATGCGGTACACGCTTCCTCTTTCCAGACTCCCTCTCAGAAACTCACGCACAAAAATTGAAGTAGCACCCCGCAGCCTGTAACGCCAAAGATTCTAGGCAAGCTTTAGATCAACTACGTACTGCGGTATATGTCGAAGGAGAGCTGTGCTGCGAAGATCAGATAGAAGAAGGTATCTATAACTCACCACATATTAACATTGCTGCAAAGGATGTATGCTGTTTCTGTGGCTTGAAAAACTCAGTGTCTCGGTAGAACAGAAAGATTTCAACCAAAGAGAATAGCAGTGGTGCTCCTTTGAAATCTCAGTAATCAAGGCCGTTCTGTCGTAAGTGCAGACAAAATAACGTTCCTCGGTTCCAAAGGACGCGAAACAGGAAACGACTCTCTGGCGGTGCGTCAAAAGTTTTTGTGAAGAAACCAAAACGCACTAATGATACTTTCATTTACCGCAAAGCCAACGACATTGTTTCCTCAGAAACACGTCCAGTAGAAATTGCCTCTTCTTCTGTAACTGTGGGAGAGCCCTCAGCAGGGTTAGATTCAACACATGCAGCACAGTCTGTCTCACCGGGCACGGACGGTGCAAACAGCACTAAAAATGGAAACGCAGAACAGCAGCCCATATACCAGCCTACTGTGACTGCTGGTTCTGCCGTTCTTACTTTTGCTGCAACAGCCAAAAGAATTTCTGGCGAAGAGACACGGTTTAGACCAATTACTACATCAAGTTCTGTGATGAACAGTGGTTCAGAATCGTTACTTCCACACGGGAAGTCGTGTGCGGCCGGTATGTCAAATTGTTATTTCGCAAAGCGAGGTATCACCTCAACACCGGCTCACAAGTGCCAGAACACGAGCTGTCGAAAACTCCCTCTTGGCCTACATAGTCTATGTAATTTGTTACGTACCAACCCCGAGCACTTACCACCTTCTTTAAGAGTGGAAGATATATAAACTTTGTTTTTGTGTAGCGTACAATGTGTTCAAAATTTTCAAGGGTAGCCATAGAAGCTACTACATAAACGTTGTCTGGCCGTGGTAAATAGTTTGCTATTCTTGGACATGGTTGTGATATTTTGTTAAGGAGAAGTGTCCCAAAAAACTCTCGCAAAAGCATGGTTAGGTACAAACATGCGTTTGTAACAATCATACCTTTGTATCTAACTAAAATCCATCTCAAGTGACATGCATGTTTATTACTTGTTGACCGAATTTTCTTGCCAATGCTACTCTAGCATAGTACTGCTGCGAAAAAGGTAGAGTTAGCCATAAAGCACATGGAAACTACTATAGATGTAGAAGCTGTTGGTGTTGCCTACAACAAGCAAAACAGCTTTGAAGTATATGTGTCTTAGGCTGGATCAGTCTGATATGGTACAGATATTGTTTGTTGAAAGGGTAAAATATGGGGCAGATAAGGTCACCCCCGCATATGACCTTTATAAGCACATCGGCGTTTCTACCAACAAATCGCACAATTGTAAGCCCACCGACCGACCCAAACTATTTAGAAGCTGGAACGGAAACCAACTAATTGAGTTGTGGTGCCCTTAGGGAGATTCTGGGTATGCAGGGTGACGCCTAACAAAATTAAGCTTATTTGATGGGGACATGATCGAACTTGGAGTCCAAGGGTGACGGATAAATTTTGTCTACCTTCCTGGGCAGGGCAAAGTGGAACAGCTTTCAAAAAATCGTTGCAATCAGCTTGAAATCATAATAATTGGTACATTGCTGGACACGTTTTCTGATTTTTGGCTTTATGTGACTTTTTGGCTTTATTTCGGTATGAGTCTTTTGGATTAGTTTACCGCACTGGCTATTTCGCGTATTGCTGCTCTTAAATGGCTAAATTTCTGTTCTTGGGAATAGCAAAAAGCTACATATATGTCACAGTTATGAAACAGCTTGTTCCAAATTACCCTTCAAAAAATTAGTGCACT
This sequence comes from Gracilaria gracilis, assembly GCA_030374805.1. NCBI lineage: Eukaryota > Rhodophyta > Florideophyceae > Gracilariales > Gracilariaceae > Gracilaria > Gracilaria gracilis. Next base: position 1,011,808 of record JARGSG010000200.1, read on the forward strand.
TTTTAGCATTTTTTGGCATACCAAAAAGCAACCTATTTTGGTTCAGGTTCGACAGTCTTGTTTGCCCCGGAGTTGCGGAAAAACGCCTCCCAAACAGAAAAAGAAGATAACACCTGATATCAAATAATATAAAAGTTTGTTTGATAGTCTAAAAAACCAATACTGTTCTACAGAAGTTGACCTTTTTAAGACGATAAAGGTTTCGATAGTGTACACTTATGCTTATAAATATGGCAAACAATACACGAACAAGACACAAAAATTTTAAATGCATGCTTAAGTATTAAGAATACGAATAATTGCATTTCCATGTCTTTTTAAAATCTGTACAGATTACGAAACGATAAGTCTTTACCTTAAAAACTATAACGACTCATTTGTTGTTGAGAAGAACTAAAATATCACATACAGAGAAAACCATCGTTCTTCCATTGCTTCGAGAGCAAGGCCTTAAATTTTCTAAATAATACAATGCCAATTTATGTCAAACAACATATAACACAAAATTTAGTTCAGAACGCGTTTTCACAGAACCAGATACAGAAAAATCTGTAGACTTCTATTTCAAGTTAAACCCACCGACACAATCTTAATGCTTATAACAATTCCAAAAGATATTAAACATCGTTTGAATGTATTTTATTATTGAAGAAGCTTGGTTTTTCGTCGGTCCTGTCGAAGTATGATGGTGAAAGCCTCCTGAGTACATTATCCATTTTAAAAAAGAGTTTTATACATCACATGACGAGAAACAATCAATGTATTAATTGCGACACAGGAACAGAAAAAACCTTTACTCAAATACTTCAAAAAGTGGGCTCTCCATCCCAATGATCAACTGAGTAATATTAAGAACAGCAAAAAAACAAGAAGAATGAAAAGAGAGCCTATGACGAAAAAGATGTCCAAGTACAAAGAATTGCTTTAAACGACGGTACAAAGATTCATGGCGGGCCCTCACTCGTTTGATAATACCTCGCGATTTTGAAGAAGATACGTTTTGTTTTCTGATGCATGAAGGTGCTACATACGCTCCATCCGCGATAACTTTCTCTTCCGAGCCGAGCATGCTTTCCAGTTTCATCTGAAATATTTTTAGGTCTGAAAACGCCCCGCACGGAAACGGACCATAAGCCCATACAATACTTCCCTTTCTGACAGAAACTCCGACCTCATATCGAAGTCCCGCACTGTTGAAATTGTGGGAAAACCATTTTGGATCAAATGGAGAAGGTTCGTAGATTTGAAAGTCTACGCCGTCAACAGCAAAATGTGCCCTGTCTTCACTGCGTACAATTCTTTCGGACCAGTGAATCTGGTAAACATATGTTAGTAAATTGAAAGTCTTGAGAGAGTATATGAACATGACATACCAGTTTCATATACGAAATTGCTCGGACCACAATATGAACCCATTTTCTCAATGTTTTCTCATCAACTCTCGTTAGAGTACTGTTGACATGTTCCGTTGCATATACTTTAAGGAACATAAATTCCCATAACAGGTGATGTGGCTTGGTAGATTTGGGTACAACTGCATCTAGTTTTTCCCAAACAATGTGACATATAGTGGGAGAGACTCCGAAAAGACCTTTAAATGTTCTTTTTGTGACAGAAGACGACAATAACGAGCTTCCACCAAGAATTTTGTTCCCTTCCACTTCAAACGTTGATTTGGAAACCATTTCTCTTTTAACGTGCATCTACTACGAAGAAGATAGTGGCTGATGACTGCTGCAAAAGACACAGAACATGGGAAATCACACTTTTAGTGCCATCGCAAGGTTGTGAAACTAGCCCTACTTCCCTTGACAAGGAATAATCGCCATTACTGTTAGGGTTTTGAATTTGTTGCAGGGCTTCGTCTAGGGACATCGCATGAGATCTATCCTCTACAGCGGAGATTAAAAGCATCAATGCACCTCTGCCACATATCTTACGTTGGGTCCGTTACAAATGTAAGGACCTCACACTATTATGAAGCTTCAACAAGATTCTACCTCCCTGCATCAGAGTATTTCACAAAGAAGAGCGCATATAGATTACAAATGACGAAACGAAATTCGACGAATTTCTGTCGTACAAATACCGATAAGGTGTGGGGTCCGCCTGGTAGAGGGAGCGCGCGAGGGCTCAACCTGAAGGGGAAAAACACACAACCAATATGGTAGTAGGGCACCTGAAACCCGCAGGGGCAAACGGCGGGGCAACTAGTCTAGACCGTGTAGGTGTACGGTAGTAGACGTCGACGCGCGGTAAAACCTGAATAGTAATAGAGTAGCAAGTGACCAAGATGGTATAGTTACTGCCCTAGTGGTGCCTGACTTTACAATACCCGAGGGGGAAGGCGAGGTGCACCACAATATATACAAGGTGCACCGACGCCGATCTCCCATGCGGGCATGACGTCATCGGCTGTGCCCATGACCTACTGTCATGGGCCAGCAATGCTAAACTATCCTAGACTATAAATTAGAAATTAGAAATTATAAAATACAGAATACCAATTGGGTACAGTGCAGCCAGCAAGGCGCACCAGTAGACCCACGTGGCACCAACCCATTGAGGTCTCATTGTACTACAGACCCCCTTCCTACCCTGAGCCACGCCCTCGTGGCTCCTAGATCCTTTCACCAAGTCGGTTGCATCGTCGTACCAATTTGGTCCCTGTCGCAGCCTTCGTGCCATCTCACGCCGTGCGTCGCGTCGGTTCGGCATCACCGAACGCACTCTGTTCACCACCTTGGTCATCACCGATTGCGGCTCTATCCACCTCTTTGGTTATCACAGACAGCAGCCTATTCGCTCCCATTTGTAGTTTGGGCGCGACGCGCGCCCATTGCATACCTCCAAGGTTCTGCCTTTTTGGCTGCCCGGCTTGGACCCTTTTACCGTGTCGGTATACCCAGTGGGGGTGGCGGGTTGCCCCTTCGAGCTCGTGTGGGCACTGTACCGTGAAGGATTTTGGCGCCCACTTGGTTGCGGCGTGTCTCTCTGTCCCTTCGAGGTTCGAGTACCAACCCTTCGAGGCATTGCCGTTGACTCCATCGAGGTTGTTCCACCGTTATCCCTTCTGGTTACCTTCGCACCCCTTTGCGGTTTGTCTACGCGGGCTCGCGCCACCGTGGCTTTTCGTCCGACCGACAAGGTTGAATCCGTTTATGGTGACCCCCGATCCTTATCTGAACCACATGGGTAGCCCTGGTACCAGCGTGCGGGCTCGCACCCGTAGCGGTACACGGCGATTGTCGGTTCCCCATGTTGGTCAATCGGACGCGGTAACCTCAGGGGACGGCGCGCCATCGGCGACCAATGCCGATACCTTAATGGTTGAACCAGCATGGGGCCCCGAACGGGTGGAGGTTTTGAGCAACAGCTCTAGTGACTCACCCATTGTGGATAAAAAGCCGATTCGCTTCACCCCTGCGGTCGAATGCTCGCCGTCTCAACCACTCCCTCACGGTACTCATCACACCATGTCGGGTGCCGGTCCCTCGCGCGGCCGCGGAAGCGGCATTGCCAAATCTGGTTCTCGGGGTGCTGCTTTGTACCATTCCCGCATCCAAACTGGTTTTCGGAGCCAGCCGGTTCCGTCTTCCTCAAATCAACCTCAAGGGATTCACGAAGTGATCCGGGACCCGTATGGTCCGGAGCCCGAGATTCCTCGTGGTATTTCCTATTATGGTTTGGAGCCGTTCACCACGGCCGACTGGAACGTTTCCCAACATGGTACCTTCGGGGTCGATCCAAGAATGGTGTCGCAAGCGACGCTGTACCGTCGGAACTGGCCAGTGGCGCCGGGGAACACATCGCTTCCCGGCGTCTTGCGCCGTCCGACTTTGGATACCTACTTGGGTTTGTTTCGTTGGGATTGCGAGCGTCTCCGCTCCGTCCCCCAAACGCTCCACCGTCGGGATAAGGAATCTCAACCTCGTCAGGGTCGGGTGGAGTGCTATGACAGCCGCCAGCGACACACACCAATGAGGTATTTCATCCCCCCGCTTTATCCCAGCGATCTGCCGTATGTTCGTATTGAACCGGAGCTCCATTATTACCGACGTCTGGTTGTGAAGATCTGTCAGTACGACTCCCTTCCGCAGCAGTACCTTCCGGCTTCACCACATTTGGTTTGCTTCGATAGGCCTTACAATACCATCCATTGGGCTAACCGTCGTAGGTGGGGGGTGGATGCTGCCACCGAGGCTCGCATTCGCACCCGGTCCAGCTTCAACCGCGTCACGCATGGGTTCCATAATGTGGAGTTCTTCTCACAACCTAATAAGGGAAGAACCTCTTGGTATGTGGCCCGACCTGAATGGTGGAATGCCTATGAGGTACCGATGTCGCTTAGCGTCCCAACCCCACCGGTATTGGCTTACTTCGGGAGCTACATCACCCGTAACCACGATCGGTATTACCTCATTTGGTCGATTGCCCTCGCGGAATGGGCCGTATTGGTGGCCATCTTGGCTCTGCAGGCTGCCCGTGACGGTATTGACTGGGATTGTCGTTCTCGAGAAGCCGAGATTTACCGTGACGGTGTGCAACCTCCTGGTCGCATGTTCTTCATTCCCCCGAGGGTCATTCGCGACATTCGCCTATTTGGAATCGGAACCATTGTGGCAGGTACGGACTACTCTATTGAGCAGCTGGAATCGTTGCTTACCCAAGTGGAGAGTTTCCCGTGGGGAGCCAAGCAGGGGTGGGGAGGTTTTCGATCCGGTGTCCTGGAAGGTTGTATCCCGCGCGGAGCAGCGCTATCCCGGGGCTCCGACCGATCAGGGACCCCCAGGGAGTCCCGAGCCATTCCCAACCGTGGTGGAATCGCCAGCAGCTACCCCTGTGGTCACTTCAGCGCCTACTCCCGCTCCAGAGGGACGCGATACGCCTGCCCATACTGGTGTCACTCCTCTTCTCCCTAGTACCACAAGGGTTGATGGGCCTCCGCGGGCTATCCTCGGGGGTGTTATGGCTGCGGCTGCGGCGCCTGTCCCCTCTCAGGTGGACTCCCAGGCCATTTCAGGTTTAATGGCTCGGGTGCGCCAAGCCTGTGTGGTGAACTTCCAGCGGGCGGGTCCTACCTCTGTGGTCGAAGCTCTTACCCTTCTGGAAAGCATCCTGCCTCGTCATGCGCAGTACATGCGATCCTTTTCCCAAATTGGTGAGTTCCGGAATCGCTTCCAGGTCGAGCTCTACCAGATGGCTACCAACCAGGTGGCAGGCCTAGCGACAGCCATGGGCCCGACGCCTACAAACCCTTTGGAGGATCCCCTATTTGGTGCTAGCCTGAACCCCGGCCTTCTAGCCGCTCCGCAGGCTCCTCTCCACATCGGGTCGTCGGCACCCTCCGTCGGTTGCGCAGGCGAGCGCGCCACCTCCGATGGGTGCCGACGTGATGCCAGGCGTCAGCGTGCCTACTAGTACCCCCGTGGGTCATGGTAGCGCGCCTAGCCAGGCTCCAGGCCAGGCTCATCTCTTCTAGCCTTGGCCGGGAGCCCATCAGAACACCACTCCGGGTCGGGGATCCTCAGCTGGAGGCTCCTCGGGGCCTCACTTTGCCACTCACCCATCAGGTTGATTGTCGTATCCACTTGGGTCTGTGCTTGAGCCACGTTGCTCCTGCCTCCCTATTGGTGTTACTCTTCAAGTAAACTTAGATGTTATGCGTTTCCATGGTAGGTTCCAGTTTCCTTTGAGGTGCGGTGCGTAGCAAGGGAGGAAGCTCGAAAACAGCTCCCCCTTCCTTAGCTCTGCGCATCTCCAATTAGGTTTTGAAACTCCCCTCCCCCCCCCCTTAGACCAGCGTACCACGATGGGTGACGGTTAATTCCGCGTAGGTAAGTTCCAGGAGGTGACTTAGCTCCATTCTGAGCCATTTTGGTGCTCGTAGTATGGTTCACCACGTTGGTACTTCGATGCGCCTTCGTACGGCGCAGCGAGCGGTTTCGCCTTCCCATAGGGTAAAATGTTGTGCCACGCGCTTGCGCGCGGTGGCCAGCAATGTACCCGGATTGGTCTGCATGGCCTCTCACCATGCATGGGCGCACGTGCGGTGTTTCACCCTGGAGGTTACTTGCAAGGCGAATCAAAATATTTGACCGGAAAATTACCCCTCCATATGGTAGTGAAAACGCAGAAAACCCTTTTGGTCTGTATCTCGAGAACCAAGGGGTTTCAGAGGCTGGGAATGGCCGATTCGGGAGCGCGGCACGGTCAAAATACTTAGATTTTTTGACCATGCCGTTGCTCGCTCCCTACACACAATAGTGTAAACCGAATCGGTTACTCCGCACGGCGCGCCACGAGAAGCGCGCGTATGCCTCGTCAAATAAAAAGATACAATTTTTTGAATGTTTCCACCGTGCGGGTTCGCGCGCGTGCCGCGCACGTGCATGGCGCGTGTGTAACGGCGCGTGTACAACGGGGCGTCCGTCTGTAGCGCTACCGCTCCTTAGACGTACCCTCATGGAATGCTTCCTTCTGGTTGTACCTTCCCGGTGAGCGTCCGAACCGACTTTGGTACTCCTCATTACCATGTGCTTTTCCCCCTTCCTTGGGGGACTGCATTACCTCTAAGGTTTACCCATCATTCGGCATGTCCTCTCCTTTGCGGTTCCAGTAGCTTACCCTGAAATGGTGTGGTATGGCTGAGGGCGGCTCAGCAGTGTCACCATCGGCGCCCCAGCCATACCAACGTACGGTGTACTTTAGACCATCTGGGGTACGGCGGTGACCTACCAGGCGTTCCACTGGGAACTCATTAGAGACCTGGGCTGGTATCGTTTCACCACTTTGGTTTAGATGAGCATCGGTACCACTAGGGGTAGGTGTTTCCTCTGAAGGAGCAACCGTAATCCCCGCAGGTGGTACGTAGTCTGGGTCGTCACCCTGTGCGTCATCATTAACCTCGATGGGTGTCCCGTCTTCCCGGGGCTGAGTCCTCAGGGCAACCGCTTGTGGGTCACGCGCGGATTCTCCGCGTTCCTTCCTGGACTGAACCGTTTGAGGTGCAACCGTGATTCGGTCAATAGAGATTGTATTCTCTACACCATCTTGGTTCACCGTTACCGTGTGGTCGGTCGACCGAATTACCTTGAAAGGTCCCGATGATTTCGGAAGAAGCTTAGAATTGATATCTCTATCAATAGCTTCATCATCAGCTTCATCACCCGGTCGTGGTTTAGCTCCTTTCGGAGGGTGGTCAATAAAGACATATTGACCCGGCGTAGCCGTTACCACCTGGGTTACCTTACGGTCGTAGTCCTCCTTGTACCGCTTCTGGGAGGCTGTGAGCTTGCTCTCAGCATACTTGAGAGCACGTCTCAACCTCAAAAGGGTTATTCCGTTTGACCTGTGACGGTGTGAGCGCTCCGGCGGCTTCTTGTCCTAATGGGTCCCCTTCCACAACAATACCTGGTGGGTGTCTTGACAGTATTAGATCGAACGGCGTAGTTTGCGTCGCTCGATGAACCTGAAGGTTATATGCATATGTCAAGGGCTGCACGAGCTCGTCCCAACCAGTTTGGTGTTCTTCCGTATAATGTCGCAGCCTAGATACCAGTGTTCGGTTAAAGCGCTCCACTTGCCCATTCGTTTGCGGATGGTAGGCAGTAGTGAAGTAGTGCTTAATTCCCAAGAGGTTACAAACAGCTTCAAAGAACTTCGAAGCTAAGTTCGAACCACTGTCGGTAAGTAGATAAAGCGGTGCACCATACGGGTAGATCCAATTGTTCCAGAACGCCACCGCGAGGGTCGTCGATTTCGTGTCCTTCAAGGGTATCGCTCGCGTGAGCTTCGAGAACCTGTCGGTGATTACGATGATGTACTGGCATCCCCTTGTGGTTTTTGGTATGGACCCAGAAGGTCTATTGCGACGAACTCGAGAGGACCCGCTGCAGGGAATAACTTCAAGTATTTCCTGTGCTTCCGGAGACCTCCACGGGTACGTACGCAAGATTCACATTGACCTACAAAGGTATATATATCATTAGCCATATGAGGA
>JARGSG010000201.1:0-31454 GCA_030374805.1 Gracilaria gracilis
GTAACTACCCAGCGCGTTTGGTGAGTCCCAAAAGGACGACACTGCTCCTGGGGTGGGAGTGGTGGCTGGGGAACACGGGTCGAAGATCATGGCGCTGAACGCGTCAGATCGCGGCCGCCTGCATCGCTTGTAGATAACTACTTGGACGATCGCGATCGGCGGCGACGCCGGTTCGTAGATCTACCATACCGCACACTGTCGTGTTCAATGAACTTACTCCTTCGTGCCACGAAATTCCAACAATTCCATGTTTTCTGTTTCTGTTGATCACAAGCTGTGATGAACGATCAACAATATCGATAGATACCATACGTCAGGAAGAAAGCCGAACATGTAGTGCTCAGATGCCCTTTAACAGAGGCCTCTCGTCGAGAAGAGCTACCGAAGGTACCGCTGTTAGCTGAAAGACGCGATCTGACTCTCCAACACTTGATTAGACATTATCCACAGAAGTTGTTAGCCTTCTTGAAGAGAGAAAACTTTCTGTACAAAAGCTTCACTTCAACCTAGTAATTGAAACTTGATGTCCGCATTAAGAAAGAAGTAACCGACGCTGACGGGGATGTCCACCAGATTCGTTTTCTCACACCATGTCCCGTAGCCGCTGACTCATGAAGAAGAAGTTGTGGGTCTTAACGAAGCAGTGATGAATCGTACGGTAATCACAGGTAAAACAAGGACGGTAGCAACTGTGACAGATCTTATAACTACCAGTGGTACGCTTCTGGCAACCATAGGAACATTGCTACTTGCCGTGAGTTTCGTCCTTCGTGTTATGATTGCGGTGAAGGGTTGTGGAAAACAATCATTTTGGAAAGGGTTCTGGAGGTCGTGGCGATTGCAAACATCGCCTCAACAGATGAGGGCTCAGATCGTTGATGATCTCCAGAAGCTATTCGTTTGCAGCGCCGAAGATAGCCGCGATGTAAGCGTTCGACTTGTGCGAGGGAAGCAAGGAGATCAGGCACTAAGATTTCTGCCGACCGAAATTTCTGCGCAGACGTTGCAGAATGCCCTGCGCGCACCTGGGTTCCGATGTATCTGAAATGGACCATGTACATATATAACAGAAGGTTGTGGGAGCTCACTACAAGGGTCGTTGTCTACGTGCAATCGCTGTCTGGCCATACACTTTGGTAGCCCAATTGTCTCACAAAGTTACATCGGCACATGGGCAGCCCCCGCCCGCAATAACGTCAGAAGCACTTCCGAACTGCAACAGAGGTTACACCGCGATGCCGAAGTTTTCTCTTCGTATGTCACAGCAGACGGACCGCATCCGCAACGTCCACGCTCGTACCACCGCACCGAGCTTCTACAACAGCCGCTCTCTCGTACGGCCCTCTGGCATGCGAACAGCATAGGCCAAGTATCTACGCAATATGTTGAACCGTAGAGGCGTTGTCTGCGTAAAACCAGCATACCAACGTGCGCTATTGCCGACGAGTTGTGGTAGTGATCGCCATTTGGCAGTCGTGCTCATATACTCCGTGCGCGATGTCGTCGTCACTCCCAGCAGGGTGGGTAGCGCTTCAAGCACCTGACGGACGCTGGTCCTACGCATTCACTGCAACCGGCCACACTCAATGGGAAGCGCCTATAGACGGACGCGCAGCAGGTGCTGCCAATGCAGGATGGCCGGGGAATGCGCCAAGCATGCCAGCGCAGACAGCCAGGCCACAGCATGATGGCTGGATGGCCGACACACGGTATCGTACAATAACGTTGACAATATGAGATGCCGTAGATATATTTGCTCTAATATGAACTTTATGCAGGACTCCTTGCTATTTCTAAGAAAGATCTAATGCAGCGACGACGGAGTGACGAGGAACAAACCACTTGCACCTGATGATGTCCCAAACTCATCTCAGATATCCATCCCAGTTCCCTCTTTGCAAAACAAAGCAAAAAAGCGGATGAGGCTGTGACTGCGATGCCCAACCTGGCAATCAGTGGGAGGGCGAAGATGCAGATGGGGTTAAAAATCGCCTCTCTAGTCGATGGGAACTTCCCATTGGGAAGCAAGAGAGCGGTGAGCGAATAGGTATCTACCGTTGTAAAGTTTATTACGCGAGCCGCGCAGGGTAAATCGCTTTGGAAGCGAAGCCGATGAAATACAAGGAAATCGCTGGTAGAAAATCTGGCTCGGGACAGAGCGCAAAACGGCCAATATATGATACGGTAGCCCTCTTCTCCTCGTGAATTCACTGGTGCATCATGATGCAAGTTGCGTATCTCAAACAAATCTTCTGATCAGATCTGTCGTGATAAGACAATATTCGGAGGTACGAACGGTACCGACGGTACCAACGATAGCTCACGACCAGCGCCTTTTGCTTTACGATTGTATCTTGTTCATAATCCTGCAACGCCGGTTCTCTTCTCCCTAGCTATTCTTTCACTTTAGTCATTACGCAACAGTATGAAGACAATTACCTTCGTTTCGCCGCTAATAATACACGGTCGTCCCTCCCGATCTCATCGTACGGGTCGCCGTATTCAAATATACGCCAAAGTTTCCTCTCCACCCGCAGACATTCTGGTAATAGCAGCCAACCGTGGACTCGGAGCACATTTGTCTACTGCGTTGAAAGAGACAGATCATCTGCACACAACACATCGACCCTGCAGTGCTGCTTCTTCGGAACAAGAACAAGCGTCAACAACGCATCCACTTGACGCCTTGGATGGTTCCGCAGCAGAAGCTTTGTTTAACAGTTTGAAACCTCGTACAGTAGTGTCTTGTATAGGTGGAAAGGCTGGAGCACCAGAATTGCCCGACTTCACCGGAAACAAAAATCTTATTGACGCAGCAAGACGAGCAAATGTCCGACGCTTCGTGCTCATCTCCGCACTGGGTGCTGGAAACAGCGAAGGCAGCGTACCATTCCAAGTGATGGACACTCTGCGCCCGATACTCCTCGAGAAGAGCCGCGCAGAAGCATACCTAAAGCAAGTTGAAGATATGGATTGGACCATCATCAGGCCAGCACCGATTGTGGAAGGCAAAAGCGGAAACCCTGTTGCCACTGAGGATGTCAGTTGTTATGGAACGATCACGAGGCCCGACTTGGCAAGTGTGGTGAAGAAGATTCTCGTCAGTGAGAAGGCGAAGAATAAGACGTTGCACGTGGTGGATAGGGCTGGCTTGCTTATCGTGTCACCGTATGTACGTCCTCTAGAATTCTGGGAACCTCTGCCATTTAGCGAATTCGAGTTGTGAGACAGCGACAGCGAAGGTGGGTTTTCGACGGAAGCCTTGCAAGTGATGGGGTATAGGCGACTCGGAGAAAGCTGCTCTCCGCTTGTTTGTTCAATTGCTGTTTAACGCTGCATCAACGATCAAGAAATGTGTTGATGCGTGTAGAGAACGAAGCGCATCTCTCGCGGATGGTGATATGGGGAAGAAGGCAAGGCGCATCATCATGGGAGGGATTTTAAATGGTAACGATTGTAATAAACTACACGGTACTTTCTGGTGAGCATAAAATATCTTTCAATAGCGGGATTTGGTTCCCTACCATCAAGATGGAGAGAATCTGGGCATGACTGGTAGCATTGTGTTTCTTGCTCTGAATATCGTGTTATTCTTGTACTTGTCCAATCTAAAAAGATTTGCAGTGAATCTTCACAGAATAGTTTTGAAAGCCTTTGGTTGAAAGATAAATTCGTGCAGGCTGACGAAAGTCTGCAAGATAATCGAGAATGATATTTCTGAGGAAGAATAAGATTGAACCTTCTCGAAAACCTCACAGGGAAGATATGTACATGGCAACGCTGTCGTTGGCTAGAGGAAGGCTAGCCCTCTTTTACACTAACAGCTAACTTTTAACCCTTGGTCAAGGAATTCATCTACGAAGGTATGGTAGCATGTTTCGCCCCCTCTTGGGCACACGTGTCAAGACTGAGGTGCTCATATCAGACAGACAGATATGTGAAGGAGTGGTGGAGATTGGTAGATAGAGCTCCCAACCGTCTTCATCAGTCCTTTACGCGGTGCTCACCAGTATTGACCGACTCGGCAGACCGAATCACCGTGCGTCTCACAGCTTCATAGACCATTCTCTCAGTTTATTTTGTGCAGATGATAGCAATATTTGTAACAATCAACTGATACTACCATCTCCGCAAGAGAAAGCAACTGTGTTGAACCTATCAGATTTTGCGCTCTTGCAATGTCGGAAGCATTTGTGTCTTATTTCCCACAATCTCTTCATCAGCGCAGTTCAGGCGTATGGGGAGATTCTGCGGAAAGGTACAGGCGGAGTTGTTCTTTTAGTCCGTCTCGTCTTTCAAAGAAATCCATTGAGACATCATATACGCATCATCGAACAGATCTGTCTCCAGTATGTTCACGAGAATCATGGCTTCCGCTAAGCGCTGCGGCGGTTACCGACAATTTAACTGGCTCGAAGATATACATTGTTGGTTGTGTCCATGGATCTAATGTCAGTGCAGGTTCGTATAGAAACATCCTCTCGAAATGCCCAAATGTCCAAGCTCATCAACTACGTTTTACTAACCATTTTGACCACCACTGCAGACGATGTACGTCAAGTTTTGGACAGAACCGATCCGGACGCTGTTGTAAGTTGGATCTCTTTTCCTTTATGCATCTCTACAGTTATAGAATTCTGACAAACCATTTTAGGTTTTGGAGCTGTGTGAACCGCGATTGAAAGCACTTCGCAAGACAATCTCTCGAAAAGATGAAGGATCACAATACTCAGCGAACATAAAAGCCAGAACGAAAAAATCCTTCTCCCAGTTATCGAAAACATTCGGAGGTCGTGGACCAGCATTGGTTGCTCTAATTCTTGAGAAGGTGTATGAATTCCAAACCTTGGTCGGTATTGATCCAGGAATAGAATTCGTTGAACCCATAGTAAGGTTTCCTCCTAACCGTATTATATGCGGTGACGTCCTGGCAAGAGACACAGTTAAGGCGTTGTTCAAAGTATTTGCAGCGCCATTTCGATCGCTTAATGATTGTTTTGCATCCATTGTTGACATTGTGAACAGGTTGATATTTCCACCCAAGGGTGGTGTGCGAATACTTTCCGTCTTCCTGAGAAGTCCGGCACGACTTTTCGAACTTTTGAGATTGTTACTCCCAGCTTCCATGGTTGCCATTTTGGTCGGTTTGGCTGGCAATGCTGGTGCTGTTGCCTTCGATATGACTCCTATTGGTGCGTCTGTTTCACACCCGATGTTTGCATCTTCTCTGTCATCTCTGTCTTCACTTGTGGATACGGCCCTAGTTGCGTACATTAATATATCGTTGCTTCGCTTCCTCAAGGTTTTGATTGCCGATCGGGATAAGGTTCTTTCCCAGAACGTGCTGAACACGCTGTCGAACTTTCGAGAAGGTCAGGGAGCTCCTGTGACGGTTTGCGTTGTTGTCGGTCTTCTACATGTGAACGGCATGTTGAGAATTTTACAAGAGCAAGTTAAGAGTTCATAGATTATTATCCGTCAAGAGACTATTGATTTCGTGGATTCATATACAGATTCGTACAGGCGACGGCCGCAAGCGTGTTTCCGCTCTGATCAGACTTGTGTTACAGAGTGATGCATAAGTTAAAGCCTGGGTCTAATATCTATGTGTACAGTTTGCATCTTATGTACATGGTGATTCCTTTTCGAGAAGATACAAAGTATGGAACATTCCTGTCGCAGACTGCAATGCCCTATATCCTTTCGGAATTTGAACTCGTGACAAAGAAACCCGATGGGGCCTGATTACACGGGCATTTTGACTTCCTTCGATTGTAAGTCCCATTTCACCAGCAGCAATCTGCCCGAAAGTGTTTGTACCTGTTGCAAAAGCACATCCATCATCAGTAGTGATAGCATAATGAGAGAGACCTGCACTAACCGACGCCGCACTTATGTGAAGCAGCTCATCAGATACATGAAATCGCTTTCGATGAATACTTACGGCGACTTCGCTTTCATCAGTACTCGCAACGGCAAACCCTTCCCCGACAGACAAATGTGTTACACGGCTCATTCCCAACCCACCGATCACGCTCAAACCACCATGGCGCTTTCCAGTTACCAATACCATATTATCAACCGTTAAAAGCATTGTGGTATCCGAACCACAAGCAACTCGCACAACCTTTCTGCCAAAACAGCCAATGGGTGCAAATTTGTCCCTTCCTCCACCTCGTCTCCCTCCAAGTTGTCCTCTTGAATTATCTCCAGTCCCCCACGCAGTGCCGTCCTCTAGCAACACAACCGTGTGAGCATTTCCAGCCGCAATCATACGTGCTGGCAACAGTTCCAGCTTCGAGAACCGTGGCTGCTGCACACAGTTGCCAAGCCCGAGTTGCCCGAATTCGTTGGCTCCTGTGACGAGAACAAGCCCTTGGCCAGTGAGAACCACTGTGTGTCCAAGTCCGCAGGCCACCTGCGCGACTCTCGCCCACTTGAGGTCTATAACCGGCGTCCATGCAGAGCGGAGTGATAAGTCACCAAGTCCTAATTGCCCTCTATGGTTGGCTCCTGCGACATGTAGTGTACCAAGTTCAGAAACTGCGGCAGAATGATGAGCTCCCGCACTGATTAGGATTAGGTTCGCGGGTGGTCGTTCAAATTCGAATGCTTCAGAAGCCACTCTGTATGTGGAAGTGAGAGAGTTTTGATCATTGTGATCCGGTCTGACTCCCTGTCCCAGATCGTTTCGACCGCAGCTCCATACTTCTGTGGGTCCCGTAGGTGCGGCAGCTCCATCCAGTCGTTGCAAATAGCGCAGCAATGAAATCCAAGTTTCTGAAGAAAGCTTATTGTCAACCAGGGCTTTACCGTTTGGGTGTGCATACACTAGAGCTGCTGCTGCTACTTCGGTTGCATACGCAAGAGATTGTACGTTCTCTACCAAAGCTGCACTTTTGAGAGCCGAGAGATCACTCGCAGTCAAGTCGCAACAGTACAACAGATGCTCAACAAGATGTTGTGGAAGTACCGTAAAAATTGCGAGACCGTTTGGCAACGGCGCCGGGTAAGAACCCATTTTCATGTGTTTCCGGGGACGGCGTGACGTGTTGACAGAAGATGATAACGACACTCTCTGAAAAATGTGCGTGGCATTAGTGTTTGGAGCACAAGGCGTACGAGAGCACGCGTCACCGAGACTGACGAACGTCTGTGAAGGAGAAACAGAGCTTGGAAAGCATCTCTGTTGTGGCGAATCAGACGAGGGATTACAACGCGAACCACAGACCGACATGCGGTTAAGACAGACCGTGACAGTACGAAGGTTGTAACCGAGTTGCTCAATTTGCCCGCAGCGTGTTTGTCGGGACAAGAAAACGGCCCTGAAAAGCAGGCTACAACCGTCTCGAACACGAGGATGATAGGGCCGCGTGGACGCGCAACAGTGACGAAGATGGGATTGGCGCGGACGTCGGACTCTGCCGGAGTTGATGTGACGGTTGTGAGTGGAAGCGGTTGAGCAAATGGCACCAGGGCGGTTGGGCGGTTGCTGTGGCTTCGCATGTTTGGCATTGGGCGAATGTGGTGTGTGTGGCGGTGTGCTGCGTTGAATGGCGGCGTTCTTGCGATTGGTGGCGTCTTCGTGGCGATAGATGTCTTTTTGGCCAATTAGATCGCGGTTGCGGATGGCGGTTCTGTGATCTTTTGTCGTTCAGATGTCCGAAGAGACACATCTGGTAACGGTACTGTACCGTGTACCGTTGGTAGATGACCGAGACGAAGGTATCGGATCAACCACTTGCTCACCCTTGGCAAAGCAGCTTCGCACTCTTCCGCCGGTGGCGATGTGAGTTGTGAGTCATAACTTGTGACAGACTGACTTGCGGCAATGTGGGCTAGGGATAATATTGGGCTTTCACGCATGATTCAAAAGAATGAAGTCGAGGACTAACATCGTCAACGCGGAGGACGGATGAGAAGAACATGTTTTAGGCAATCTAAAAGTACAGATACGCTCCTCGTGCGCCAACCCAGTTCATGTGCTTAAGGAGCCGCCAAATTGTCAAGATATTTCTCCACATCTACGGTATGTTTCATAATATCTTTCCCAAACGCCTCATTCACATGCCTTTCTATCGACTCTCGTTCTGTCTGGCCCAAGTGATTTCCATTAGTGCGAGAGGAAAGGGACGCCGGCTCAGAAGTGGAACCCCTCTGTTCTAATACCCCGAACTCTTCGATGCCGCGTCTCATAGCAGTCTGCCCCAACGAGGTCGAATACGCCTTCAAGCCACGTTGCTCATCCCCATTTGCGGCTCGATGACTGGAATCCCCAAAATTATTCTCCCGTCCACCATCGATTTCACCAGACCTTCCGAACTCGAAAATGTTCGCCCTCAAGGTCTTCGAAGTCTTCCGCAACAAATTACGAAGTGGCTTCCCTCTAGGCGAGTCACCACTGCCCCCCCTTCTGTAGGAAAGCAACTTCCTTAAAGAACCCGTCTTCGACAAGTTCCGATCCCTTTCGGCTTCTTCATCGGCCCGCATATCCCCAGGTGCGGTTTCCGAAGGCGCCACTACTCCGTCCTCCGTTGCGTCGTTTCTTGAAGCCCCACTGCCGCTTGCTTTTCGGGTCAGCCTCCTGATCATTTCCATCCCTTCCCGGAAATCAGGGGAAATCTTGCGGATAAAACCTGACGATTGCGAAGCATTGGTTGCCGCAGCTGTTTTCGGCGGTTGCTCCGACTCCCTGTATAGTCGCCCTTCTGGTTCCCCTCTTTCTTCTTCCCCCTCGTCTTGTGTACGCTCCGTGTCGTTGGTCTTGCCACTTTGCGATGTTTCGACCCAGAAAGCAGACCTCGCTGATGCTAGTGTCGGACCTGCGCCATTAGAATCAACCGACATGATCTTGCGCGAATTGTCTGGTTGAGTAGCAATCACCCGCGATGTCCTAAAACGAGCTCGAACGGGGCTTATCTCGTCGTCGTGGTTCGGAGTGCAAGGCGATTTCATGGCTTCTTTCGTGTCATTTACCATGCCATGGCCTTGCAGCAATGGAGAGGCTGTACCAGGGCCGTTCATCGCATGATGAACGTCTCCGGAGAACGACGTCAATGAGTTGAAGTCCCAAGTAGAGTCTCCAGAAGTCGTGATGGAGATGTTACTGCGAAACCGAAAATCTGGGGGATAGTTGTTCGAGCCTTCCACCTTGACTCTGTGAAACTTCCCCGGGCTCTCGTATGCCACCTTGCGGAAGCATTTAGGCCTGTCGGTTTCGAGGAATGGGTTGAAATGGAGCTTGCACCTTCTTGCGGGAGCGGGGAGGGTGGCGGCGACCGCACCAACAAAGTCCACATATCCTTTTCTGCATCCGAAGAGATTCATTGGAGCGGTGTTTATCAAAAGGAATGAAGCTTGCGAAAATGGCTTGGTGAAGACCGAAGACACCACTAGATGGATGGGGAAGTGTTCCAAGATGTTCAACGGCTTGGGAGAGCACGAGGAGAGGGCGGTTCACCAAGAGCCGTGGGGGTATTTATACCGTTTCGGAAAGGAGGAAATGACTGGAACAACGCAGCAGTTGCAGAGTGAACTGGAAATCAAAAGAGTTGCACCTTGACTTGAAGCCTTCTCAAGAAAGTTGCCTCGCGTCCATGAGCGGTAGAGAACGACTGTTGTTGCTTCAGCAGCTAGCGCAATTCAGAGCGGGACTGATTTATAAATTCTTGACCTGATGAACCATGAAGTCAATGATTTGTGCTTCCCAATTAGGATATGACAGAGAAAAAGAAATGGGGCCTACGAATCAGCACGTTTTGCATAAGCAGTTGCCGAGATAATGATCAGCACGCTATTCTCAAGCGGTTCAGGAATACTAATTTCTGAGGAACGTCAAAGACCTTGAGAAGAAGTTCTTGAGAAAGGGTTCAATGTCAGGAGTTTAACCGGCCTCAAAAGACAGGATGCGTTTCAGAGCGCTCGAGAACTACGGTTCGATAGAGTAGTTGACGGATAGCTCACGAGATGATAATGATGCTATGGTTAAGAACTCTAAGATCGACTGCAGAGACCTGATGTCCACGGTATTCAGAGGCCATGGACCACTTAACTCTCGAAGGTCCATGAATCTGGTCATCGCAGCCTTCCAATCTTGCCGATAACTGTGCTTTGCTTCATACTTCGACTTCAACTCGCACATTCGCCTTACGAACACCTTCAATCGAAACGGCGCGTATCGAAACGAAATATTTTGCTCCCGGCTGAGCTGCAAGCCTCAAGCGAAAGACATGATTCTATAAGGGCCGAAGTCCATTTCTGTTTGCAGACACCACACCCGTCATCCTTTCCTTGCTTCCGCCCTTTCGCAACTGCATCGAACTTCCTTCCAATCAATCATCTCTTCTTCATCATGGACGGCCACCGTAACACTCGAAAGACATTCAACCTACCCATTCCGGAAAGCCCCAGGTCAAATCCCTCAGCTTCCAGACGTTTGTTTAATCTTAGCAATCGCAGCGCGGTATGCAATTCACAGAACCTTCTTTGCGTATTTCGCGAAACTTCGACGCGATACTGACGATTAATCCTCCGCTAAACGAACAGACGCCCAGTTCCATATCGAAGGAACATGCGAAGGCCAGGAGAAACTCAAGCAGGGGTCATGGTGCTTCGCGCCCCATCGACTCTCGTAGAATGTATTCGCGAAGAGCGGATTCCTCTGTTTTGGATCAAGCCGACTCGATCCCCGTCTCCGACAGCAACAGTCGCCCTAGGGATCCTGATTTGAATGACGTATTGGCAAGGTTGGAGGGGCATGAGCAGAGGATCTGTGTCATTATGAGCAACATGCACAACGAGATGACCAAGGCTGCCAACTACATGTTGGAATGCATCTCTATCTATTTGAAGAAGGTGGTTGAGGTCGAAAGGAAAAAGATTCCGATGATCGAAAAGCTCAGAAAGACGCAGAGGACTGCCAATGATCATCTCCAAGAGCTGCAAGGTAACGGTACTCGTCTACTGTAGGTTGATAGAAAACTTTGTAGTACACGCTAAGATTAATGTCGTATCGCGTGTTCTGAACACTCGCCCCTCTGCTTCAGACAGGGATGAGTGTGATGATTGGCATTGCCCTCCAAAGCATAAACGACCCTTCGCGTACAGTGCGATAGGCAATAGATCCAGGGAGGCTCCTTAACGTTTGTCTGCGTATTTGATATGCTGCCACCCACTTGCGTTGAACAACAACACGACTTCTACCACAGAGGAAACGTCTTGAGAAGAAAAGCCAGTGTTGACTTGAAAGAATTTAGGGCGCGTTCTTGCGTCGAGAGTTGTATCTCATGAGCAAGAAATCCCCTTTTCTGCTGTCATCTTTCTTAATCATGAGTTGACGCTTCCTCCCCCGGAAAGTTCCATCTGCTTTGAGTCTTTCATCCACCCACCTTGCTTGTCTCTTAGACCTCGCTGTCCTCATAACTTTGTCCGTAGCGATGCGGTCACGTCCAGCATTGGTGTATTCCTTCCAGGCTTTCTGTGGACTTACGCCCGCAATGGGGAGACCCTTGACATGGGACAGAAATAACTCTTCGGCAATGGCTTGTTCGCGTCTTCCCACAAGGACATATGCCCTTCCGGTACCCCTGATACGTCCGATCCGATGTAGATATTCACTGCCGGTCATCGGTACGTCAAACAAGATCACCGTGTCAATTTTGTGGTCATCAATTCCTCTTCCGAAGCTCTTTGAGCACACTGCTACGCAAACCTGACCAGAAGAAAAAGCCTCCCAGTCTGCACTGCGATCATCCTTGTCTCGTCCTTCCCCGGATAAATGAACAACATCTGTTCCTTTCGAGCGGAGTTCTCGTACTATGGTTTGCCTTCGTTTCACGTTATCACAGAAGATTAGAATCTTTCCGGCTTTAGTACGTTTCTGAGCGACAGAGAACACTTCGATGAGCTTTTGAAGCTTAGCATCTTCAGATCCATCGACTCTGATGAAGGTAGTTTTCACTCTTGATGATGACGTCGCACGATGTAGCCGGCTTCCACGGGCAACCTCAAGATTCCCTCCATGCCACCGCCGCAGTTCTTTTTCCATCGTATGTGGAACAGTGGCGCCAGAGTAGACGAACTGGGCATCTTTCTCACGTAGTACACTCATCAGTCCCGTTAGCTGCGGTCCGAATCCAGCGTTAGTTGACACCAATTCATCGGCCTCATCCAGAACTATAGTAGAGACGCGAGATACATATAAGAGTTGCTGGTTGCGCATGACCTCGATACTTCCGGGCGTGCCGATTACCAAATCTACAGGAGAGTTTCGAAGTCGTTTTCGTGACCGTCCACCTTGGGGACCGCCGACTGCAGCTCTAACTCGGAACTTCGCGATATGTGATAGTGATTTGGATACTGAGAACACCTGAGCAGATAACTCCCTGGTTGGTACCAGGACAAGAATTGACGGACGCATTGGAGATAATGACATTCCTCCAGCGAGACCATTAGTGGCAGGATGCAGTTCCAAGTGCTTCAGAGATGAAAGAATTGGGGCAAGATATGCGATTGTCTTTCCTGCTCCAGTTTCAGCGGCGATGACTGCGTTTTTGCGAGCTAGCAGAATAGGTGCCGCCTGCGTTTGTATAGAGGTGGGCTCAATAATATCATTTGCAGCCAACGCTTCTTGCACGCATGAGTGTATACCCACTGACTCAAATGATTCCCTGGCAGGTGGCAGAGGTGGGGGAGGAAGATGAGGGGCAATTGCCGATAGTGAAGCACAGCATCGAGTGGGCGACTGTAGTTGTCGATAGATCAACTGCTGGCTAGGTCTCGCCAGAAGGAGACGAATCATTGTTATGATCACCTTCTAGTGAGAACTTAAAAGCATCGTACATATGTACAGGCTGATCACTGCATCCGGTACCTACGTGAGTGAACTCCCTGGTCTTGACGATGATTCATGTTCACGACTGGTGAATCACGAGGTGATCCCCTTGCTCTGGAGGTTGGTCCAACTCTGGATTTGATCGGCTTGTTGCGCTCAGGAAGCCATGCAAGACAAAGTATCTAACCTTGTTACCTGTATCTGTAGTTAAAACTACCCGCTTGTTCTCTGCACAAAAGTCGTGGAAAAAAATGATGCTTCGCGTTGGCCCGAGTCTTCCTTCGAGCATCAACATCACTTTCGTTGGCTGATTCACTTGCAGTTTTTAGCCAAGGGTAAAATGTTATCTCTGCAAGGAAACATGTAAAGATGGCGACCTAAAGGGGTAACGCTAGTCACTCCAGTGTTGCGGGGGCATCACCATTCTACCAACTATGTTCCCCTAGCCTACTAGTACCATGGCACAAACGGACGTGACCCTCTTCCAAACGAGGCCTACTTGTTCTATGACAGGACCTACAGTTTCTGTGATATTCTACATGTGATACCTTGGGCAGCAATTAATCCCTTGTTACAACCAGTTCTTGCTTGCCTAAGGCGAAGTCAGCTGCAGGCCTCGACGTACTGCCCGGACCACCCCTGCTCTGGGCCATGGTGGTCTTCGTATCTGTTCAAGCAGGAGTTCAAACGCCCAACCTACTTAACGTGTTCCTGTAATCAACAGCGTTCCCGGTGTCATACGCGGAGCCGTCTAGTAACATGGCATCCAAGCCTTCTTCTTCCAACACAGCACTCATAGCGGGAGTTAATTGGATCTCTCCATTCAATTGCTTATTAGCTTCAACATCTTCGCGTAACATATTCATCAGCAGCGGGGTGAACGCGTAGGGACCCAGTATGATGTTACACACATCATTGCAACTTAGCGATTTTGCCTCCTCAGCGCCTGGCTTCTCTACCATCTTCTCGATTGCTACGCGCTCTCCATTCGGTCGTATTTCGTCCCTAGTCTTCACGACTCCATATGCTCCGGCTTCATGCGTGGCTACGGGCGTCACTCCAACAACACTCCTTGAAGGATTTTGATTGTATGCTTCCAAAACTTGTAGTACACAGGACTTGTTCGATTGTCCTGGCTCAAAAGCCACATCCCCTAGCAACAGCAGAAAGGGTTCGTCTTCTGCAAGTTTGGCACAGGAAACAGCATGACCAAACCCATTAGGATTCGACTGAGTATCGATCTCGATAAGTTTGCCAAGATTTGCGATACGGTCTGCGTATTGCCGCATATGTGGCTTGAGTGCCTTGTACAGCTCGCTTGATACCGGGCTAAACACATCGCGAACCCGACTTTCCTGCTCTCCCGGTGAGACAACTATAATGATTCTCTGTATTTGCGCTTGGGCACATTGTTCAACTAAGTGAAGTAGAAGAGGTTTTGCAAATCCGTCAGAGTCTATGATGGGGAACAATGCCTTTGGTTCGAATACTCTTGGATGCAGGATATAATCTTGTACCGAATCCTGCAGCGGGGATGACGGCTGTCTGCAGCTTGCCTTGTTTTGAAAACGGTCGTTGAGGGTGCAACACGGGCCTTGTGCTGATCGCAGCAGAACCCAGTTTTCCCACCGTTACTATGAATGGGTCTGTCTTCAACTTGTCTGACAAAATGGAGAGTAAGAGCTGCGCAGCGCCTTCATTCTTCGCCACAAATTGCACCGCACCATCGCCTTGGCTTCCCACTGGTGAAGTTGGTCGAGAAAGAAAGAAAGTTAGATATTGTATACGTTACAGGGTACCGCATATAGGAAGTGTGCACCGGCGCGACGTACCTCCTTTGCCACCGTGAACCAGAGGAAGAACGTCTGCATCCTGCAAAACGCGATGCAGGTTGGGGGCAGTAAGTTGCTCAGGACAGAATGGAGTAGCAGCTTCGTCGAAGGTGGCTTGTGCTTTTGTCATAAGTTGCCCTAACTCTTGTGCGTCCCCGTCTCTTATAGCCTGGTTCATTGTCTGTATCATGCTCAAATTCTCAGCTCCAAGCGCTTTCTGGAGCCGTACCTTTTCAGCTGTATCTGCGTTCGGATACGCCCCATGCAAACCACGGAGAATTTTCGAGGTATCCTTCGTACCTACTTGGGCGACTACAATGTGAATGGGAGCTTTTGGATCTGGCAGCACTTTGTGGGAAACATGTTCTCCGTCAAACGTCATGTGAGCCGCTCGACCCGGTCCTATCGCAACGATTTGATCCATTCGTCCACATGCACTTCCCGTTAGACGCTCGCCCTGATAAGCTATCTCCATCTCTCCGGCTTCTGTCAACGAGAGTCCATAAACAACATTGTAAGCGCGTGCAACAAGCACACAAACAGCCGCGGAGGAACTCAACCCCTTTCTTGGTGGTAATGTCTCCCGCACAATTCGAATACAAACTGCATCCGACACAGCAAAACGGGTGTGAATGATGTACGAAACTGCTGCAGCATACCGCCAGGGTGAGTCGCTTTGAGCGACAGTAAGAAGATTTTCACGGGCGACTATTAAGTCGGAAGCCAAGGGCGAAGAAAGTGACAGATCGGATGAGCGCGATACTTGAGCATACAGACCCTGGTTGAGAGCAATCGTGAGAGCGGAACCGACTGTAGCGTGGAGAGAGGCTTGGCGGTACGACGCAGCCCAATCGGAATGTTCACCGGCCAGGCAGAGACGCCCTGGGACGAAGAGTTCGTATTGGTAGGAAGACATGTTGTGGAGTCCTTGGGAGCGGCTTGAGCGCGTGATGGCGATCGTTTAGTGTGACGGGTGTGACAAGCAAAGGTTGCCCCCAGATGTTGCCACGTGCCAACACAGATCCCTATTACAGTATTTCAAGTGAGACGAAACCTCTTCGTCCTCGCGCAGTCGCCAACGGTTGAGCTACAGTAGATATACATTCGTATATACCTTCGTACATTGCTTCGTTCTTCTTCCTGTTACCGTATGCATGTCATCCCTGTTTATCGGAGTCAGTGGAAGCAACCATCTTGCCGGTTACTTTCAGAAGTCATTCTGCTTCATTCGAGTCAGTGAGGAGAGTACTACGAAGGTTAGATAGACTCCGACCAAGCTCACGTCTCTCAAACTCGTACCGTTGGGTACCTGGAATAGCCGTGATATGCCCATGGCCAATCAGTTTGTACAGGCATATGCACTTCTCACGCCGAGAATTCAATACATGCCCCCCTGCCATGGCTTGCGGCAAATCTACGCACTGTGAAGTATGTGGAAGAGAGGTTCCAGAACCTCTCTTCCTATGTAGCATTTGCGCCTAGAACCTCCGTTACGAAAATGACACCATGTGACCCATCCGTACCAACTGCCTGCAGACAAGTACTTGGAACCTCCGTAGCTCGGTGTATGATTCGTCCACGCACCGCAGGGGCGTGACCAACACACTCAAGCTACGTGACGAGCTCCAGCTGCCCAAGAGTTCAAAAAAGCGCGCGGTTTCGGCTCAAAGTGAGCCGTGACGACGGTAAGCTCCAGCTGCTCAACCAAGCTCCTGAGCTAACATCGCCACGCTCGTCGCAAAGAATAGGTCTTGATCCTTGTTCCAAATGCCCTACCGTCCGAATTATCTTCTTTCACAATTACCGTTTAGACGCCCTACCGTCCATGATTACGTTCGCTAAGGAAACTGAACCGTCCGTTAGGTATCCGCCTCCATATACCCTAGACGCGGACGTTGTAGCATTTCTTGATCCCCGCAACAAAGACTCCGGCGATGAAGTGGACGATGACTTCAACCCTGTTAAACGCAGTGAAGACCTCAATACCGCCAACTCTATCGTGCGCTCTCTCACACCGCTCGAAGAAAAACGGATCAAGGACACAATTCAAGACGATATCAATATATTTTTTCCGATCGATTCAAAAACACACCGGAATTGTTTTCAATAGAGTGCGTTCGCCTGGCTTTAATGAGCTTCGTCGACTATGGTACTACCTTACTATTCTTTTGCAAAACACCACCGATTCCAAAGGCGTATATGGGCCAAGTATTATTACTTCCCTCCAAGGAGAAACAATGGTTTTGCAACATGCTATTTGGGTCTGGCGTACTGGAACTGGAACCTCTGTCGGGAGTAGTTTTTATACCTGTGGATGTTGCATGTCGGTTAAGCAGTAACACGGCCGTATATACATCTCTTAGTGAGAAGACGAAAGGTGAGGTGATTTCGCGTTACAAACACCGATTTGTAGAAGAGTTTTACTTGAGCCCAGAACCTATAACGACAATAATTGTACCAGTTAACGTCGATAGAGTTCATTGGGGCGTTCTCCTAGCTGAACAGGTGAAGAGGAATAGGTGGAGAATGAACTTGGGAGACAGTTTGAACTGGAATTGCCCCGAGTCCTGCCGGGAGCTCATTTCTCGAGCAATTGAGAATGCCCGTGAGGAGAGAATTGAATGGATCTATCCTTCCGAGAACTACATAATCGATCGTGCTAGGGTATGAGAAAGCAACGAAATAGGTTCAGCTGTGGAGCGTATGTGCTTTCGATGATGTCACAATTTGCTCGCACTACTGGTGTCATCCCGAAGGCAAGTTTTACTCAGAAGTGTGCTTCTGAGCTCACAGAGCGCTACCGATGGGCATGTGCACAAGCCCATGTTCTGACAGTGATGGATATTTCTCACATTCTGCCTATTAGTGATGAACGTGCAGTCCTAGAACTGCAGGATGAAGCACAGGGGAGAAAGTCTACGCCGCTCGACACAGGACGAAGTCCGGTCACACTTTCACCATAGAAGAATTGGGGAACACCCAGATCTGT
This sequence comes from Gracilaria gracilis, assembly GCA_030374805.1. Taxonomy (NCBI): domain Eukaryota; phylum Rhodophyta; class Florideophyceae; order Gracilariales; family Gracilariaceae; genus Gracilaria; species Gracilaria gracilis. Next base: position 17,654 of record JARGSG010000201.1, read on the forward strand.
GGACAATCGTGGTCGTGGACGTAGTTTGAAAAAAATTGCTGGTGCGAGCACCCAGGAGCCAAGTAGTAAACAGCCAAATAAGCAGAACATCATACCAGTCTTAATTCACGGAAGAGAGGGAGTAAACGAAGAAGCAGAGGAAGCAGGTGCTGGAACCCAAAACAAGAGCAACAAGAAGAGTAAACAGAACGTCTTCGATTTGCCAGGTTACATTTCGGAGCTATTTAAGGTGGAGGGGATTTGAGTATGGCGTGCAATTCTGTAAACAAGTAACGCGATCTACAGAAAACAGGTTGAACGCGAGGTTGCGATGTTTGAAGTACAAAAAGAAACACCCAGGCTGCGGGTGCAAAGCAGCGATTATGGCGAAGGCTCGTCGGGATGGAAAGGGGCTGGTTTGTGAGCTTCTCTGGAATGCACAATCACGTGAGGTTACGGGAGAACGAACGAGGAAACAAAGAGAAACGGAGGAAGGCTGTGAAGGAAGCAATATTGAAGAACTGTCCGTCAGAGTTCCGCGTCCCGTTCATTCACTACATCCCACCTGCTCTAAAGAGCCTGTCAGCTGAAGATGGTGATGATGACGATGAGGCTGACTTCATGAAGGCGGTAGTACCTCCACGCCCAGAGAGTGTGAACGACTGGCTTGCTGCAGATTGGATACAACCGGAGGGACGGGGGAGTACATGCGTACACAGGAGCGTACACAGGAGCATACACAGGAGCATAAACAGGAGCATACACAGGAGGGTATACAGGAGCGTACAGAGAAGCGTACACAAAGATGCAGGGGTGTTGTAGTGATGTTGAGGTTATTCATATTGATTTTGAGAAGGAGGCAGCCCTATCTGAAGATAGTTCCGTCATTGAAGTCCCAAAGAAGCACGATAATAAGGCCATGACCACAAAGACCAATACGGTAAGATATGAGTCCATGCAATCTGTGCACCACACTATATACTAACATATTACGAAGCCTTCCCCACCACCTGTTTTGGATTTAATAGCGCTTTGTGATGAGTCAGGAGCAGGAGCGATTGAAACGAAGATTCCTGGGCAGGGAGACAACGGGCGGGGGACATCAGGCAGTGACGAAGAGGTGTCGGATATCTCAACTCATGTAGAGCGCTACACCGAGGAGGATTGTGTGAGACGCATATTTCTTGCGTATCTCGAACAGGTGGAGGTGTCCCACTCGCAAGATGTACTACAGCATCTGCAATTCATTGGAGATGGCTACGGGTTCAAGTTGTCTATTCGGGACAGTAAGTATGTAGCTTATGACGGACGGAAGGTGTTACAGCGGGGGTATCTAGTATGCTCCTTTACAAATCCATGAAGAGTACAAATGTTCGTACGTCTTCATGGTTCGAAGAGTACGTGTGTCAGACTCGGGCTCATAGCATTATGCCCTTTCTCCAAACTTCGCAAAGGCTTTCCACAATCACACTTGTGACAGATCCCCCCAAAACAACAGAATGTCCGCCGAAATGGTTAAAGAGGCCCACCATCTTCGACACACTCTGCACCTCCGCTACGGTACCGTTTTAAGTCTTGTTAAGCAGAAGTTCGGTGTGACTGTGGATAAAACGGCTTTTCGAAGACGTCTTAAAATATATATCGGACTCACGTTATCCTAAGGAGAAAGAATGTCTCCGCCTGTATCAGAATTTGATAGAAATGCAGTCTGAGAATAAGCTGAACAAAGTTTACTGCAGTACTGGAAGTAATGATGGGCTTCAATTCGTCGCTTGGTGTCTGCAGGAATGGAGAAGGGACTACGAGGATGTTTGGAATTGTCCCCGGTGTATCTATAGACTGCAAATCGGTAGCCAACCGTTTTAGTCTCCCGCTTATAAGCATCATCGGGCGGGACAACAATGGCCATCTCACTACGTTCTTCATGGGGTACATTCAAAATGAAACGGAAGATAGCTTTATCTGGGTTCTACAACGTTTCAAGGACTGCGTTCGTGTCTCCCCCAGCATGATAGCTGTAGACCAGTGTGCTGCACTTATCGGAGCGCTTAGACAAGCCTTCCCATTTTTGTAGTGCAATGGCCCTGTACAGGGGATGCGCGTTACAGCTCTTCATAAGAGTTTGATCCGTTTCCGGTCTCGCCACCGCTAGATATGACTAGTTATTAGTTTATTATGCCCCATTATGGGGTGCGCCTAGGAAGGGTAGTAATTGTAGACACGTGTGTCTGCAATGGCCCGATGTCGGGTGCGCCGTGGCAATCCCTCACGGGTAGTCCACGTGTAGTGTCATGGCCGGCAGTGCCGGTTACTTAGATATTTACTTGATTATTTTCAAGTGCCGTATATAAGTGGCGGCACTTTGCCGCCACTGTACGGAAGTAAACCTCAAGGAGGACTTTGGCTCTGACTTGTCGCAGCTTGCGCCCGACTCTAGCCCACTTCTTGGGAAAGTCGCCGCATATCCGGACTTGTCAACCGCCTCTACCATCGAGGAGTTCTGGACCGTCGTTACGGCTATTTCTTTATTGTTTTTCCGTCACCATTGGTGCATCTTCCGTCATACGGCTCTTGCTGCTTCGCCCTGTTATACAGGTTGTCCCCTTTTGGTATTGGGCTTGCCGCCCCACTCTCGTGAGTCAGTGCTCCGCTGCGCGGCTCATTTGTTGATCCCTCGTTGCCCATTCCGTTGGGTTGGATACTGCCATACGTATTGGTTCGTCCGACAGTGTCGGTTTCTAAAGCTGATTCTTCACCCCTCCACCTCCGACTGCACGCCCAGATCGGGGCCACCCGGACTTACACCCGGCTCGTGTTGGCCCTATCGGAGGGTTCTGCCGCTCGACTGCCCTTCACAGGGAGCAGGGCCTGAACACCCTGAGGGTGCTCGTCCGCGACGCGGCTTGTTGTTTTCCCGTCGAGGGCTTTGCACCACAAACTGGTCTCCCGACCTAGAATCGGCTTTGTTTGCCAACATTCGTTGGAGTTCGGCTCTGTTGTTTGAGAGCCCAATCGTTGGGAGTGCCCGTTTCAACGTTTCCTTTATTGTCCGTTTTCGGAAGTCGCTCTGGTTTGTGAATTGGCCGGACTGTGTCGGATAACGATGTCGTCCCGTGGCAAGGGTGGCCCCTCTAAGGCTGCTTCTGTGCCCGGAGCATCCGGATTTTTCGCAGAGTTTGCCTCCGTTGCCGAAGGATATCCTGGATGTCTCAGGCAATGACGACCGGAATCCGGCTTCCCGGGGTGCCCGTTCTGATACGGAGCCCCCCATCACCACTCGTGGACCCGCTGAATCCGCGCCTGCGGCACAATCCGCTACCGCGGCCGAAGCTATGTCGTCCAAGTCCGACGAGTTTACCCTCCGAGAAGTTGAGGCCCACGTGCGAATCCTGCAGAGTTCGCAGGTTGGCCTGAGTCAGGAGATAACGAAGATCCGGCAACGGCTTGATGAAGCCCATGTTCGGGATTTTTCGGACGACGTCCGTGTTCTACGGTCTGATGTCAACCAGATCATGGAAGACCGACAAGTGTCGGCTGCCCTGCACGAGCAGGCTGCTGAACGCTTAAACCGCTTGGCGGCCCGTCTGGAGACGGTCGAGCAAACCATCATTGCTGATGCAGTTGTGCCCGGAGTTCCGGCTTCTGAGCATTCTCAGCATTCGCACCGCTCCCGGGATCGCCCGGCTCGAAAGAAGAAGGTCAAAGTGGAGTCTGACTCATCTTCTTCTTCCTCTTCTGAAGAGGAAGCCCACCAAGGGGGTTCTTCATCCGATTCGTCGGCAAGCGAGAACGACCGCTCTCGTCATCGCGCTTCCCATTCTCGGGCTACTGAAGCCACATATGGCGTTGCGCGAGGCCGTACGAAAGGACGGAAACACCTTGGATTAAAGGAGCTGAAGCCGACGAACTTACTGTATCGGAAGCTACTATCGTACCGATTTTATCGGCTAGAGGACACTACGCCACGGAGGACTCCTCGTGGAACTGGCAAGGTGCGAAATCATCTTCGCCAAATGGAGCTTACACTCAAGCCCCATAAGTTCTCGGGGGAGGATCCAATTCTGGTCTTGGACTTTCTTGCCCGCTTCGTAGCGGAAGCCGAAGTACTTCGGATGAGCGAGGCACAGGCCTACATCGCGCTGCCCTATTTTCTAACGGGGTTAGCCGAAGACCAATACAATTCGGTTCGTGGGTCGTCTCGAGCCTCCGAAGGAGGAGTTACGTGCTGGCCGGAAGCGGTACAATATCTCCTACGCTCTTACGCGACAGGCAATGCGATACAGGGTGCTATACTCGCGCTGCGAGACACGAAGCAGAAAGCCGACGAGTCGGAAACTGTTTACTCCACACGCCTGAATAAGGCCTTTCACCGCTGTGGTAACGTGTACTCTGCGGCCGAGCGATGCACCATGTTTGTTGATGGCTTAGACCGATCGATTCGGACTCTCGTTGCCCGTCGTCGGGAAGATAAACGCCGGATTACCTATCTGGAACTCGTACAATTTGCCCAAGCTGAGGGAGATGCATTCCGAGCACGTGTCGGCACTAAGACGCATACGCGCCGACTCCTTCACTTGGAGGGCAGAGACTCTTCTTTGCCTCATTCACGAGGACCAGCCCAGGATGGGTACGACAACGTTCACCTGTTACAGGACGATGGTTCTATGCCAACATCGGAATTGCCGTCGACGACGGAACCGTCTTCTGCTGACGCAGACGCCGTTCTGTACGCCGGACGTCAAGTCCCGGCATTGCACGTGCCGCATTCTGGCGGATATCGTACGCAACGTCCTGGTTGGAGGGATCCCTATCCTCCACGACAGGAGCGCCGACAGCCGAATCCGGAACCTCCGGGTCCCCGGCACCTTATTTGCCACACCTGTTACAGGGCATGGACACATCGCTCCGAATTGTCTAATGCCCATCCGGGATATGGCGAAAATCATACCTCAGTATGAGTTGTTGACGCCCGCTGAACGGGAACGTGTTCCCAACAAATCGTACCTTCGTGCGAAGGCGGAAACTCAGTCTGAGAAACAGGGAACGGAGCCACCTCATGGTGGAAACGTAGCCGCTCCTGCGGAATCGCAACCTCCGCAGACTGGCGGCGAAGCTCAGAAAAACTGAGCACGGGAGCCTCCAGCAATGGAGAGGCGTCCCCTGCGACGGGGTCAAGTACGCCTGGGGGCTGAGAAGCCTCGCTCCCAGGTCACTATCCTTTCGAGGAAAATGGCCACAACAGACGTGGACTCTGAGCACCTTGGTGTCTTGCGTCGTCCGTGGATACGGTCAAAGAACAGCCGGTTCCCGGATAGAGTCCTGGTCATGGCGAAACGAAACTACAAAGTTTACGCCGACCTTGGTGTATCCGACCAATATATGGTTCGGCAGTTGTCTGTGCTGGATACAGGCGCTGGTCCAAACTTTTTGGTTCAATCGCTCATTCCGCCGCATCTGCGGTCTCGTATTCGTGCTACGCCGCTCGTTGATATTGCGGATGCGAACAACAGGCCACTTTCGACAGTGGGAGTCATCGACCTGCTCGTCAGGCTCGGCCGCTACGTGGTGAAGCTCGATTTCTTGGTTTGCAAGCAGTTAGCAGCGCCCGTTATATTGGGATGTGACTTCTGCGACCGCTTCGTCGAATCAATTCGACCGCGGGCAAGAACCGTCGAAATGGAAGACGGCACGAGCGTACCGATCGTTCGGCGTCCCCTTAGAAGGGCTTTGAAGAAGCAAGTTCCATTACCTGCTGCGCAGGAGCCCACCGCCGATGAACGGAAGTCCACGAAGCTCCGAGTGGCTCGGTCTATTTGCATCCCGCCTGAGTCGCAGTCCTGGGTCACTGTGACATCTCCACAGTGTGGCCTACAAACGGTACAACCGCTGCCTGCGTTGCAGGAGAAGCATCAACTTGCCCTGGCAAATGGGATTGTTTTTGTTGAGCCCGAGAAGCCTTTTCAGGTGTTGGTTGCAAACTTCAGCCGTTATCACCAACGGTTGGTACGAAGCCAAGTTATTGGTTCATTGCTTCCGCATCCTGCGGCTATAGTGCCTACTCAGGTTTCTACTGCCGAAGTTCTCGGGATCCTCGAAGCTGAGGAGGGAGAGGCGGAACGGAGAGAGCTCGAACCGACCAATTCGGATAGGGAAGTTTGAACCGTCGGAATCGGATAACGCGAAGCCGACTTTATCGGATGATGAACGAGAAGCACAAGGTGTGAATGAGAAGAATGCCTTAAAGGAGCTTGAGTCTCTGGACCTTGATCACGTCCCAGAGACTCACCGCGATAAACTGCGGCATATGCTCGAAGAGTTCACGCCCATGTGGGATGGCTCCCTTGGGAAGATTGGCATCACCGAACATCGGATTGATTTGCTACCGAATACTCGGCCCATCTCACAGCACCCTTACAGGGCAGGACCGACAGCTCGGCAAGAGGAGAAAGCTCAAGTTGAGAAGATGCTCCGTGCTGGAGTTATTGAGCCGGCTCAGTCACCATGGGCATCGCCGGTGGTGCTCGCGCCCAAAGCTGATGGGTCTTGGCGATTTTGCATCGACTACCGCAAGCTCAACGCGGCAACGGTCAAGGATGTATATCCTATCCCACGAATGGATGAATGCATCGACTCGTTGGGCGACGCGAAGGTGTTCACAACCCTAGACGCGAATTGGGGTTATTGGCAAGTTCCCGTGAGGGCTGAAGATCGTGACAAGACAGCCTTCGTCTGCCATGAAGGATTGTACCGATTCAATCGGATGCCCTTTGGGTTAACGAACGCGCCAGCCACATTTCAGAGAGCTGTGGATATCTTGCTAGCCCGCTTCAAGTGGAAGACTTGCCTGGTTTACCTGGATGACATCATTGTCTACTCCAGCAACCTGGATGAGCACTTGGCCCACGTACGGGATGTGATGCGAGTCCTACGCGATGCAGGCATTACGCTTAATCTCAAGAAGTGTGAGTTCTTTACCGAAACCGTCAGGTATCTCGGCCATGTCATCCGTCCAGGACGGCTGTCGATAGACGAAGTACGTGTGAAATCCCTCAAAGAGGCTAAGCATCCGAGGACGCAGACTGAACTCCGATCTTTTCTCGGCTTGTGCAACGTCTATCGCCGCTTCATCCCGAACTTTGCGGATATTGCTTCACCTCTGAACGAGCTTCTCCGCAAGGGACAGCCAGTACAACTGGAAGCGTTCGACGACCGCAAAGCTGCGGCTTTTTCGTCTCTGGTTGACGCGGTGACATCGCCACCTGTTTTATCCCTGCCTAGGGCTGGTTTACCGTACGCCGTCGATACGGATGCTAGCGACTACCAGGTTGGTTGCGCACTGTTCCAGACCACCGAAGATGGCGAGCGATTGCCAATTGGTTATTGGTCACGAAGCCTCAACGTTCACGAGAGGAATTACTCGGTATCCGAGAAGGAGTGCTTGGCAGTCGTCTGGGCATTACAGACACTGCGGCCCTATCTTATGGGGAATCACTTCGTGGTTCATACCGATCATTCGGCCTTGCGCTGGCTACTCTCTATTGCAGAGCCATCTGGCCGCTTGATGCGGTGGAGACTTCGCTTGTCGGAATTCGACTTTGAAATCCGCTACAAGAAAGGACTCCTGAACACTCAGGCTGACGCACTGTCCCGCTTAGAGACAGAGGCCGAAGCTGCGCCAGTTGATGATCTGGAGATACCGTGCTTCCTCGCGGAAGATGGCTCGAACGATGCCGATGAAGGATCGGAAGGATGGGACATCTATGATGCTGTGTTAGCCGTGTCAGGCGCGCAACCCGAACCGGGCTCTTTTGTACCGATTACTCCGGAAGAGCTCATCAGGGAGCAACACACTGACCGTTTTTGTACGGAGATTCGCAGCCGTTTAAACGGTGGAGCTCAGTTGCCTTTCGTCGAGAACGACCAAGGATTTCTAATCCGAACTGTCGGAAACAGGCCACAGATTGTGGTTCCGCACACTCTTCAGTCACGAGTACTGCATTTGTCGCATTATGCGAAGTTGTCAGCCCACCCTGGTGGCAGGAAGTTGTACTACACCTTACGGAAGGACTTTTACTGGCCAGCGATGGCTTTCGACGCGTACGCCACTGTCCGTGGATGTTCGGACTGTGCGAAGAACCGCGTCAAATTGCGGAAGTATTCCAAGAAGTTGGTACTCTTCCCTGCTAGGGCCCCACTCGAGTTCGTGGCAATTGACTTGCTCGGCGAGTTCATTCGCACCCGCCGGGGAAACCGGTTTTTGCTCGTTATCACCGACCGCTTTTCGAAGCTGGTGCGGACTGTGCCTTTAAAGAAGGTTACCGCCAGTGCGGTCGCCCAAGCTTTCGTTACTAACTGGGTTTTTGTCTACGGACCGCCGATTGACCTACTATCGGATAATGGACCGCAGTTTACGGCTAAGTTCTTTCAGGACGTCTGCCGCATCTTGCGGATACAAAACTGGTTCACGACTACCTATCATCCCCAGAGTAATGGGCAGGTTGAGCGATTTAACCGCACTATGCTCAATGCATTGCGGACGTTTGTTGCCGAGCATCCGTCGGAATGGGATCAGTACACCGATGCGGTGACATATGCCTACAACACGCAGGTTCATCGTACTACGCAGATCTCGCCGTTCGAGCTTGTGCTATCACGCGTTCCACCTTCGGTGGCTATCGAGCCACAGCCAACGTTGGATAAGTTCCCCTCGCCCCGTCTACACAGGGACGCCTGGAAGGACTGGCTAAAGAAGATTATCCCAACAGTTGGGCAGAACATTGCGAAAGCACAGGCCGCCTACAAGCGGAATTTCGACGCAAGGCTGCGTAAGAACGCCCCGCAGATCAAGGAAGGGGAGTATGCCTTTTTAAGGAAAGAGTACTATAATCCGGAGAAAGAGAAACGGCATAAGCTCTCGCCGATTGCGGATGGACCTTACAAGGTAATTGCTACGACCGACACTACGGTAGTCCTTGATGTCAAGGGTGCGCACGAGCGTTATTCGCGAGATCGCGTAACGCCTGCGCCAAAGCCTGTTTCACAGGAATCGCAACCGCCATCGTCGGCTACTACCGCACCTACAATGGAAACAGCCGTCGAGACGGAAACTGCCGCCGAAGCGGGAACTCGCACTCAACTGTCTTTGTTGCCGCATCCGGAACGCGGTCTCGCTGATTTGCCAGCTAAGCCGGAAGTAGACGCACCAGTCGCAACTGCCGCTCATGTGCACACGCGGATATTGGCCCCTCCGGGGATACTGACCACCACCCCCGACGCTCCAACTGAGGAGGGAGAGGCGGCAGATCGTTCCTTGCCGTTGTCGCCGTCGGAAACGGAGTCGCCTTCGCAGGCCTCTGCCGCACGCAGTCGCACGCGGACGCGTGACACGCAGCCGGAGAACCGGAAGAAAGAGGACGACGCGCAGGTACCGCGCAAGCCTCAAGAGGAGGAGTTACGTTCGCAGGCCCGAGAACGGGAGCACAGAACCGATATGGTACGTGACATGCTGCCGGAAAGCCGGAAGAGTCGCACAGATTCGCTGAGGCCTTCGGAGAAGGACGCCGCTCCGGTGACGATCGAAGCCGGAAGACCGGAAGAGAACGACGCGCCGTTACCACGGAAGCCTGAGTTGGAAAGCACCACCGTGGTGAATCGCAAGGCCGGAAGTCCGGAAGGAGAGAAGTTAGTTAGTGAAGACCGTACTGTTACGGCAGACCCGACTTCGGGAGATTTTAGCGAAGCATCAAGGGATGAAGCCGGGAAAAGTACGGAAACAAACGCCGCTTCGGCAATCCGTGAAGCCACAGTAAGTGGAAAACAGTCGAGTACTGCAGACGCGCACGCACCACTCAGAGTGTCAAGCTCCGTGGGCGAACCGCCTCCTGTGGAGGATGACAGCGCACGCGTACGACACGTGCCTGTCGCAAGCCGAGTGCCGCCTGCTAGGCTGACAGTGCCGAGAAACGGAACGTCGAAAAATTCCGAATTTGAATCGGCAAACGCCAGCCGTGCAACGGCGCACAGCTCAGCAACCGCAGCGCGCGGCAAACCGCCGCCACGGCACGTGCTGCAGCACCACTCGCTGGCGCACCGCTTTGCGGACCGTTCACCGTCGCAACGGGAGATTATGCCGGAACGCCGGAAGCTCGCCATGCGAAAAGAACGAAGTCCGTTCACAGCCCAGCAGCATGGGAAGAAGAACCAGGAAACTGGAAGCCTGACAGTCAGGAAAACACCATGGTCAACGTCGCCTTTGCCTGGTGTACAGGATGTGTTGCCGTCAGGACGGAAGCCGCCTACATTTGACGATGCCCACGACGGGAACAGGAGCGATGACGCCTCGAAAGAGGATTCCTCGACCAAGCCGCACACAGAGCGGAAGGTCCTCGATGAGGAATATGTTATCGACCGTCTGGTAAGTCACGGCTACGCCCCTGACGGGGAACTACTGTATCGAGTCCGTTGGTACGGCTATGCCTCTTCAGAGGATACGCACGAGCCTATTGAGCATTTGCCTCGCTCGAAGGTCTTGCAGTACCACCGTCGCACACGGACACCGATACCGGCTACGCTGGACAAAGCCCAAGTGGGTTGACCGCCCACGTCTCAATTGAGCACAGCCGTCTCAGACGGAATATACCGCCTCATGCGGACAGTATTGCATTACGCAAGGATATGCCGCTTCAAGCGGATGCAGCTAAGTTAAGTTGAGATCACTAAGCCGCCGCAGGCGGACCAAGTCGCTCTGAGCAGACAGCTCTTGTTGAGCAAATACGCCGCGAAATGCGGAAGCCACTACAGTGGAGAAGAAGAAGATCGAAGCCTAGAAGAAGGAAGAGGAGCCAGGATACTGGAAGGAAGACTATGAAGTTATGATGCTACAGCCGCTCACAGCGGAAGCTTAGCCCCTCTCTCGTGGGTCATTCGCAACAGCCTCGCATGAGGTACTGCCCACTGAGAAGGGGGAGAGCAGAAGAAAATTCAAAGCCAAGCCGGCACAAGCCGGAGGAGTTTACTTCAACTACGGGGCTTTGCCCCTCGCTACTGGGGTCGATCTCAAGTTACGATCACCCTCCTTGGGAGGCCTAAGCGCCAGATGGCCCAGCACCTGGGGTGTTGCCACCGCCGGGAGCGCCGGAGAAGTGTTGCGCTGCAATCGCTTGCAGATCCGACTCGTCGGTCACCGTATCCGGTACGGCCACACCTACACCTCGTAGGAAGTCGCGAATAACCACCGCACGTGGCGTTATGGTAGCGCCGACGTCATCGGTTGTCGCCACAGATTGCCCCCAGGGGATTGTTGGATCAGGAGCCGCTTCAGCGGGTGGGTCGACGTTTTCGACAATGTCGCCCTCTCCCGTCGCTTCGGGCTGTTGTTCTTCCACTGTGCCCGCTGGGCTTCCCTCGTCCATGGGGCTTCCTCCCTCTACAGGGTCATCGTCGCCGTCATCGACGTAGATGAACCCACGCGGGTGCCCCTCGGGGATATACCGATCTCCTCGGCGACGCTCAGCCGCTTCGGCGGGTCCGATTACTTCCCATTCCCATGGGTCAAAGTAGACGAAATCGCCGGCATTGACAGTACGTCCCGGAGAGCGGTCGTTCGGCCGGCGGACCCCACCGGATACCTGGTTGGCAGGCACTTCATCCCAGTCAATCTGGTCGATCACGCCCACCAGTTGGGTTGCTTCACGAGCGTTGCGCACTGAGCCGAGTACTTCGGAAAGGTCCAAGTTACGGATTGATTGCCGGATGAGACCCGGAATATGCCACAGACGGTAAGCGTCGTACGCCTCGACGAGGAGATACGCCGCTACGCGGACAGTCCATTCAGTGGCTAGGAGACTCCAAAGGCCGCGAGGCGGATTGTTCATGAAGTACGACCCGATGTATGTAATACAGGGCGGGAGCTCCACGTAACACCCTCGTGGGACCTCGACGGCCGGCCAGAAGTCTGGAAGTTGCATGTACCGTCCTCGGCGGGCGTGCCCAGCCAGTCGTTCGACTTCAGAACACTGGTATGGCGCCAGAATCCCAAAACGGGAGCGCCACTTCCGCTCAAAGCGGAGTCCTTCCAAGAAGGCTGACCGTGCTGGACGGCGGAGATACCGGAACTCGGCGCGAAGAATGGGCCGAGCCCACAGTATCAAATCCTGGTGAGGCTGTACGGTATCCGAATATCGGTCGATCTCGTCCAACGCGTTGGCAAGATAGTCGCCGTAGCCGACTTCGCCGAATGTTCGGTATCGCGCAACGTCATACCGGTACTGTTCCGGCACAGGATGCTCGTTCGGAGCTCGGAAGTGCCGCGCGTACCCGATACGGGCCATCTCGTTTCGAGCAAACTGCCGCGACTCGTGCCGACCTACGAATAGGCAACTCGGATTCACCGCCACGCGGGCGCGCCAGTCCCAAGAACGGGTCACGTCTACCGGAAGCCCGCCAGGGAGATTGCCATCGATGGTGTAGGATTCGATAAGCTCGGTGTCCGAGAGCGCTTCGGCGTCAAACCAGGGTGCCTGGGCGAATATCGCACTATGCCGGTGAGGATCCCGGATGCGCAAAGTACCGAGAGCCGGCCAGCCAGCCGCGGAAGCGGGCAAGTCGATGTTGAACCAATCCCACACAGGGGCAGGACCAGCACCTTGTGCAGGCGCAGGACCTTGACCGGAAGACCCGGGTTGCGAAACTGCCGCCGCTTGCGGAAGAGGCACGGACCGGAACGGCGGATTCGAGACTTGCATGCGTGCCGTCGAAGACGGAGGGGCACTCGGAGGTTGGTGAGGGTTGTTGTGCGACATTGTTGGGGAGTTGGGCGCTGAGGAAGATGGTGTAACAGGCGGTGGAGTGCGTGGTTCCGAACTTATCTCGGCAACCCCGTCGAGGGGGACGTGGTTATGAACTCCCATGGTGGAGCGTGGACGGCCGTCTGAACGGTGTCTCAACCTGAGAAGGGGGAGATGTAGTGCAATGGCCCTTTACAGGGGATGCGCGTTACAGCTCTTCATAAGAGTTTGATCCGTTTCCGGTCTCGCCACCGCTAGATATGACTAGTTATTAGTTTATTATGCCCATTATGGGGTGCGCCTAGGAAGGGTAGTAATTGTAGACACGTGTGTCTGCAATGGCCCGATGTCGGGTGCGCCGTGGCAATCCCTCACGGGTAGTCCACGTGTAGTGTCATGGCCGGCAGTGCCGGTTACTTAGATATTTACTTGATATTTTCAAGTGCCGTATATAAGTGGCGGCACTTGCCGCCACTGTACGGAAGTAAACCTCAAGGAGGACTTTGGCTCTGACTTGTCGCAGCTTGCGCCCGACTCTAGCCCACTTCTTGGGAAAGTCGCCGCATATCCGGACTTGTCAACCGCCTCTACCATCGAGGAGTTCTGGACCGTCGTTACGGCTATTTCTTTATTGTTTTTCCGTCACCATTGGTGCATCTTCCGTCATACGGCTCTTGCTGCTTCGCCCTGTTATACAGGTTGTCCCTTTTGGTATTGGGCTTGCCGCCCCACTCTCGTGAGTCAGTGCTCCGCTGCGCGGCTCATTTGTTGATCCCTCGTTGCCCATTCCGTTGGGTTGGATACTGCCATACGTATTGGTTCGTCCGACAGTGTCGGTTTCTAAAGCTGATTCTTCACCCCTCCACCTCCGACTGCACGCCCAGATCGGGGCCACCCGGACTTACACCCGGCTCGTGTTGGCCCTATCGGAGGGTTCTGCCGCTCGACTGCCCTTCACAGGGAGCAGGGCCTGAACACCCTGAGGTGCTCGTCCGCGACGCGGCTTGTTGTTTCCCGTCGAGGGCTTTGCACCACAA